>JASAOG010000033.1:2120000-2720000 GCA_030265305.1 Biomphalaria pfeifferi
ATCTATCTATCTATCTATCTATCTAATCTAATCTATCTATCTATCTATCTATCTATCTAATCTATCTATCTATCTATCTATCTAATCTAATCTATCTATCTATCTATCTAATCTAATCTATCTAATCTCATCTATCTATCTATCTATCTAATCTAATCTATCTAATCTAATCTATCTAATCTAATCTATCTATCTATCTATCTAATCTAATCTATCTAATCTAATCTATCTATCTATCTATCTAATCTAATCTATCTAATCTAATCTATCTATCTATCTATCTATCTATCTATCTATCTATCTATCTAATCTAATCTAATCTATCTATCTATCTATCTATCTATCTATCTATCTATCTATCTAATCTAATCTAATCTAATCTATCTATCTATCTATCTATCTATCTATCTAATCTAATCTAATCTATCTATCTATCTATCTATCTATCTAATCTAATCTAATCTAATATAATCTATCTATCTATCTATCTATCTAATCTAATCTAATCTAATCTATCTATCTATCTATCTATCTATCTATCTATCTATCTATCTAATCTAATCTATCTATCTATCTATCTATCTATCTAATCTAATCTAATCTATCTATCTATCTATCTATCTATCTATCTATCTATCTAATCTAATCTATCTATCTATCTATCTATCTAATCTAATCTATCTATCTATCTAAACTAATCTATCTATCTATCTATCTATCTATCTATCTTTCTATCTATCTATCTATCTATCTATCTATCTATCTATCTATCTGTCTAATCTAATCTATCTATCTATCTATCTATCTATCTAATCTAATCTATCTATCTATCTATCTATCTATCTATCTATCTATCTATTTAATCTATCTTATCTAATCTATCTTATCTAATCTATCTTATCTAATCTATCTTATCTATCTATCTTATCTATCTATCTTATCTATCTATCTTATCTATCTATCTTATCTATTTATTTTATCTATCTATCTTATCTATCTATCTTATCTATCTATCTTATCTATCTATCTTATCTATCTAATCTTATCTATCTAATCTTATCTATCTAATCTTATCTATCTAATCTTATCTATCTAATCTTATCTATCTAATCTTATCTATCTAATCTTATCTATCTAATCTATCTTATCTAATCTATCTTATCTATCTATCTTATCTATCTATCTTATCTATCTATCTTATCTATCTTTATTATCTATCTATCTTATCTATCTATCTTATCTATCTAATCTTATCTATCTAATATTATCTATCTAATCTTATCTATCTAATCTTATCTATCTAATCTTATCTATCTAATCTTATCTATCTATCTATCTTATCTATCTATCTTATCTATCTATCTTATCTATTTATCTTATCTATCTATCTTATCTATCTATCTTATCTATCTATCTTATCTATCTATCTTATCTATCTATCTATCTTATCTATCTATCTTATCTATCTATCTTATCTATCTATCTAATCTATCTAATCTATCTATTCTATCTAATCTATCTAATCTATCTAATCTATCTAATCTATCTAATCTATCTATCTATCTAATCTATCTAATCTATCTATCTATCTATCTATCTATCTAATCTATCTATCTAATCTATCTATCTATCTATCTATCTATCTAATCTATCTATCTATCTGTCTAATCTATCTATCTATCTATCTATCTATCTATCTAATCTATCTAATCTATCTAATCTATCTAATCTAATCTAATCTAATCTATCTAACTATCTATCTATCTATCTATCTAATCTATCTATCTATCTATCTATCTATCTATCTATCTAATCTAATCTATCTATCTATCTATCTATCTAATCTAATCTAATCTAATCTAATCTATCTATCTATCTATCTATCTATCTATCTATCTATCTAATCTAATCTAATCTATTCTATCTATCTATCTATCTATCTATCTATCTATCTATCTAATCTAATCTAATCTAATCTATCTATCTATCTATCTATCTATCTACCTATCTAATCTAATCTATCTATCTATCTATCTAATCTAAACTAATCTATCTATCTAATCTAAACTAATCTATCTATCTTATCTATCTATCTAATCTATCTATCTAATCTAAACTAATCTATCTATCTAATCTATCTATCTATCTAATCTAATCTATCTAATCTATCTATCTATCTAATCTAATCTATCTAATCTATCTAATCTATCTATCTATCTATCTATCTAATCTATCTATCTATCTATCTATCTATCTATCTATCTAATCTAATCTAATCTATCTATCTATCTATCTAATCTAATCTAATCTATCTATCTATCTAATCTAATCTAATCTATCTATCTATCTAATCTAATCTAATCTATGTATCTATCTAATCTAATCTATCTATCTATGTATCTATCTATCTAATCTATCTATCTAATCTATCTATCTAATCTATCTATCTATCTATCTATCTAATCTATTTATCTAATCTATCTATCTATCTAATCTATCTATCTAATCTATCTATCTATCTATCTATCTAATCTATCTATCTAATCTATCTATCTAATCTATCTCATCTATCTAATCTATCTATCTATCTAATCTATCTATCTATCTATCTATCTATCTATCTCATCTATCTAATCTATCTATCTATCTAATCTATCTATCTATCTATCTAATCTATCTATCTATCTATCTATCTATCTATCTATCTAATCTAATCTAATCTATCTATCTATCTATCTATCTAATCTAATCTAATCTATCTATCTAATCTAAACTAATCTATCTATCCTATCTATCTATATAATCTAAACTAATCTATGTATCTAATCTATCTATCTAATCTAAACTAATCTATCTATCTATCTATCTATCTATCTAATCTATCTATCTATCTATCTATCTATCTAATCTATCTATCTAATCTATCTATCTAATCTATCTATCTATCTATCTATCTAATCTATCTATCTAATCTATCTATCTATCTAATCTATCTATCTAATCTATCTAATCTATCTATCTATCTATCTATCTAATCTATCTATCTAATCTATCTATCTAATCTATCTATCTAATCTATCTCATCTATCTAATCTATCTATCTATCTAATCTATCTATCTATCTATCTATCTATCTATCTATCTCATCTATCTAATCTATCTATCTATCTAATCTATCTATCTATCTATCTATCTATCTATCTAATCTATCTATCTATCTATCTCTCTATCTAATCTAATCTAATCTATCTATCTATCTATCTATCTAATCTAATCTAATCTAATCTATCTATCTAATCTAAACTAATCTATCTATCTAATCTATCTATCTAATCTAAACTAATCTATGTATCTAATCTATCTATCTAATCTAAACTAATCTATCTATCTATCTATCTAATCTATCTATCTATCTATCTATATATCTAATCTAATCTAATCTATCTATCTATCTATCTATCTATCTAATCTAATCTAATCTATCTATCTATCTATCTATCTATCTAATCTAAACTAATCTATCTATCTAATCTAAACTATTCTATCTATCTAATCTAAACTAATCTATGTATCTAATCTATCTATCTAATCTAAACTAATCTATGTATCTAATCTATCTATCTAATCTAATCTATCTATCTATCTATCTATCTATCTATCTATCTATCTAATCTAATCTATCTATCTATCTATCTATCTATCTATCTATTTATCCATCTATCTATCTATCTATCCATCTATCTAATCTATCCATCTATCTAATCTATCTAATCTATCTAATCTATCTAATCTATCTAATCTATCTATCTATCTATCTATCTATATCAATCTATCAATCTATCAATCTATCAATCAATCTATCAATCAATCTATCAATCAATTTATCAATCAATCTATCAATCAATCCATCTATCTATCTATAAGAATTACATAATATTTACATTTATACTGCAAAGTACTTATGCCGACTTATTCATTAGAAATGTTTTGTTTATATTTATGTGTTGGTTGTCCGTGTTAGTCGGTCTTTACATTTAAGAATAAAATATATAGGCTAGCGCCGGCACTGAAGAACGCCCAAGGAATAAATATGCAATACTGGCTAAGAGAATAACAAACATTGTTCATCAATATGAATCGTTGGATCGTCTTCTGTACTTACAATCAATAGCTTATCTGTCTTACTGATGTAGATGAACACAAAAACACTTTTTTTTACATTACCTCTTTATTTTTACATGCTAAATTTTTATAGTTTTTAATGGCATTTAATTTTATTCTAATCTAAAGTGTTACAATTTTGTCATTTAAATAAAAAATATAAAATAATAAAATAAAATATTGCTCATTTAATACTTTTTAAAATTACAATTTGTTAGATAAAATGATCAGATGATGAAAATATCAGGGGATGAAATGACCGGGGGATGAACTGAACAGGGGATGAAGTGACTGGGGATGAAATGACCAGGGGATGAAATGACCGGGGGATGAACTGACCAGGGGATGAAATGACCGGGGGATGAAGTGACAGGGGATGAAATGACCAGGGGATGAACTGACTAGGGGATGAAATGACGGGGGATGAACTGACCAGGGGATGAAATGACCGGGGGATGAAGTGACCGGGGATGAAATGACCAGGGGATGAAATGACCGGGGATGAGGTGACCGGTCACCTTTAATGTAATGAATAGTCTCACAATATTCGATATAGACTTGACAAGTTCCTCGCTTAATATTCATTTTCATCAACACACACACACGCTTTACAGAAACCTATAGACTTTGACAATTAGCCGATTTATACATTCTCATTTAAAACCAGACATGACACATCAAAATAAGCGTATAGTATGCATATCATTTTAAGTATGTGATTGACCAGTAAGCACAAATCGCGACGGTCTTAACAATAAAACACACGTTAATTTTGTGTGCGTTTTTGCTTATACTCCTTACTCTATATTCTGCGCTGTATTTGTGGCAAAATTTGTAGGTCAGAGCCGGGGCTGCGTAGCCACCGGAAATTCTGCACTCCTCATTAATCTTAAGACTCAAAGACAAGCCTAATTCTACTCTATACTGATGCCGAACAGTACCTCACATCTAGCAGAAAGCTTAATGAAATACCACCCGTTAAAACCATATAATTGAAAAAAACAGAAACAAAAAAAAATATACTTTTCGAATGACAAGTATAGAGCCTAAGAAATGAATGTAATGATAGAAGCAAGTGAACTCTTAGTAGTAAAAATGTTTTGACCTTTTTACATTAATACTATTGTAAATCTAAGGCATGCAAATTAATAAGGTTCTTCACTAAATAAATACGTGCGTTTATTCACCAGGACATACACATCACAGCCTTCTACATTCATAGAGTCATATTCCTAATTCTACCAGTCCTTTCTCCATCAGACCTGAATACGGACCAACGACAGCCTTTCCTGCCTCGCTCTAGGTTCCTATTACAGTCTTCAGGCAGCACAAAAGACGACTCCTCAGTTTCATCAATTTAGACTTTCCAAAATCACTTGATACACTGTTCTTTCTTCTCATACAGTCTTCCATCCTCGTTCATTAGGGCACTCGTACGCACCACAAGCACTGGTGCAATTGCAGGGTTACAACAATACATTCATATTTTTCTTCCATGAATCTCGCCCAGGGCCCCGCGCACTGCTAAGGCCGCCCCTGGATGCCTGTCTGTCTTGTAGTAAATTGTTGATGACTGTTAGTATATGACAGATTACTCTACAAATGTCTGAGTTTCTTGTTCAGGTGTATTCCAATGCAATTAACACACAAGCAAAACAAGTACCTGCGGTTTGAACACGTTAATCTAATCTAATCTATCTATCTATCTATCTATCTATCTATCTATCTATCTAATCTAATCTAATCTAATCTATCTATCTAATCTAATCTATCTATCTATCTAAACTAATCTATCTATCTATCTATCTATCTATCTATCTTTCTATCTATCTATCTATCTATCTATCTATCTATCTATCTATCTATCTATCTATCTATCTATCTATCTGGAGTCTGGAACTCCGTTGAACAGTTTGAATAAGGTTTAAGCTACAAAAAGGCCACAGTCGATGTCTCCGTGGATAAAATACGTCCTAACCCTGTGGAATCCTATCACCAACGTATTTTCTGTGGCACTGTTTTTAATACAAATGTCAATGTCATCAATCTAAAACTTGAAAGCATGATGGCCAAGTAGGCCTAGTAAAACGCTTTCGATTTCTGAGAAGATAACCTTTAGCTCCCATCTCGGTCAAGGCTGAAGTTTCAATTCCGTCTATTTTGCAAAAAGAGCTATTTCCGTTGTTCGATACCAAATACAAATTAAGTACCAAAATTAATTAACTATTGGTAATTTGTTTTTATTGATTTTTTTTTGGTCAGGTACAGAAATAATTATTCAAAATTTCAGCATCATCCAAAAAAAAAAAAAAAAAAAAAAAGGAGAGGGTATACAGAGACAGAGTGTCTTGACACTTTGTAAATATTAATTCCTAATTCATGTTCAGATAATATTGTGTGTGTGTATGCATGTGTCTGTATGTATAATAAATCGATTCTATATTCTGACCTTTCATTCTTTCTGGGGGAACGCCGCCGCCAAGCACTATTTCCGGTATTTAAACCAAAAAAAACCCCACAAGAAAAGCAGATTACAAAGAGAGTTTGTGTTATCACTCAAACTCAGAAGCGGCTCCCGTTGGATCCCTGTCGGATCCGCCTATTCGCAAGGAATATTGAAGACGTGATTTTATTTTGATTGTCAAAAGTAATAATGTTTCAAAGATTTATTTGCCGTTGTAAAAAAAAATAATTCTGTCTTACATGTTTCGGATGTTCTTTCAAAGTTAAAGATATTAACTTCCTTGTCCTAACCTCCCGCTGGACGACGAGGGATGGCAGCGAACCGGTTATGAACCCGGGACCTTCGAGTTAATCAGTCCAGCACGCTGACCGCAGGACCAGGCATTACTGTTAACTTAATAACAAACTGGTTACAAACTGACAGCCTATTGTTGCACATTACGGCATGACATCTACCGGATATGTACAATAAGTCAGACGAGCGATTTGAGATCATCTTTCAGCATTGATTTGTAATTGACAAAAAGAAGAAGAAGAGAATAGATATCTTGTTTGTAGGCCTACACTTCGATGTCTCAGCACAGTTACGACAGAGCTATTGGCATTTTTATTTAAATGGATCTAGAATGAGAATGTAGATCTACCTAATTTAAACTTCTGATTTAGCACTCTTTAGATCTATATCTACTAGATCTAGATCTAAAATAGATCTAAAATATAAATTTTGATTAATTTAGATGTATTTAGATTTATGAAAATAAAAGGCCTAGATAGTCTATTATCTGCATCAATTAAAATTTGTCAAACTGGGATGTCTAGCTTTGTAAGTCAATCAGCAGCAGTTGCATTTACGTCTAGGCACTTGACACATTGACTGCAGATGGATTTTCAAAACAATGAACATTGTTCAATCTGAACACGATCATCATCACATGGTCCAGACCTTGCCACATAGATTTTGTTGGTGAATAATTCAATGAATAGGCTCGGTTTCATTTGACTCGACGACTTTCTGTCAACCATACGTTCAAAACGGCTGTTTGTACCGAGAACAATGACCAAGATTTTGAACTGCAACAGATATGTCGGTAGACTTGTCAGAGGCAATTAAAAACATGTCGAAATCTGGTTTGACTGTTAGTTTTGAAAGGAGATTTTTACCCATTTCTTTCTTTCACCTTTTAATTGTCATGAGAAAGTCTGAGGGCTTCAACAGCATTCTTCTTTTCAGGACTGATTTCTACCATCATTTCTAGCAAGCACTTTTTTGTGCATCTACCGTTGGAAAATGGCTTTATGTCTCTACTTACAATATGTACAGCTTTGTGGCTAGCCTTACAGACCACTCATATTAATTTGTTTGTTTTTGGTAAATATTCTCAGCAGTCCTCCTCTATAAGTGTAATCTAATAGTTGTGTCTCTAACCAACAATGCCGCCTGTGTCTGGTTTCATAAAGCTGTCAAATGCTATGTTCTTTAAAAAAGAGCCACTCTTTCTTTCTAAAACAAATATGTTGACTTATTATCAGTAGCAATCCATTTACCCTAACGTAAGGAATAATATTTTGTCAAACTTTGATCTAGACGTTTGGAAATCAAAATCTACACTTTAACTCTAGAAACTGAAATTCTATATCTTGATCTAGTCTATATCATTTTAAACTAGGCCTAGAATGATTTTAATTAGAATATAAATATATACCTCGTTTTAAAAATCTAGATAAGATCTTAATCTAGCTATTATGTCTTTTTAAAATACGAGTCCGATAACAAGGTTTAATGAACATTACTATACCGAGTTGATTTAGCATTTCATTTAAAGAATTAATTCCATATAACGTCAATGGAACAAAAATCCACTACTTCACACGGTCTAGTTAGACTAAAAAATGCCTTCATTAATACGAGCCAGTTGTCGAGTGTTCATAGACATTGGAGCACCGAGTGAGTTCTTTTAGCATTTCATTTAAAGATTTAATTCCATATGACGTCAAAGGAAAACAAAGTCCACTTCTTCACACGGCCTAGTTAGACTAAAAACTGCCTTCATCAATACAAGCAATTTTTCAAGGGTTTATATACATTGGTGCACCTAGTTTTTTAGCATCACATTTAAAGAATCCATTCATCTGACGTGAAAAGGAAAAGAAATTATTACGTCACAATGGGCTAGTAACAAAAAAATGTTTTTATTTAACACGAGATATTTAAAGGCATTGGTGCACTGAATTCAAATAGAATTTATTTAAAGAGGATAAAAGCCGATTTTTTTGCCTTTTGTCTGTCAGTCTGTCTGTCCGTCATGTTAATATAAAAAAAACTAAAAGCTATAAATTTGATTTGATTAACCTTTAATTTTCGTTTCGAAACATCGCAATAGTTTTAAGTATGAACGCAATAGATTTAAGTATATATAATAAAATATATAAAATATAATGTTCCGGAAGTTTGTATAAATAGTAAGTGAAAAAGAGAATTCCAGATAAATGAAATACCGTTAAATAAGTTTTTGGAATGTTCTTGTATAAAAATTAAATGTATCACAGCCTTGTGGAGAAATTTTCATACCATACTTTGATTTTTGGAAGTTGTTTTCCTTAAAAATCTATCTCACTAGAATACATTGCGCTTTGAATGCAACATTTGCTCTATTTAATCAAAATAGTATATTGTATAGTAACAAAGGATTATGATACAGATATAAAAAGAACAAGTGGGAAATCTATGATAGGATGTGTCATATTAACAACCCATATAAATAGGAACAGTGACTGAAATGTTCTGAAATATTTAGTTCAATAAGTTTTGACAACAGTGGTCTTCATTGCTATGACATTTATCAGCTCTCTTCCAGAAATGTAGCTCAAATTCTCTGCCAAAGATATAGGATAGTAAGTCACTACAAGATTGTATTACTGAACACAAGCATGTCAATGGATAGAGAAATCCATAGATATTTAATAAAATAGAGCCTAAAAAGATAAAGGCTTTCAATGATAGAGTAGCAAAGTAAGACCAGAAATCATGATAGACATTTGCATCTCCAACACTACTTAAAGAGAATATAGACTAAGCTTCATCTGGCAGCTTTGAACAACTCGTATACACATTTGCTAATAGTGTTAGTACAAAACAAACTATAGCTACTACTCTAAAAATACTTTGTATTGTGTTACCCGTTGGGTCACTATCTGTTTCAATGTTTACTGCTTCTCTTGTTTGATTAAGGCCCCGGTTTTCTTTTTGTTTACTACTATTATCTTCTGCCCCTACCGGCCTCCACGATGTGGGGCACCACTTTAACTCGAGATTCTTCTGTCACTTTTCTTTGTGTCCTATTTTAGATCTTCTGTTATGTTTTTTTGTAAAGCCACAAAAAATTCTCTTGGGCCATCTTCAATTGGGACAGTCTCATGCCATCGTTTCCTGCAGGCTTCCTCCGTCTTTCCCATATAGTCTAGGAGCTCTTTTTTAATGTTATCGTAGTCAGCGAAGTCCACTAATCTTCTGTGTCAGGAATTGTCTAAGTTTAGGTGTTATTTTCTCCTGCAACTGTGCCACCCAGTCTTCTTTTAATACCTTATCTCTCTATTAGCTGCCCTCGAACATGTCGAGGTAACAAAGTAGATCTTCGGTTGTCATGGCAGAGAAACCCTTGCTCAGTCTTGGTCTCTGAACCGTGACTCAGGTTGTCGCGCTTGGCGTTTTTTTTTTTTCCTGAGCAATTGGTAAATCAAGTTTCTTCATTTCTCTTTCGTGTTCCCTTTCTTTCTCTTTCGTGTTCCCTTTCTTTCTCTTTCGTGTTCCCTTTCTTTCTCTTTCGTGTTCCCTTTCTTTCTCTTTCGTGTTCCCTTTCTTTCTCTTTCATGTTCCCTTTCTTTCTCTTTCGTGTTCCCTTTCTTTCTCTTTCATGTTCCCTTTCTTTCTCTTTCTCCTGTCTTATTTTCTCTTTCTCCTGTCTTTCTTTCTCTTTCTCCTGTCTTTCTTTCTCTCTTTCCTGTCTATCTTTCTCTTTTTCCTCCAATTCCAGTTCCTTTAATCTTATCATCTGTTGCAGCTTGGACATTTCTCTTTCTTCCACCCTCTCAGATCTGTCTCTTCTTTGTTTCTCTACCTCACTTTCTTTTTCCATGTTTTATTTTCTAATCTTTATAATACACAGCACTCAATACGTTTGCTACACTAAGTTTACAGAACATTTTAAAATAACAGTTCTAGTATTTCTTTGATCTTAAATTACTACCTTATGAATAGTTATAGTGTTCTATTGTAAATACCATAAGCATTAGTAGAAAAGGTACATTAACATGAGAAAAAAAAATCAATCATAATTTTGTAGAATAGATTTGTAGAACAAGCGGTCTGACTACCCTAAATGCACGGAACGTCTCTGGGAAATACACTTGTACCCTACCTTAGTTTCATTGCGTTTTTAAATCAAAATTTTTAACTAACAATGCTAGAACTATTTTCACTCTATAAAAGAGTTCTTCATCCTATGTTTACATAGCAATAACAAGCTTTTAACCTTATTAAGACTTTATTTGAATTTTTTTTTTTTTCGATTTTTGATTCTATAATTTATCACAAATAAATAGTGATTTTGATCGAGATTAGATCCAGTAAGTTTAGATTTAGTGTAGACTGTAGGGTAATTTATTATAAATAATAAGTTGTATTTATTATATAATATATATATTTAGATCTAGAACCAGTATTGTCATAAGGTGTAATTTACTGTAAAGTGTGGATCGAGATTGACTAGACCTAAGCTATTGTCTCTAGATCTAAGCCTAGATCAAATAAAAAGAACAAAAATATTAGATCTTCATCCAATAATCATCCATTGCCCATTTTAGATTTTTTTTCTATTGTTTATCTGCAAAAATCAAAGTTATGGCTAGGCTAGTCCAAGATACACCCACAATGTTTACTTGAGACGAGAAGAAACATTATAATATTTCTTAGAATTTCTATAATAGTGATATAAGTGATAATGAAGATTTAGATAGATACAGTAGGTCTAGATTTAGCAACAGACTTGATATTATTAGTATTTACTATTTAGATCCAGATCTAGTATTGTCCAAGTGTGGCTAATGCTAGGTCTGGAATGTAGATCAAGATTGACTAGATTCTAGATCTAAGCTTTTATCTCTACATCTAGCTAGATCTCTAGACTAAGACTAATGTATATAATTGAAAACAACAGAAATGGTAGATCTACATCCACTATCTTATCTTCTTATCTTATATAATACAGACGTTACTTCAAAAAAGAAGATGATTACGTCCTACGCGTCATGCATTTAGTCATGCATATTAACCAATGACTTAAATTCTGCCAAGTCACTGGTTTTTCTGGCTAGCTCAGGCAACCCATTCCATGCTCTAATAGCACTAGGGAAGAAGGAGTATTTGTACAAATTTGTCCTAGCATATGGGACGAGGAATGTGCCTTTATTTTTGTGTCTTTCAGAGTATTTTATTAAATTTTGTTTTTGTATTTGAAGATTATGGTTCAGTGTTTTATGTATAATTGCTACTTTACTTTTGAGTCTTCTGTCCTGAAGGCTTTCTAAATTTAGTGATTTTACTAATGGTGTTACCCTAGTCAAATGTGAATATTCGTTTGTTATGAATCTCACTGCTCTATTTTGTGTTTGTTCCAGTTTCTTAATGTTTTCTTGAGTTGAGGGGTCCCACACGGTGGATGCATATTCTATTATTGGCCTAACCAAGGTTAAATAACATTTTAGTTTTATGTTCTTATTTGATTTATAGAAATTTCTTTTAATAAACCCTAATGCTTTGTTGGATTTTTTTATAGTTTCATCAATATGTGGATTCCATGACAGTTTTTCATTTATTATAACACCTAGGTATTTTGAGTTTTTAGTCTGTGTTACTGGTTTGCCATGAATAAGATAAGTGGAATTAATTTGTTTTAGTTTTTTTGTTACTCTTAACAACTGACATTTTTCTGGGTGGAAAGACATGCTCCAATTTGATTCCCATTTCTGTAATTCATCTAATTCTCTTTGTAAAATATCTGTGTCTTGTTTTGTTTTTATTGTTCTATATATTATGCAATCGTCTGCAAATAATCTGACTTTTGTTCCTGAACTAATGCAATTTGGTAAATCATTTATGTAAATTAAAAATAGTAGTGGACCCAAAACTGTTCCTTGAGGTACACCTGAGTTTACTGTTATTGGTGTTGATTTAGAGCCATTTATTATTACAGTTTGTTCTCTCCCTATCAGAAAATCTTTAATCCACTGATGCAGTGGACCGTTAATGCCGAAATATTTTAATTTTTTAAGCAAACTATGGTGGTGAACTTTGTCAAAAGCCTTGGAAAAATCTAGTAAGATAGCATCTATTTGTTCACTATTATCTAAACCTTTTGAAAAATCATCAATTAGTCCTATTAGTTGTGTTTCACATGATCTATATTTCCTAAAGCCATGTTGGTATGGGGTGAGGACATTATGTTTGTCTAAGTGGTTTATGATATTGCTACATATTATGTGTTCTAGTATTTTACATGTGATGCTGGTAAGTGATACTGGTCTGTAGTTTCCTGGATCAGATTTTTCTCCTTTTTTAAATAGGGGGGTGACATTAGCTTCTTTCCAGTCCTTTGGTACTCTGCCCTGGTTAAGCGATGCTTGAAAGAGTATTTTGAACACTGGGGCTAGCTCATTGCTTAGTTCTTTGAGTAATCTAGCTGGAATACCATCAGGTCCAGACGCTTTATTTGGTTTGGTGTTGGCTAATAGTTTTTTAATTCCATTTTCTTGTACTACCACTAATTATCCATGCTAGGCATTTTTTGCTTATTATTTTGTTAGCATTTTTTTAGTATTGTTTATTTGTAAAAATCATCATCGCCAAGGCTTTATTTGTTCATATTGCACTCTGACTTGTAAGTAAAATAAATACTGGTAAATCAAAGTGAAATAAAAAATTATTCTACATTCATTATTTATCACAAATGAACAATAATGATGAAAATCTAGGTCTAGATCTTAGGTAAACTGAATTAGAATTGGTGTTGTTCTTCGTCTATTTCGAGATCTACACTTGGATCTCTTGCTAGCCTATATCTTGCACTGGTGTGGTATTAGAATCAAAGATGTCTTAGACAATTAAAAGTAAGAGAAATATAGATCTAAATCCCATTAATTCACATGTACATAATATTTGAGTACATTTGATTGATAGATTTTTGGCTGGTATCTATTGCTACTCATTGGTAGTCATAAAAAGTGCAATAACTTTCCCTTTTTGGCTGACTAGAAAGCCAGTTAAAAATAATAATATAATCAGTAATTCATCATCTTTTATTGACTGTTTTATTTCTATTCTTTTTGATAAAGCTGTAAGTATTCTAATATGCTGTTTCAACAGTAATGCAAAGATGAAAATCTAGATTTAGGTCTCACAAGTACAATGGCTGGCATCCATTTTGTTTGTTATAATGTCATATTATTTAGATTATAATTTGTATCTTATATTTAAATGAAAAATTGTTTACATTTTCAAACTCTCCATTCATTTACCTTTAATTTGATACCAAAAATGTTACTATAGCATCATTAATACTTAAATTACATATTTTTGTTTTAGTCATATTAGGAAGAAAAAAAATTTTTCTAAAAAAGTAGCATTTTTTTGACAAAATAACACTGCACTCAATGAGTTAAAGGATCACAAGTGTGAAATACAAATTGAAATAATACAGATTATTAGCTCAAGCTAGAAAGATAGAATACTTTAGCAAATATTGGAAAAGAAAAACAGGATGAAATGACTGAAGCCTCGACATTGATAGGCTAATATGAATGAAGAAAAGACAGAAAATTTATGACAGTCATATATAAAAATTATAACAGAAGCAAGAAAGTAGAGGGCTCAATTGCAAGAGAGGTAATACAAATCCCTTAACTCGCCACTCCCTGCACGTGATCCAACCTGTCCTTGTGATGCAACTTCGGGCTGTCGCTATCCTCTCTGTACTGGTACTTCTAACCATCTCCGTTCCTCAGGCCAAATCAAGGGGCATAACGCATGAGGAAAAATGTTTTAAAATAGAATGCTCGTCAAATTAACAACAATATAACATGTAGAACAATATTTGTAAGTTTAAGAACATCAATTACAATTTATAACTGCTCTACTTATACAATTTCTGCGACAAGAGATCCTGGTTTTCTTCACCAAGAGCCCCCAACTGTAACGGACTCGGGGTTGAGTTCAATACAGGTATAGCTGGAGTAGGGGTATGATGCTCACATGCAGACCTTTACATGGACAAGTATTGTAAAGTACCACTCAACGAAAGGAGTATAGAATTTGTATTTATTTACAGCCAACTGCAAGTTACACATATAATATTGATTGCATAATCATCAATAACTAAAAATACTAAATGTGCCCAAATTAAATTCTACAGGGCGCTTAGACTAAATTCAATTAACCTAGGCCAACAATGCCACAACATAGTATTACCTCCAAAATAGTCGTTTACACACATAGCAAGAATAATAATATAACCTTTCCTTACACTAGGCATAAAAACTGATAAACAATCACAAGCACCCTACTCAGACCAGGTCAGCTCTCCAACTGCTAGACTGACCACAGGAAAACCTTATTGTCCCCCCTTGAAAATCCCGTGATAAAAACAATGCACAAACCAACTAATAAAATATAAACAAACAAACACACAATCTCACATCTTACACTCCCCCCCCCCCCCCCCCGCTCTTGACAGTGTCTAGTAGAATGGACTTGCTGGAAAGTATGATTGATAATGCCACTGTATAAACCTAATGTACACAAGACAGTCAACCTACGTTTACATTATTGTACTAACCAAATTTCAAGTTTCTTTATTTCAGCTGAAGTTTCTTATATTCACATTGCCATTTTTATTTTAGTTCAATAAAATAATCTCTCGTGTTTAGTGTCATATCTTTTCAGTTTCGTATTAGAGAAAGTATTTTGTGTCTTGGTTTTTCCATATCCACCGGTCCAGTTCAGTTTTGTTGGACTATACTCGTACATGTTAAAACTGCTCGTCTTTATACATGTTATATACTTTAACAAAGACATTAAATATTTTATTATACTCTGCGTATTGAAATTAATTCTGGATTTCTTATTACTCTGTATCTATTTTTTGTTTTGTTTTTATAGCTAAATACTATTTTAGTAATGTAATTACGTTGTATTCATTTTGTCTGTATAACTGAATTACTACAAGACTTTCTTTTACGCTTTAGTTTGTGTGACCTCCACTGGTTATTACAATACTTTGTAACAATTTTAATTTTTACTTTTTCTGCGAATGAGTAGATTAATGTCTACATATAAGGTACTCTTCTCACTTCTCTTTTAGTTGTAGAGAGTTAAAGGAGACTCTTTGTCATTTGCAAGAGTGACCAGAATGACCCTATTGACCGTGTTGTTCTGCTTGGGTTGGGGGGGGGGGGGGTATTGTCACAAACCGCTGTGAGCCCACACCCGTTTGTGTGTGTGTAGCAGAACAAAAGCAGTCCAGTACAGGCCTGGCTAAGGAATGTTGACCCAACTGACCCTTTACCCGCCATCATGGCCTCAGTTATTGTGGAATGTTTTATTTTTTATTGTTATTTCTATTTCTAATCTAATTTTATTATGTGTGTTTCTAATCTATTTTATTTAATTAAGTTAGACTTAGTTTATTATTGGGAAGGGAAAAAGGTACCTGTATATTTTTCCCTTTTATTATACTGTCACGTAACCAGGTGACCTGCTCTTGAACGAGGCAGGATGACCTGGGTACTTTATTGACACGCGGCAGTTGGTGTGGGTTTTTTAGAGCGGAGAGTCGTATTCCGCTCTTCTTGTTTTTCCTAATATTTCAACTAGAATACTATATTTAAATCTAACGTTTACAGTCATTTAGAGATCTTAGTTTAGTTGTCAGTTTTATGGATGTACCTATATTTAATGTGTTCATGTTCAAGAAGTCACCCAATGAAACATATTCAGCCCCAAGGATCACAGTAAACGGACAGCCCCATAACGTCGTAGACCACATCACATATCTAGGTAGTATAGTGTCATATGACGCCTCACTTTCAAGGAAAGTTGATAATCGTCTGGCCAGGGCCAGTAGCGCTTTTGGAAGCCTTCAGGCGAGAGTCTGGAAGAACAAATCGCTCCGCCTGCCTACAAAAATTAACGTCTTCCAGGCGGTGGTTCTCTGAACCCTTCTATATGGCTCTGAGACATGGACACTATATAAAAAACAACTGAGAAATTCTTGAGCGCTTTCACCAAAGATGCTTGCGCTCCATCATGGACATACGGTGGCAGGACCGCACTACAAACAGCGATGTCCTTGCTAACGCCGGTATGGACAGTATAGAGGGACTTCTTTATAGTCCGACGTATGGGAGACGAACGTATGCCAAAGGCAGTCTTATTTGGTGAGTTAAAAGGTGGTCGACCTTACATAGGCACCCCACGGAAACGATTCAAAGACCAGCTTAGGCGTCAATTTTCCTTGGCTGACATAGAAGAGAGCACCTGGCTGCATGCGGCCTCAGAACGAGACAGCTGAAGGTCACTCACGAGGGCCGCGGGATACACATTTGAGACCAAAAGAAAATCTGCTACCGAGGACAAACGTAGGCGGCGTAAGAGAACATCTAAATCGACCACCTGCAGACAATGGTGATGCTTGCCCTGGATGTGGTAAAATATGTAGGTCACAACTGGGGCTGCGCAGCGACGGGAAATACCGTATTCCTCATTAATCTTCGGACTCGAAGACAAGCCTTATTATTATTATTATTTAAACGTTTTGGATGATTCTATTCTATATTTAAGTTCTACGCTACTTGTTTCAATTATCATTCTGGTGTTCTGTATTATATGTGTACGTGTGGTATATACACAAACACCAATACCACCAAGTAGAGTTCAATCACGACAGGACTAAAGCCACTAAAGATCAATACACAGTTCCAGCGTCAACAGTCGGGCCTCCAGAATCGCCCTAGACAACGACAAGTTGAAGCAGGCGCCAGCACACTACTCGCGTCTTGTGACAAGTGTGTGTCTGTCAATATATGATGTCACTAGGTTGTAAACCTTAATGGCTCATACTAATTGCATCTATAAATGTATGTACGTTTGAGAAGCTAATAGAATTTTTACAAACCAACAGGAAACTTTTTTTTTTTCCATCATAACTAGATCTAGACTATAGAAAAAAAAGATAAAAGATCAATTCATTTTTTTTTGTGATTAATGACAGCAGTATATGAAATTCAAACCATCATAGTTGAAGACTTTTATTTATGATGCAGTTAAGTTGAACAACAGTCAGCCTGGCAATCAAAACAAACTCCATCTCTATAACACCAGGCACATAAGTGGGCAAAGTGGGATAAGTTTTTCTCCTATTCACCATTTCACTGAGTCCAATGCAGTATTGCAATGCGGGTGTTGCGCCGTTACGAGGCGAGTGGGCAGACAAGTAGGCGTAGTTTCTACAACCGGCGACCATGTTATAAATTGGGGGCTCAGCCTGCGTTCTCAAGGATTCATTCATAACTTAAAGAGCCCTAACTTTTTGGAAAGGAACTTTTAGCTTTTTGAACCATTACACGTTGTTAAAAGTACCAAGATCTAAAGAAAACTACTACTACTAAGAATTGGGAAAAAATAGTAATAGTAGAAAAACTAAATCAATTAAAATTGTCTACATTGCAAAAAGTATTTATCTGAAACCAATTCTTTTCATATGACTGGAATATCTGTGTCAACAGAAGCAATAGTAATAACGTGGCACAGCTACAACATCCACTCGAAAACAAATCGACGTAACGATTATCTACCACTTAATTTAAAACAAAAATTGAGAAAACTAATTTTTAACACTTTTGCAACATTTTGTTACTGACGAGAATATTGTTATAATCATGGAGATATATAATAAAAGTTGTATTCTTCTGGCCGTCTTTCTCCTGCTGTGTCCTAATGAGTCTGTAGGAATCTGCATCAGACGTACTTGCTTCAACGGCGGAAAAAATTTGTTGCCTAATAGTATTTGGTCTAACTACTGTAGGTGCAAGTGTAAGCCAGGGTTTCTTGGATTACACTGTGAGTACTTTTTGTTGCCAGACGGCACCGTTCGCACCACTGTCCGAATCAGATATATATGAATTGGACAACGAGAAAAACTAAAAAAGTCAAAGAAGATCTTGGAAATTAACCTGGTAAGTCTATCTATCTATCTATCCATCTCTCCATCTATCTATCTGTCTATCCATTTATCTATCTATCTATCCATCTATCTATCTATCTATAAAAATTACATAATATTTATAGTACTATGTACTTATGCTGACTCATTCATTAGAATTGTTTTGTTTATATTAATGTGTTGGTTCTCTGTTGGTCTTTACATGTAAGAAAACAAGAACATTTAATTTCATGAATAGTCTTACAATATTCGCTTAATATTCATTTTCATTAACACACACACCTGCTTTACAGAAAACTATATACTTGGACAATCAGTAGATTTATACATTTTCATTTTAACCAGACATGAATTCATCAAAATAAGCGCTTAGTATGCATATCATTTCAAGCATGTGATCATAATTAACCAATAAGCGCAAATCAGGACGGTCTTAACAATAAAACACTGATTAATTTTTGTGCATTTTGGCTTTAATATACACTCTACTCTATTATCTGCGCTGTATGTGGCAAAATATGTAGGTCACAGCCTGGGCTGCGTAGCCACGGGAAATTCTACACTCCTCAATAATCTTTAGACTCAAAGAGAAGCCTAATTCTACTCTATACTGATGTCGAAATGTACCTTACATCTAGCAGAGAGCTCAATGAAATACCCCCCCCCCCCTCCCGTTAAAAAAACAGAAACAAAAAGAACCTCTACTTTTTGAATAGCAGATCTAGGGTCTAGAGCCTAAGAAATGAAATGAAGGATATAAGCATGGGGAACACTAAGTAATACAAATGTTTTCACTTGTTTACATTAATACTATTGTAAATTTAAGGCAGGCAACTCAACGAGGTTTTTCAATAAATAAATATGTGCATTTATCCAACAGTACAAACACATAGCAGCCTTGGTTCCCACCAATTCAGACTTTCCCAAATCACTTGATACACTGTTCTTTCTTCTCATACAGTCTTCCTCCTCGTTCATTAGGGCACTCGTACGCACCACAAGCACTGGTGCAATGCAGGGTTACAACAATACATTCATATTTTTTGTCTATTGTTTATTTTATATACGCTTGAAATTGTAAAGAGAATATCTGATTACATCATACATAGAATTTTCTAGACGGTTAAATTATTTGAAGAACAGCTAACATTTAGTGATATGAATCCCTCCTTTACCGTAACTGTTGAATTATCAAGAGTCAACTTTAAATGCCAAAACTATGTACTTTTGGTTGAAATTTTATTTATGGTTTAAATTGTAAAATTTTAGTAAGAAAAATACCCTTATCAGATAGACTATAAAGATATAACCATTGTAACTATACAGATTTGTATTCGCTTCAATTCAAAAGCTAGAGTCGCATGTCAGTTTTCTTAGAGACAAAGTTTTTAAACTGTAACTACAAATGTAAAAATAAGTGTAAATATTTTTCTAGATAGCGTGGTGGTCGAGTGAAAAACGCGTTCGGTTCTAAACGGAAAAGTGAAGGCTGGGAGTTGGATAAAAGTCCATACTGACTCCATAGAACAACGAACATAACGGGTACAAGAAAAATAAAATTTCTCGTGTGTATGTTCGTGTGGATTCTATATCATAGTATGTAACGTACTTCTTCCATTTTTTGTTTCGAAAAATAGTTTCTTCATTACTCTCCCACACACTTCAGACACCCACACATTTTACACACACACTCATAAGCTAAAAGCTTAGAGATAGGTAATAACATCAAATAGGCAAGTTTTTTAGCTGTCTTTGTGGAAGACAATAATTACAGCCATTACACTGATCCAGGCTATCAGATGCCCGAGTAAGGTAATATTTCTAAGTGGGATCATTGGTCTGTGTTTTACTGTTTCCAGGTCGAAAATAAAAATTTGTTTTTTTAGAAGATAAAACAGAAGAAACGAAACAAATTAATTTGAAAGTACAAAAATGCAATCTGGGTGTGAATTGTAGAGTTTGAGAATGTTGCAGAGATTTTAGAAAATGATTTCGTCATATTATTGACCAATCTTTTATGCAAATGTCTGTTCTATAAATAGTAGAGACAATGACCTTTACTGTTCGTTCGTCTATGCTGTACAGAGCAGAGACAATGATCAGCACAGTTCGTAGGTCGATGCTGTCTAGAGTAGAGTCAATATTTAAACTTACTCTAACAAAGAACGTTGGAGATATTTTGAAATTCTAAATTTAAAATCTTAATTTTAACTACGACTCGAACTCTAGACTCTCCATGCGGAAGTCGAGAGCTTTTGGTATTACTGATATTCTATATCATTACATCAATTTATTAAAACCGGTGAATTTATAAGATACAAGCATAAAATAGCTCTGTCAGGGGGAATTTCTTTTTAAATAAATATTTTTATCGATTGTATTTGTTTAGCTTTTAGCTTTCTCAATGAGCTTCGATCCTAGCACTAGAGAGTTTGTGAAAAGGTGAGGGAAAAATGAGGTATCTTGATAAATGTTTATATTATCATTTTTTAAATGCATAAAAAATGTTCACTCAAGGATCAAGATTCTTCGAGGGGAATTATTCAATTTATACCATCACATTTGACAAGTACGATTTTCATCCCTTGTTCAAAATACCTAACAAAATCATTTATTAGCCTACCAATAGTTAACTAACAAATAGTTTTTTTAATTGATTCATGTGTTGTCAGCGTAATTTCAGCGTAATCCGAGTTTGAATGTAGGAGAAATAACGTGCACAAACTTTTGACCAGACAGACAAAGTTGATAGAAATATTGTAAAAAAACAAGAGTTGAAGAGGGATTATTTTGCAAAATAAAAAATTCAGTCATTTTTTTACTGTGAGAGTTATCTCACTTTCAATTTTGCATTTGTTTCGAGAAATGACCCAAATAAACGTATTTTACTTTTATTAGTGAATCATGGAAACAAGATAAAACCTCAATATTTAAAACAATGTCAATGCAGATGTCGGAGTTACATGCCAGCGTGGCGCTGTTTTTAATACAAATGTCAATGTCATCAATCTAAAACTTGGGAGCGTGATGGCCGAGAAGTAAAACGCTTTCGATTTCTGAGCGGATAGTCTGTCGCTCTCATCCTAGTTAAGGCTGAAATGTTTATTCCCACTTGAAGTGAGTGTCCTAGCACAAGTATTGATTTTTTTTGGTCAGGTACAGAAATAATTATTCAAAATTTCAACATCATCCAAAAAGTGTATAAAAACACTTTGTAAAAATCAATTTGCTAATTCGTGTTCAGATAACATAGTCAACTACTCATTGTTCTTTGTGAGAACACTTAAGCCTTAAATGAAATTTGTGGTTGTTACTTGAGATTTTGACTTGAGTCTGAAGAAAATGTGATACCCTGTCTTACGGCGACAGGTGGTCTGTTCACTATTTACCTCATATGTTTGGTATTAAAGAGTAACTTTCTTGAACACACCTTGTAGGTGTTTGTACATACCAAGGGGAAGAAACATTGTCCTAAAGATCAAGCCCTTGAAAGCATTATGTTTAAAGAATGAATTTCCTCTATGGAATAGAATTAAAATTATGCCCAATCAGTAACTCCCCCCCCCCCTCTCTCTCACGTGCACACACTTGCCTCTCTCAGCGTCCTCCCACGCGTTCACATTCCCATGATTGAGGTAGTGTCAGAACATGTCTTTTTCCAGAGTTCTGCAGTGACGCACTTTGATTGGGGAAATGTTGGATCAGGTCACGATGCTCGGCTTATTCAACACATGTAGTCAGCTTGAAATGAATGTTCTTGTTTAGAGTTTATGTGTGGGTTGCTTTGTGTAGAGCGTGTCACAGATTGTACTACTAAAAGAAAGTTTGCTTAATATGATGTTTGAGACCCCCCTCCCCTTTGGCTACACATAAAATTTTATGTATCTAGTTTGCTTTAATTTTAATTTAAAGAACTGATTTTTAGCTTCAAACCCTGCAGGAGGGGGTTTTAAACTCAAAAACCTCTGGAGGGAGGTTTCATAACACAAGACCTCTCTTGGCTACGCTCATAGAATCTGATGACTGTTATATGCTTTTGTCTTATATTGACTAGGGGGTTTTGTCGTAAAAAAAAAAATTGGAGGGGCTTAAAAACTTCAAATCTCCTTTGCTACGCTCATGGAATTTAGTGACTGTCGTTTGCACTATTTTTTTTAAAGAAGACGAGGGTATTAACTCAAAACCATGTTGAGGGTAATTTTAAGCTTAAAACCACCAAGATTAATTAGAAATGCATTATTTCCCGTGGCTATGCAGCCCCAGCTGTGACCTACATATTTTGCCACAACAAGAGCAGGCATAACCATTGTCCGCCGGTGGTCGATTTAGATTTTCGTTTCGCCGACTACGTCTTTTCTCGGCAGTGGATAGTCAGATAGTCGACAGACTCTGTTAAATGAGACATGCCTGTCTCGGCAGCGGATAGTCAAATAGTTGTCAGACTCTGTTCAATGAGACATGCCTGTGACTTAGATCTTGACATGATTTTTATTTTATTTTCCACAGATTGCTTCAAATTTCGACGACTCCCAAACTGCAAATTACCTTCCACAGCGATACATTCCTTTTGAATCTCACTAATGGAGAACTATCTACTTCACTTTGACATTCAACAATTTTTCGATAAAGGACCGATGGATCTCAAACAAATTCGACTCTCCTCACTGGCTCAAAACTCTGAAAGACGACATCTGAACTTTTTTTTTTAATTTTAGCTTTTCACAGTAGGATAAATGTTTTGAAATATTTCTTTGAAAATATTAATATGCCACACATATGTCACTTGGTTTTGATTTCTTGTGCTTCTCTTTGATTTAGTTGACCTCTGGTCCTAGACATTTTAAAGCAGATATTCCTCTGCTGACTCATTCTTTATTTATTTCTATCGAATGTTTTGTTATGGTTAGGGTTTAATTGTTAATATTTATCTAAGACGTACACTTGCGACAGTTTATCTCCACTAAAGAGCTGTGACCATATGTGACCGAGAATCATAGCTCCTGTTGTAATATTGCTACTATCTGTGGGTTAGTTTTTGTTGGTTTTTTTTTTGTTTCAACTTAATTGATGCATAATGAATGGTTGCTAAATGAATTGAGCAGATTTTTGCTGAGATGGTAACCAAAACACATACTTGTATCTTGCCTGTTTAAACTTGATGTTATTTTGGTTTATTATTTTATTGGGAATAAAGTGTTGCTACAACAAGGAAAAATTGGTTGGCTTTTTATTCGAAGAAAAAGTTTTATATATATATATATATATATATATATAATGTCTTTGTTTGTTGCTAAATAAAGATTCCCATATTTTGTACATATAATGTAGATTTAGTTATTAGATATGATGAATTTATAACTGTATATAGATGTTTATAGGTATGTTCTAGATCTACACGTAGATCTGGTCCTAAATAATAAAATTCGTTCGCTTTACAATTTAAAAAATAGCTTTTATATAGACTGATTTTAACAATTACATTTAGCCCAAGGCGCTTTGATCCAATCCCTTTTGTGGACCAGTTGGAGTGAGCTGTCTGGGAGAAGGTTTACCGTGCTGCCTTTGGGTGCTCAGTAATCACAGCTCTGCTCGAGTGGGGTATCTGGGAGGTTTATCGTGCTGTCTATGGGTGCTCAGCAATCACAGCTCGGCTCAAGTGGGGTATCTGGGAGAAGGTTTACCGTGATGTCTTTGGGTGCTCAGTAATCACAGCTCTGCTCGAGTGGGGTATCTGGAAGAAGGTTTACCGTGCTGCCTTTGGGTGCTCAGGAATCACAGCTCTGCTCGAGTGGGGTATCTGGGAGCAGGTTTACCGTGCTGCCTTTGGGTGCTCAGGAATCACAGCTCTGCTCGAGTGGGGTATCTGGGAGCAGGTTTACCGTGCTGCCTTTGGGTGCTCAGTAATCACAGCTCTACTCCAGTGGGGTATCTGGGAGAAGATTTACCGTGCTGCCTTTGGGTGCTCAGGAATCACAGCTCTGCTCGAGTGGGGTATCTGGGAGCAGGTTTACCGTGCTGCCTTTGGGTGCTCAGGAATCACAGCTCTACTCCAGTGGGGTATCTGGGAGCAGGTTTACCGTGCTGCCTTTGGGTGCTCAGTAATCACAGCTCTACTCCAGTGGGGTATCTGGGAGAAGGTTTACCGTGCTGCCTTTGGGTGCTCAGGAATCACAGCTCTGCTCGAGTGGGGTATCTGGGAGAAGATTTAGTTCAAACATGAATCTTTCAGTTCACAAATATACGCACTTTCTGCCTTTCCGTGCAGTCACAAACCCATGTTTCGAAGACAATGGTTACATCGTAAGTACTAGATATGTTTTTTGTGAGCTATCAGCGTGGCAGTCGTACAAAAGCAATATTTGCCTAAGGAAACTTTATGTGTTTTTTTTTTTTTTAAAGGTGGTGGGGGGGTCGATGACGATACAATTTGTGACCACTGCATCTCATGAATGTGAACACATTGACGAAATGTTGCAAGTTAAACATTTGTAATAACTATAACACATGATAGGGTTCATTGTTCAGTTTTATATTACAGCTTAGATTTAAAATGTACTTTAGTTTTTTTTAGTTGCCAAAATATGATATTTCCCCTTAATATATATTCTAGTATTATTATACTTTATGACTCTTTATGTTCCATATCCAAATTGGATAAGATTAAATCTATGACTTAGGAGGCGCTGTGACTGAGTAGTAAAGCGCTCGGCTTCTGAACCGGTGATCCCGGGTTCGAATCCTGGTGAAGACTGGGATTTTTATTTCGGGATCCTTGGGCGACTCTGAGTTCACCCAGGGTGTCACGTCCCTAGTGACACCTCATTGTCACAAAATGAGGACATTGTACCTATCTCAAATCAGGTCAGCGTACCCACGCTTAAATGCCAAAAAGATGCCGATTAAAACTTAGCTCAAGACTACAGCAGGGAAACAAAATTAGCATAGCTTAAATTACAAAAACAGTTCCTAGTGACACCTCATTGTTCACAAAATGAGGACATTGTACCTATCTCAAATCAGGTCAGCGCACTCACGCTTTAATGCCAGAAAGACGCCGATTAAAGCTTAGTTCAAGGCTACAGCAGGGAAACATAATTAACCTAGGTTAAATTACAAAAACAATTAAAAGGAAAATTAAATGTAAACGGGTCAAGTAGTCAAGGATGGGTATTGAATTGCCACTGTTCTTTATCCTAAAGAAAGATTAAAAGGCGGAGTGTTAGCTTGAGACCGAGGGAGAGCTAGAAAGTTAGGCTTAGAAGTCGCTAAGTTTTAAAGTAAATATTTACTCATTTTATTGAACATTTTCACTGAATCCTGTATCTGTTTTATATATCTTTGTACGTACCTTTATTGTTTCAAGTTTTAAATAATTAAAACTCAAGAAAACAACGTTACGTCATTTTACAGGCTTGATCTATCAACTTAGATCGCCTTATGTATTTACTTACTAGCAACAAGTAATTGTTCTCAAATTGCATAATCAAGCGGCAACTACGATTTACTATCACCTACAAGTGATAATCATCTTATCAGTAATCATCTACAATAATCATCTTATAACAACGATTTATAAGGTGAAACATTGAACTATTGTGTATATTCTAAATAAAAAAAATAACCCAAGACCATTTTAATTGAAGTATATTCAAGTCTACTTTCGAGTAACGACAATCATTTATATTCAACTATCAAGTTAAAAAATACAAGACTACTTGCTACTGAATTACCATGGCAGCCAAAATGTTAACACTACAAGATTTTCTTGAGATGGCCAAAGAATTAGCTAAGCCTAAACCAGAAAGACTACAATGGGCAAAGCAAGAGCTTGAAGAACATGAAAAGAAAGTATTAGCACAACGACAAGAAGAGATGGAACATGAACGCCGAATGAAAGCAGAAGAACGCCTAATGAAAGCAGAAGAACGCCTAATGAAAGCAGAAGAACGCCTTATAAAAGAAAAAGACATACAATAGCTCAGGCACAAAAAGAAGCAGCGAACGCCCAACAAAAGTCTGCAGGTTTTGACAAATATAAACAAATGTCAAAAATGGCAAATTTTCAAGAATCGAAAGACAATATTGATTCTTATCTGATGCGTTTCGAAGAACTAGCCAAAGCATCAGGTCTACCTGAAGAACAATACTCTAGAACTCTCATGAGCCTTCTTACAGGTAAAGCCATAGACATTTGCATTCAACTTCCATCGTACGAGCTAGACAATTATAGCAACGTCAAAGAAGCACTCCTGAGACAATATGGCGCTACACAAGATGCATACAGAAAAAAGTTCTATACAGAAAAGCCTCGACAAGAAGATGATCCATTAATATTTGTATCAAACATGACCATGTGGTTTAATAGGTGGATCTCTTTGTCAAAAATAGAAAATTCATACGAAAATCTGAGAGAGCATGTCATCATAAATGCCATCACACATGCACACTCAGAAGATATTCAATCCTTTATCATTGAAAGACAACCAAAAGACATTCAAACTTTGACTCAAATAGTACGACAATACAGGGCAGCATATCCAAACAAACCTATTAAACAGTCTGCAGAAGAAAATTTCATCTGTTATACCAAAGAAACCAGAACACCACGATTCTCAAGACCAGAATAAATGCCAATATGTACAAACTGTAATTTCAAAGGACATTATGCTTCACAATGTAAAACCAGAGACATAGAATGCAGTTACTGTCACCTTAAGGGTCACTACGCAAACGAATGTAGAAAGAAACAAAACTACTCAAGTGACAGATCCAAAGAAAAACAAGCATCCAGGTACCAGCCACAATCTACAAGAAACCAAAACTATGGTAATCAAAACAAATACTACAACAGAAAACCTAGATCTGACCACACAACAATGACTATAGTTACCAAGTCTAAAGGTCTAGAATACTATCCAGGCTTAGTTGGAAACCAGAAAGTGGAAGTGATTCGAGACACAGGTTCGACGTCTGTGGTCGTACATTCAAAATTCGTCAAGATTCATCAATACACAGGCAAATATGTTGCGGCTACAGCTTTCAATGGTACAGTCAGCAATCTACCTGTAGCAGAAATTAACATTACACCTTTCTACAGTGGTGATGTAGAAGCACTAGTATTAGACAATTTACCTGTAAATTTGTTGATTGACAACATTAAAGGAGTCCGTGATTGCACTCATCGAGACCTACAAGACTGGTCGAAAGCCATAAAAGTAAGCCAAGAATGTAATGCAGTCATTACAAGGTCAATGACAAAAGAACAAGTAGAATCAGAAAATCTACAGAATGAATCAAATTCAAATCAACAAAATGACAACGCAACCAAAGAAACTACAGATCCAGAAAGCACTAATCAAAATGAAATGACTAGCCATTCAAACATCCCGCCTGAATTCAACACTGAAGAATTTAAAGAAGAACAAAAGAAAGATCCAACTTTATCAAGACTATACAAGAAAGCACAGACCAATATAAATGCAGATACAAACAATGAACCATTTCTCGGCAATGGAATGCTTATGAAACGAAGCAAAAACAAAAATGAAATCATTGATCAAATAGTCGTACCACAAACTTACAGAAAGACAATAATTGAATCGGGACACAGCAAACCTTTTTCTGGACATATGGCGGTATCCAGAACAAAGAAAAGAATTCTACAGCATTTCTATTGGCCAAGCATAACGAAAGATGTGAAGAAGTTTGTCAGTACATGTCATATTTGTCAAATGAAAGGACCTAAAGGTAGACTCACTCAAGCACCCCTCCAAACTGTAGAACTCACTGACAAACTATTCCAGAAAGTCGCCATCGACATTATTGGACCCATACCAATTGAATCAGCAAGAAATCATAAATACATACTTACTTTGGTTGATACATGTACAAGATGGCCAGAAGCAATACCATTAGTCAACATAACAGCTATTGACATTACCAGAGATTTGTTAGAAATTTTCTTCAGAACCGGACTACCAGAGGTGATACTAAGCGACCGAGGGGGACAATTTAATCCGGAAATTACGAAAGCATTCATGGACATGTACAAAATAAAGATGAAATTTACAACGGCTTACCACCCACAGAGTAACGGGCTCTGCGAACGTATGAATTCTAGTTTGAAGCAAATCATATAAAAAATAGTTAATGACAACCCACAAAATTGGAATCTTTTAATACCAGCAGCACTTTTTGCATACCGAGAAAGTCAGCAAGAAACTACAGGTTTTTCGCCATTTGAAATGCTCTACGGCGCAAATCCGAGAGGACCTATGGCAGCACTAAAAGAATCATTAATGGCACCAAGACAGAATGCAACAGCAACAAAACCAGCATTTCAACATGTCATAGACACTCGAAATATGGTCATACAACAAAAGCCAACATAGCTACCCAAGGACGAGTCAACGAAAGCAGAACTTTAAGAAAATTAGAACCAGGAGATAAAGTGAGACTATTATTGCCAGATAAAAAGAACAAATTTTTTATTCAGTGGCAAGGACCATTTTTAGTTACCAAGAAAGTCACAGACGTAGACTATGAAATTGAAATAAACAACAAAAAGACTCTTACCCTATGCCGAATCCAGAAGATATGACACAGTTTGCTGAAGCAAATTTTTTTACAAAAATAGATCTTTCAAGGGGATATTACCAAATTCCAATGAAAGAACAATGTAAACCATATACAGCTTTCACTACTGCATTCGGACTATTCCAATTTAACTACATGCCATTTGGTTTAGTCAAAGCAAGTAGTACATTCAACAGAGCAATACACCGACTATTCGGACAAAGAAAAGATACAGTTTCATATATAGACGACATATGTATCTTTCACAAATCTTGGGAAGAACATTTGCAAGGACTCAAAGAAATCTTTCATGAACTAAGACAGCGTGGTTTCACTATCAAACCAAGCAAAATGGAACTAGCCATGAATGAAGTAACATTTTTAGGTTACAAAGTAAGCTACAACTCTTTAAAACCTCAAGATGAAATCATCAAGAGAATATTAGACATTCAAGTGCCTAAGACAAAGAAACAAATCAGGAGTATAATAGGACTATGCAATTTCTACCGATGTTTCATACCTAATTACCCGACTCTCACATCACCCTTGACAAACCTTACCAAGAAAGGCCAACCAAACAAAGTATTTCATTCAGAAGAACTGGAAGACACTATAACGAGAATCAAGGACGCCTTTTCACACGAGTCCATTCTCAAGTTACCAGACCAAAACAAAACATTCCACCTTGCGACGGACGCGTCCTCCGAAGCGATCGGAACCTGTTTAATGCAAGAGCACAATGGAACACTACATCCTGTGTTCTATATTAGCAGGAAATTGTTACCAGCAGAAACCAGATACTCTACAATTGAAAGAGAGTGTTTAGCGATAGTTTGGTCCATAAATCGCTTTACCAAGTATCTGTTAGGCAAACCATTCAACCTACTTACAGACCATTTTCCTCTCCAATTTCTAAACACTAGAAAACTGGCTAAAAGCAGATTAACACGATGGAGTTTAATGTTAACAGACTACCAGTTTACTGTAAAAACCATACCAGGGAAGATGAACGTCTTAGCAGACACCCTGTCAAGATGTACTTAGATTACATCTACCTGTGACATAACCTGTACATTTTGTTTTGATTTAAATTTGATTCATACATTGACTAAAAATGATTATATATGAAATGTATATGTCATTCACTTTATTACTATAAAAAAAATGTTTTCTTGATTTTTTTTTCTGCATTTGCCATGCTTACATATGTTATTATTGTGAAGAATTCTAAAACTAGAATACTGCATATTATTAAATATTATAGTTGATTTTCATACATGGAAGAAGTATCTGTAATATCATTCTACGTTTGTAACATTATTATATATAAGATTGAGCGGTTGCAGTTCCGTTTTACTCAACATGCATCCCGCTTAGGAAGAGGGGGGTATATGTCACGTCCCTAGTGACACCTCATTGTCACAAAATGAGGACATTGTACCTACCTCAAATCAGGTCAGCGTACCCACGCTTAAATGCCAAAAAGATGCCGATTAAAACTTAGCTCAAGACTACAGCAGGGAAACAAAATTAGCATAGCTTAAATTACAAAAACAGTTCCTAGTGACACCTCATTGTTCACAAAATGAGGACATTGTACCTATCTCAAATCAGGTCAGCGCACTCACGCTTTAATGCCAGAAAGACGCCGATTAAAGCTTAGTTCAAGGCTACAGCAGAGAAACATAATTAACCTAGGTTAAATTACAAAAACAATTAAAAGGAAAATTAAATGTAAACGGGTCAAGTAGTCAAGGATGGGTATTGAATTGCCACTGTTCTTTATCCTAAAGAAAGATTAAAAGGCGGAGTGTTAGCTTGAGACCGAGGGAGAGCTAGAAAGTTAGGCTTAGAAGTCGCTAAGTTTTAAAGTAAATATTTACTCATTTTATTGAACATTTTCACTGAATCCTGTATCTGTTTTATATATCTTTGTACGTACCTTTATTGTTTCAAGTTTTAAATAATTAAAACTCAAGAAAACATATCAGCTCTTTGTTACTTCATTGATTATTAAATTGTTTGAACTATAATCAAGGCACCTCCGAACCCACATATGTCACAAGTTTATAGCATCAAGATCTTCTAGTCAAATAAACACGTGACACTGGGTACCTAACATTAGTTCGGGAAAAGTAAAGGCGGTTGGTCGTTGTGCTGGCCACATGACACCCTCGCTAACCGTAGGCCTCAAAATCAGAAGACCTTTACATCATCTGCCCTGTAGACCACAAGGTCTGAAAAGGGGAACTTAAATTCTATGACTTCATATTCATCAGTTAAACACCAGGTCACAAATCACTAAAACATAAAAAGAGCAATGATCTCCCTTGGGTCTTATCGCGTCATTTATAATTTAACTTTTTTTTTCTTTGCGCGCGCTCTGAGTCGGAGACGATTACATTCTTTTACAAGAGCAGAAGTCACAATCGTATTCGACGTCACATGATGTATTTACAGACGTAGTTCAAAAGCGCTCTCCACAGTCAGGCGGTCATGAATAATTGTGCAACATGGTCAATGCATATATATTATAGAGCTATTTATAAATATCGCTTATATTTTTAAAATGGGAAAACTACATGGTATTCTAGAACATCGCTAATTAAATAAGCGGCCTGTTTTGATCGGACAATCAGTTTGCCTACATTTATACTATCTATATTTACTACCTTTCTATATTTGGAAATCTGGCGCCAATTGGCTATAACGCAGCTATAAATAGTCAGATCTAAATATCCGTTATAGTGTAAATAAGTCTGCAATTATTTACTTTATATTTTAAGTCTAGTCAAAAGTAAAGAACCCCTTCCAGACCTGGCAATCTATGGGTGCATGGCCGGCCTTAGGCCATTGCAACCTTTGCGGCTGTGGGCCCCGCATATTCATAGGCCCGCGCTAATTCTAGGAATAAATTATTTAATTAAACCATTCTCTCTATATATAATTCTCTTCATGGCTCAAGAGTTTGGACACCAAGTAATGGCAAGATCACTCTTTTATTACTGCAAGTCAGACGGACTAGAGTTACCCCACTTAATTTTAGAGGCGAGAAGGGGGGGGGGGGGAGAGAACAAGTAGTATTCACCCGTCACTAAATAGCAGGGCTGGACTTAACCATTGTGACCAAGAAGTCATGGAAAGAGAACAAGTAATCTACTCTGTATTCACCCGTCACTAAATAGCAGGGCCTGACTTAACCATTGTAGGCCAAATGCGAAACTTATTTTGCGTGGCCCAGTTTGGGAAGGGATAAGGATAATAAGTGAAAATTAAGAGTTTGTATTAGAAAATATATTTGTCTTTGCATTTTATTCATTCTTTACTATGCTCTGAATTACTACACGAGCCTTGCATATAGCGAAGTCATAAAGTATTTTAAAAGAATTCTGTTTCCTACATAGATCCCGCTCAATAGCAAGAACTACCAAATGTTTCAAATGACCTTAAGCAATTCTTCATTAGTTTGAGGCGCGAGAAGCTTCTTTCACTAGATTCCACAATAACGTTGCGTTTTCCATATTGAATGAAACCACAAAATGACAATTTTCGTCTATATATTTCAGGAGATTTGTATGTGTTTTCTAAAGATTTTAATAATTTTCGAATATTTCCAGGAACTTTTCGTATATTTTGCAATTTCAGGCGATTTCCAGGAGCTCCTGGTAAATCGACAGGAGGCCGCGAGTAATCTGATATAAGTTATAAAATGGTTAAATTTAATAATTTATTCACATATAATTAGCGCGGGTCCTATGAAAGTGCGAGCGCTATGAAAGTGCGTGGCCCACTGCGGTCGCAAAGGTTGCAGTAGCCTAAAACCGGCCCTGCAAAATAGCGGGGAATGCTACGCCGCCGGTTTACTAGTTACTTATATTACAGAGTTCCCGCGCCTGACTTTCCATTGACTTCTATTGAAATCATAAAAATGTACTGAAAAATAGACAAATTGTCATGTTGGGGACTTATTTAAGGTCAACAATTCACGAAGATAAGATTGAACAAATAGGTAATACTTGCTATCAAGGCGATATTTTTTTTTAACTCGTGCTCGTCTGGTTTTTAATTTTTTTTTAAATTTGAACTTCTGAAGAAACTTTGATAAATCGTTGAAGCCTCTTTCGCTCCAGATGAAATTTGATTTTTTTAATTTCGCTAGGAGCAATGTCAAGATTTATTTCAATCCGAGTATCCAAAGATTGGGATGTGACATTAATTCAAATTTATCACCCACATCTTAAGGTGTTCAAATTTGGTGATAATTTGTTCAACACTCGAATACAACAAAAAATAAATTTTTCTCTCTAGCTCTTTCTTGTGTGTTAGTAAATAATCTTCATTCATTTCGCCAGGCATTTTTTTTCTTGTGTCAAATATGTAGTGTGTCAAAAAAGCTTATGCACTAATCTCCAGGTTTGAGCACATGTTTCCAGCAAAGGTAATACTGGTTTCAGCGATGCCGTCATAAACGGTAGAGTATATCGGAAAATTTAACTACAACTTCATCTAACTCTGCCAGATTTAGAGAATGGCTTAAGCAGGCAATAATTCCGCTTTAGGATTTTCTTATAGACTACGCTTTTGGACATCCTAGTGTTGACCTTTCATGACAACAGCAATATCAAACCCTTGACCTCCTCAGTCCATTATTTCTGAGTCATAGGAACGTAGTCTCTCTAAAATATTTGCATTGATTCCAGTAGCTTATCCTTATTGTTGATGAAGTCGAAGAAAGACTCACAATCATGTTCTCGTCATTATCCATTACCGTAAATTTTCTAAGGTAGATCCAACTTTTAGATGCCAGGTATAAAGTCGAAAATAATAGTTGGCTTGTTTTACTTGCTGTGTGATTTATTTTTATGACCACACATAATTACAATAAATTCTTGTGTATTTTTGTAAGTTTGGTTCGAACCCAATGCTCCCTCATGACTGGATTCCACTAGGATAGTAATTCCACTAACTTTAACAAATTGACTTCATTTTTGTTCTTTAAATTCTTCTTTCACACTTTTGTGATGCCCACGATGCCAGATTCTGATCTGAGAGAAAACAGATGATGTCCTAGACCCTCTTCTGGAAATCTTTCTACTTTTTTTCTTCTTGTTTCATTAAATCTTGACCATCGCTGTAAATGACGCTCTTTACACGAAGACAAATTTCCTCCCAACTGGCTGAATGTGAGCTCTGCTGGTCTCTTTTTTTTTTCATTTATTGGTGATAACCCCTATCGTTTAATCCATTTTGTTGAATTTTAAATGCTTCATCTTGTAAAAAGAGTATGCAAGGAAGTCTTGGACGCTGACTGCAGAGCTAGAGAGGAGGATCCTAGCAATGGAATTGAGATGCTACAGAAGGATCATATTCTGAGGTATCTACAGTGCATTTTCCTGCTATTAAAAAGTTTTATTTCAAAAACCTAATATGCTATTCTTACTGACTTAGACCCTCCCGCGCCGTTCGGCGCATTTGCCGTCAAGCTGTTTCCACAAAAATCTGTTACTGGAAATGTCTGAAGCCTCTTCCCACGTCCTCTCAGGACCTCCATGAATGTGTGGCGCCAAGTTGTACTAGGATGTCATCGCAACTCTCAATATGCGTAATTCATTTTGTCAGAGAACATGTCCCGCATACCTCATGCGACGCTGTCACAATCTTACTAAGGGGTCGACTTCCAGTTCGGCATAGGATTTGCATGATTTAGACCCGATCTCTATAACTGACTCCTAAAATCTGTCTTAGCCATCTTTGTTGAGCCACATTTAGTGCTTTTCAATTTCGGCAGATGACTATTCACTTTATTAAAGAAGGCCCGCCACTGGTAGAAATGTGTAACCTCTCTTCAATACGCTCTTGGAATTAGGTAACTGTAGTTTGCTTTAGATTTTATATCGAAAAAGGAAGTTTTATCGTCAAAATCATCTTTTGGAGGTTTTAACTAAAAAATCTCTGGAGTTTTTTTGTTTTTTTTTATTCAAAACCCAATTAAGCTAAGGTCATAGAATTTGGTAACTGTAGTTTGCTTTAGAATTATAATGATAATAGTGGTTTTCCACATCAAAACTCTCTGAAGGGGGATTTTAAACTCAAAACCATCAGGATGGTTTGTAAGCTTAAAAAAAGCCATCTGTAGGAGAGGGGTTTAAACTAAATATCCCCCATAGGCTTGGCTACGCTCAAATAATTTTAGTGTGTAATTTGCTTTTTTATATTGAAGAGGTATTTTTTAGCATCAAACCCCTCTGAAGGGGTGTTTAAACTCAAAACCCCTTTTGGCAACGCTCATAGCATTTTGAGTGCGTAATTGGCTTTTCTTTTACATTGAAGATGTATTCTTTAGCTTCAAACCCTGCTGGAGGTTGGTTTAAACTCAAAACCCCTTTGGCAACGCTCATAGACTTTAGAGTGTAATTTGCTTTTTTGTATATTGAAGAGGAATTTTAAATATTAAACTCGACTGGAGTGGAGTTTAACTCAAAACCCCTTTGACTACAATTATAGAGTGTAAATATAGATTTGTTTTTAAAATTAAAGAGGTATTTTTACCTTCAAACCCCGCTGAAGAGGGGTTTAAACTCAAAACTGAGTCAAAACCCATTTAGCTATGCTCATAACATTTTGAGTGCGTAATTTGCATTTTTTTTATATTAAAGAAGTATTTTTAAGCTTCAAACCCTACTGAAGAGTTGGGGGGGGGGGATTAAACTTGAAACCTCTTTGGCTACGTTCATAGAATTTTTAGTGTGTAATTTGCTTTTTTTTATACTAAAGAGGGGATTTATCGTAAATTTTGGAGGGGGCTTTAAAATCAAAATCATCCTTAACTGTGCTCTTGGAATTAGGGGATTGTCGTTTGCATTTTTTGTTTGTTTTGTTTTATAGAAGACTTAACTGTAAAAATCCCTAGTAGGGAGTTTAAAACTCAAAACTCCTGGTAGGATGTTTTAAACTCAAAACCCCTGGTAGGAGGTTTTAAACTCAAAACCCCGCTTGTAGGGGGTTTTCAACTCAAAACCCCCTGGTAGGGGATTTTAAACTCAAAAACCCCCTGGCTATGCTGGGACAAGTGATGGTTTAGTATTAAAATCTCAACTAAAATAAATAAATTTAAAGCAAGAAATCATTCACTAAATTCCGAATCCCCCCCCCCCTCCCCCAGATCAGAAGTTTTTTTTTTAACGTATTGAAATCTTTCAGTTTCCATTCCAGCAGCTTGAATTCCAGTTTAGGGCTCGATCAAAGCTTATTGCTTGAAATAGCTGAGTCTTTCTTTCTTCGACTCCTACACTAGGATGATTTCACATTAATTCGTTGCCTATCAACAGTCAATAGAAAACCTCGAAAAAAAAATATTTGGATGTCGAGATAAGTCTGACGAACTAGATTGAAGATGAGGTTTGGTATTCACGCTTTTAGTATCGAGATAAAATTATTATTTCAGTTTTATACTCAGGCGTATTAGCGAAATCGATCCATATTTCATTATCATCTTTTTTATCGGCATAAACAGATTGAAGCCTTATATTTATAGATTGGTATTTCAACAGAAAATATTCATTATAGTTTTCTCCATAAGCTGTTTTCTTATCGACATGTTTCACAATACCTTGTTTGTACTGAAAATTTAATCCAATCATAACAAACATAGTAATAAATACAAAGCGCAAATAATGATCAAAGATAATCTGTCAGAATTAAAAATTATCATACATAAAACTTATATTATTTAGAGACGCTGTGACCCAGAGCGATCTTACAAAAGTCTTATAAGTAAAAGAAAAAAGATTAAAACATTTAATGTTAATCTAGAAGACTAGATGACCAAATCCACGTAGAGTGTAAAGATCTATAGATATCTATATTGCTTCTATCAATCAATATCTATATTTCCCTCTCTCTCCACACACACATAATTATGAAATTCTATGAGCGTAAACAAGTAGAGGTTTAGCTATACCCCTCCCCAGTTATAGTCTAAGCTAAAAATAACTAACCCTAACATATTAACCAGCAATGTTGAGGTGGTGAGAGAGAAAAATATATTTTTAAGTTAGGAATACAGGGAAGAAAGCTCTTGGCGCCGGAGCTCCGCCCTATCCCATACTGGTGGACTGCGCTATTACTACTGTCATTCCACTATTTCCAAAGAGAAAATATTCCATGTGACAAAAGACCGCCAAAAAATGAAAGGATTGACTGCAATTGCACTATGTAAATTAAGATCTGTGTCCGAAAAAATATTTAGAAAAACTATAACGGTCAAACCAGAGTTTTTCCTGTGTGGCCAATCAGCTGGTATTTTTGGTTTTCTAAAGAAATACATCAATGATCAAATGTCATTTTTTTTAGGAAAATCGTTAGACGCTTTTTCGAGATAAGTATCTACCAGGTCCAGGTTTTAGGTTCCACCCATGAATTTGCAAGCTAGTAAGAGGAATGGTCATCTAGTCATGTATACATGAGACAAGACCGAAAGGTCCTGCATGCGCAAAAAAGAAAATCTCGCGAAGGCTAGATCTACTCTTCGCAAAGGTAGATTGTGTACTTTAACACATTAATATACAAAATATACTTTATTCATTTCATTATTTAATCAAATTAACCTTCAAATTTGTGTTTCAAAAGCATTTTACATTAATTCGTTCCCTAATGACTACCGAAAGGTCACGCATGCGCAGGGTAGAATATCTCGCGGAGGCTAAATGTAGATGATGGTTAATATGGGGGATATTAAATATACTTTCATTGGCCTCCTTCAGTCGTAGGACGACTATGGTTCATCTCAGAGCGCACTTCCTCATGTGGCTGTGGAGTCCTATTTTGGAGAGACACTCCCGTCCACAGATAGCGCAAGTTAGGGTCCCCTTGGCTTTTGCTTCGGTGGTAGCGGAGCTGGCCGTTTTCCGGTTTGTGCGTTTTTCTTCCTGGGCTGAGACCCATGTACTTTCACTGTCCATAGCTTTCTTTGTCACTGTCTCTCTCCACCTGTTGCGGTCTAGAGCTATGTCTTCCCAATTGTCAGTATTGATGTTCACTGATTTGAGGTCACGTTTTATTAAATCTATGTAACGGAGGTGGGGGCGACCAGTTTTTCTTGTGCCAGTCGCGAGTTGACCATAGAGGATGACTTTCGGGATGCGCTAGTCCTCGTTGTCTGAGGACTGTAAAGATGCTGGGAATACCTGATCGCGCAAGGATCTCAGTATTGCACTTTTTCTTTCCATGTGACATTCAAGATCCTACGGAGACATCTCAAATGGAATGAGTTTAGTTTTCTCTCTTGCTTTGCGTAGGTGGTCCATGATTCACTGCCATACAGCAATGTACTTATAACGCATGCCTTGTAGACTTCCATTTTGGTCACCGTAGTTAACTTATGGTTTTCCCAAACTCTTAGTCTGAGTCTAGCGAATGTCGAGGCAGCCTTCCATATGCGTTTTTTCATCTCCTCTTCTAGGGACAGGTCATCTGTAATTGTGGATCCCAGATAGCAGAATTCGTTTACGGCGTCCAACTTGTTATCGTCAATGAGGATGGAGGGTGGTGCTGTAGCAGGTGGTCCCATAACATTTGTTTTCTTCGTGCTAATAGTCAAGCCATATTCTTTACAGGCCTGAGAGAATCGGGACATTAGTGACTGAAGTTCCTCTTGTGTGTGTGCCACTACCGCTGCGTCATCCGCGAATAGCATATCTCTTACGATGGTGGCTCTGATTTTAGTTTTGGCCCTCAGTCTGGCAATATTTAGGAGTTTGCCATCAAATCTGGAATGGAGGTAGATGCCTTCAGTGGATTTGTCAAACGCGTTGTGGATTAGCAGTGAAAATAGTATTCCAAAGAAGGTTGGGGCCAGGACACATCCTTGTTTAACTCCGCTGTTTATACTGAAACTTTCAGAGCTGGCACCGTTGAATTGCACTGTGCCCATCATATTTTAGTGGAAAGATATGATTACATTTAGTAGCTTGGGTGGGCAGCCTATTAACTGTAAAATTTTAAAGAGGCCATCTCTGCTAACTAGATCGAAGGCCTTTGTCAGGTCAATAAACGCAATGTATAAAGGCATCCTTTGTTCTCTGCACTTTTCCTGGAGTTGGCGGATGGAGAAAATCATGTCAATCGTGGATCTCCCTGAGCGGAAGCCGCATTGTGATTCTGGGTAGACCCGATCAGCGAGTTTTTGTAGCCTGGGAAGTATCACTCGAGCAAAGACTTTGCCTACAATACTTAAGAGGGAGATTCCCCTGTAATTGTTGCAGTCGCTTCTGTCACCTTTGTTCTTATACAGTGTAATGATTTTAGCATCCCGCAGGTCTTGTGGCACAGCACCTTCTTGCCAACATTTACAAAGCAGTTCGTGTAGAGGTTGGATTAGAGTAGTTTTGCATTGTTTTAGAAGATCTGGGGGGATACCATCGCATCCGGGTGCTTTGCGGGCGGCAATGTTGTCTATGGCTTTTTTGAGCTCTGAAAGGGTGGGTGTTTCATCTAGCTCGTTCATTGTGGGTAGTTGTATGATGGCTTTAAGGGCTGAGTCAGAGACTGAGCTTGTTGTGGCGTAGAGCTCAGAGTAATGTTCCACCCATCTGTGCATTTGTTGGCACTTTTAAATATATTAAATATACTAACATAAAATAATAAATAAGCGTATTGAGCCTCGAATTCACTCTTAAAATGATAGATTAAGACTGTATAGTGAAAGTAGATGCATTTTACCTAATTAAAACAAATGAATTTAATTTAAATCTAGGTCTAAAACTATATTAGACTCTAAATCTAGATAGTGATGGGAGCTAAACTAAATTTTAAAAGTTAAACTAAAACTAGGTTTCAACTTAAACTTATGTAGTTAAACTAAAAGTTTATCACGAATTTCAAAATATAGTTCACTAAACTAAAGAAAATTAATTCAACTATACAAACTCTTTCGTACCTTTTTTTTTGGGGGGTGTAATCTAGACATAAGCTCTAACCATCGGACTCTTTGCCTACGTTTGATCTCATTCTTTTAACATTGTAGAAATATTTATCCATTATAAAATCACTAATAAAGAAAATGTTTCGTACACAAACGTTAATGCACAATAAAATTTGAAAAAAAAAAAAAGATGTCTCAATAAATATGTGTGCTTGTAGTTTTGCCTTGAATTAAAACCTTTACCTGGTACTTTTTTAAAAATTATATTATTAACTTAATTATATAACGGAAAATCTTATTTATACTGGTAAAGTTTAAGATCTCACAGATTTAGAATTTCAAAGTTAGATCTTGTAACCAAGGAAATAGAAACGAAATTGTTGGAGTTGTATGAAACATTGGACCTGTAGAACTATTTTAGTGTAAAGTACATGCTTGACCATGCCAATGTGTTATTTTCTGGTCTGACCACTTACCACACAACAAACACTATTGCATAAACGTTAAACGGGCAAGGAAAAAAAGATGGGGTGGTCTTGTCATTATGGGCTGCACACTACAGTACACTAGGCCTACTACTACCAGAAAGCCAGTGCGGCTTCATAAAAGAGCGTGAAAACATCGACATGATCTTTGCGACAAGGCAGCCCCAGGAAAAATGCCAAGAACAAAATGCTGACCTGTTCTCAATATATGTCGACTTAACAAAAGCATTCGACACTGTTAGCAGAGAAGGGCTCTGGAAGATCATGTCAAAGTATGGCTCTCCACAAAAATTCATAACCATGGTGAGACTATTTCATGATGGCATGAAGGCTCGTGTCCAGGAATGTGGAGAATAGTGATGGGCAAAAGTTAACTAAAAAGTTAGAAACTAATAGTTTAACTAAAAAAAATAATTAAGGCCAAAGTTTAATTAGAAAAAAATTTTTTTACTTAAAATCGTAGTTTACATTTTTTGTTAAAGTTACAAACTAAAATTCAATTATTTTTTTTTTTAAACTTTTCAACTTGTGGTAGCGGTTGAAACGCACATCCCTATTTTCTGGTCATATGATAACAACAACCGTAGATTATTGAAAAATGATGCAGTTAACTATTTTTTAGTCAGCATTTGAAGAGGGTAAAGTAAGAATCTATAGAAGTTATGGGAGTCAATATCTGCACTTGTCACTAGCAGTATTATAAAATGTTGTTAAACATTTTTTGACAAAAAACTTCTATGCAATATTATAAATGGGCTTGTTCCAAGTTTTTTCAAAGTCACGTGGTGGTGCTTTATTTCTGTTAGTTTATAGTGGGCTAAGCGTGTCAGGTCAATATTTAGTGTTTTTTTTTATTAATTCATGTGCGCTAAGCAATAATTTATTAACTGCTGGAACATAAAGTACACCAACTTTTTTATAGCTTGAGCCTTAGATAAAGCCAAAGTGTATAATAGACTATAGTCTCTAGACTTATTATTGAGATCTAGGTCTAAATCTACAGCTAAGCCTATATTGATCTAAAAGAATCAGGATATCCCACTCTAGAAAAAAATCATCTTAATCCACACCCTCCCTGCCCAGAAAGTAAATAGACTGTGTGTCCGACTCATTTTAACAACCTGGTAAGACAGACGTATACATGTAGGCTTAGTGTATGTGTGTAGTCAATGATAACAAGACCAATAGTGTTTGTATCTTGTGTAGTCGGAGAAGAAAATAACACTGCCATGGTTAGTCAAGCATGTACATAGATCTATCTTTACACTCAGAAAGGTATACGAAGGTACGCCAAAAGCAGTCTTTTGGTGAGCTAATAGGTGGTCAACGTAGCAGACGTGCCCCACGGAAACCCTTTAAAGACCAGACTAAGCTTAATGACAAAGCCATTGATTTCGAAGATTAATGATGAGTGCAGTGTTTACTATTTATTTGAATGTTTCACGAATCACATGTGACTACGCCTACGGTATACGCAGAACCGTGAATGGCGTGAACTGCATACGCAGAACCTATTACGACAAGACGGCTTTTAAAGTTTGTCTGCTGTGCTGTACGAGATGCCAAAAAAAAAAAAAATGTAAATTCTAAAATTCTAGAACAATAGATTTATTCCACTTAATTTATTAACATAAATCTACTGTCATTTATAATATGTAGCTCTAGATCTACTATTTTACCAACGCATTCATACAGATTTTAATAAATAGATTTAATTATACTAATAAAGAGATGTAATTTAGATCTATTGGCTGTTAGCGAATAGAAACGTTACAAAAAAAACGAAACTGGGTTTTTCTAAAATCTGATACTTGGTGTGTAATAGTAAAACAGCACCTACCTAAATAAATCGTAAATAGAGAGCAAATATTTATTGTAGTATATATAGGTCCGTGGTTTTATATTATATAACTTTCGTAACTTCTTATTTAGAGAAATGAATTTTATAATTTCTTTACTGTATTTATTTATTCGAGTCTGACACATATATAATTTGTATGTGTAGCAACAAAGTCCATTGTATTTCTACAGTTTTAATGTATGTGATACTATCTCATTACAGTAAACCTCGTCGGGCAGTAGAAAACAGCAAAAAGAAAACTTATATCGATCCCAGACCGACAACGAATTTGAGTTTAAAGTGACATCACATTAAGGTTACAGATGGGCGTCTTTGCAACAGTTTTTCCTGATGGGTCGATGAAAACAAATTTCTGTAATATATCTGCAATTTATAACAGTGTATTACCTTGTCCTCATTGATTACTTTGTCCTCATGTATTACCTTGTCCTCGTGTATTACTTTGTCCTCATGTATTACCTTGTCCTCGTGTATTACTTTGTCCTCATGTATTACTTTGTCCTCGTGTATTACTTTGTCCTCATGTATTACCTTGTCCTCGTGTATTACTTTGTCCTCACGTATTACTTTGTCCTCGTTAAAATCAAGTGGTAGTAAAATAACTCGACCAAAGTCTGAGAACTCATTCTATCGCTAAAGATTTTCTTTCTTACAAAGTCAGTAATATAAGAAAATGTATATCAGTGTATCTCAATCTGAAGTAGGTATACCCCGTGAATAGGAGTAATTGTAACATTCGATAAAAATACAAATTTATTGCATTACAAAACAATAATATAAAACCTCTGCGATAATAAACGTATTGAAGACATCCCATTTATAAAAGGTCACAAATAATTTTCTCAACTTAGACCTAAATAAGTTTATCCAGTTTTTACACGAGATTATTGATTGTTGAGACCTTTTAAAATGCTTTTTCTCAAAAATGCTACATTTCTAATAGACGTTAGAAGAAGTTATAAGGTCACAGAGCATTTCAAGGTAAGTTTATAATATTGACTGAAATAACAACACAATAATAAAGTTTCAGACATAAGTATCTTTTTCTACAATCGAGTTGCAGTCATTTATTTATTTATGAAGTAATCAAGTTAAAAAAAACCTAGTACTGTATTAAAGTTATTTAAAAAACATAATAACTAGAAATGTATTGATGAAAGGTTTGTTCCATGTTCACTGTTACCCAACTGTTACCAACAAGTACGACATTCAGATTTTTCAAGACTTTTTTCTTTAACACTTTGTTATTTCAGACTCTTCCCAGATCATACAATAAAATCTCAAATGTTAAAGAAATAATAACTGGATCAGTCTAGACTCTAGACGTATTAGATTCAGTTCGCCAAGTTGACCACTGGGAGTGCTGGAACTTGGCTCAAATAAGGAATAAAAAAAAAAAGATGATGACATCATCGCGTCCACCAGAAGAAGAAGAAAAAAAAGCCATTTTTGGTTGGATGAGTCAAAGCCAACAATCTAGTCACCTTTGTTCTGATTGTGATTGTAATCATTCTTTTATAGTACTTGTAAATAGGTTAAACTAGGGATGTTAAGTACGTCAAGATTCTGAGACGATTAGTCATGGTGCCGTATAATGTGTCTGAAGATCTTTTTTTTTTCCCTTTTCGATGACACTTTCTAATATGACAGAAATAAGGTGTGTGTGTTTGTACATGAACCATAGAGATATACTTGTAGTTTTATTGAAAAGAATAAACAAGTCATGAGAAATTTAGTTTAGAGGGAGAGAGAGGGAGGGAGAGAGTATGAAAAGAGAGAGAGGGAGAGAGAGGAGAGAGAGAGGGAAAGAGAGGGAAAGAGAGGGAGAGAGAGAGGGAAAGAGAGGGAGAGAGAGAGGGAAAGAGAGAGAGAGAGAGAGGGAAAGAGAGGGAGAGAGAGAGGGAAAGAGAGGGAGAGAGAGAGGGAGAGAAGAGTATAAAGGGCTTTACTAAAGATAAATAAATAAACATAATTAACACCCCAAGTGTAGAAAGTGTATAATTACTATAAAGTACACTCAACAAAGGAGTATGGAATTAATATTTATTTACAGCAAACACTGTGTTACACATATAATATGGAATACATAATCATCAATAGTAGGAGTATTAAAATGTGCCCAAATTAAATACTACAAGGCGCCTAGACTACATGCAATACTAGATTACATAAAGGTATCTTGACACGACATAGTATTACCCCAAATATTCAGTACACACAATGCAGAAATAATATCTCCTTAATCTAGGCAATACCACTGACAACAATCACCAACACCCTACTCAGACCAGGTCAGTTCTCCAACTAACTAGACTGACCACAGGAAACTTATTATCCCCCCTTGAAAACTCCGTGCTAAAACAGTTCACGCTCAAAACTAATAAAAATAAACAAACACACACACAATCTCATATCTTACGCACCCCCGCTCTTGACATCTCCCCCTTTCTTCTCCTAGATTTTCCCTGAAAATCTAAGTATCTATATTATAAAGTAGAATGTGAGGTGTATGAATGTTATGAGTAGAAATCAAAACCGCATAGCCTATCTTGATAAAGCTTGGCAGAAATGTTCCTTGGGTGCTAACTTAGACCGTAGTGTATGTTTTGTAGCCCACAGCAAACTTAAGAACCTCAAAAAAAAAGTTGACCGACTCTATTTAAGCTGTAGTATTTTATGGATATAGGCTTTGTTTAGAATGTTGACATGAGAAAATATCGAATGGATTTAGATCTAGATCTACTTTTAAGAAGTACACTTTGAACAAGCCACTCCATTTTTAACTCTAAATGGAATTCTTCGAAACTGGTAAAGTCTACCCCCAGCCAAGAAAGCTATAAGAGGCCTTTCTTCTTCTTTAATCGGGATCTGGTGATAAGCATTCTTGAGGTCCAGAGTGCTGAAGACAGAAAATTGTGCTCTCTTCTCTGCTAATTCATTCATTCTTGGCATGGGATAGGCATCTAGCAGCATAAATCTGTTTATTGTCTGACTATAGTCAATAACTGTCTTGCGCGCGTGAAGTTTTCTTTGTATTTAATATTAGTGTTTTAGCGTATAGGAAGTAGTTTCTTTTAGGTGCGTTTTGTTGTCTAGAATATTGTGTGTGTGTGTGCTTACGTCATCCTTAGTTCCTGCAAGAGAGAGAGAGAGAGAGCTTCTGTTGTTGGCTGGTTTGCTAGTTTTCTGTTTACCCGTTGTAACGGTACGTAAATACATAGTTTTATTAAGGAGGATGATCTTTCGGTACGGGTGTCGCTATTGAAAAGTTCTTTGTTGTAGCGGCATCGCTAGATCTAGGTTTTCTTTTCGTTTCTGGGTGTTAGGCTTGGGATATGGGGAAGACTGTCGCCTTTCCGCCCTTGGAGCCGATCGTAGCTATCGTGTTGAGGTGTAGGAAGTTATTGGTCTGTAGGGCGTTGCGAACCCTGCTTGACTGTGGCATCGTATTTTAAGGTGTGCTATAGCTCTTGTAAATAGTTTGATTATGTGTACTTGCTTTTGTAACTACCATTAAGACTTCATCCTTTTTATCATAATATGTTATTTGTTCATTAAATTGTTAAATTTCCGCTTTTGTTGTTAACTAGTGTCAGTTCACTTAGTGTTGACATTAACCCTTAAAGTGCTGAGCTTTTTTACAATGAGTGCATACAAAATGGAATTACAATTCTAGTGTCTAGAGGCTAAACAACCACACGAGTCTAAAGGGTTAACAGTGTTCTTGTTGAACAATTGCCTTGTAGTTATTAACGTTTAGTTGACTGACGTTTATTTGGTGCTTGTATTCCTGTATGGTATTACCTGTTGGGTCTTGCTTTATACTGTTCAGGGTGGGGTTACGGGACCGTAATATTATACCCTGTATACAGTATTAAGCGACTAACCCACCTGGCAATAACCACATGTCTTGTGTACCTCTCATTGGCTGTTATTAGAATCTGTGCCCGCCAGGGGGCTTTTGAAGGTTCTATTACTTTTTTCTTTTGGTAGTCTCTGAATCTCAGCATTAATAAGTCCTGTAGTGAGTGCCTGCGTGACTTAGTTGCCACTGAAGTGCAGTTTGGAGATACGTTATTAAAAAGATTAGGCGCCTGTACATAATCCTATTTATATATTAGATGAAATGAGGGTTTAAAAGTCTTAACAGCACAATTAAACAATGAATAAGGAAAAAAAATATTTAATTAGGGATGAAATGACTGGGTGATGAAATGACCGTGAGATGAAATGACCAGAAGATGAAATGACCGTGAGATGAAATGACCGGGGGATGAAATGACCGGTCACCATCAAGTTTATACTTTATTTTTTTTTATTGTACCTAAAAAAACATGAATCAATGAAAGCGCTCATTAATTTAGTCAATTAAATAATGATAATTAATTATTTTGTATGATATCGAATAAAGGAGAAAAACGTGTGCATAGAAAGATATAGTTTAGTTTTAAGGATGGAGTTCTTCCCCTTTAGATACGCTTTTTTTTTAAAGGATATATTTTATTTTTAATAGTCTTTAGACATCGCATTTTCTTGATAAAACGATTGCCAGCTCTGAATTTTAGTGACTCCATGTTCATAGTTTTTGTGGCCCTAAGTAAAAGTATTGTTTGCCTATTGCTGTCTTAAGTACTGTTTGTCTATTGCTGTCTTAAGTATTGTTTGTCTATTGTGTCTTAAGTATTGTTTGTCTATTGATGTCTTAAGTATTGTTTGTCTATTGCTGTCTTAAGTATTGTTTGTCTTTTGCTGTCCTAAGTATTGTTTGTTTATTACTGTCTTAAGTATTGTTTGTCTATTGCGGTATTAAGTATTGTTTCTCTATTGCTGTCCCAAGTATTGTGTGTCTTTTGCTGTCCCAAGTATTGTGTGTCTATTGCTGTCCCAAGTATTGTGTGTCTATTGCTGTCCCAAGTATTGTGTGTCTATTGCTGTCCCAAGTATTGTGTGTCTATTGCTGTCCTAAGTATTGTTTGTCTATTGCTGTCCCGAGTATTGTGTGTCTATTGCTCTCCCAAGTATTGTGTATCTATTGCTGTCCCAAGTACTGTGTGTCTATTGCTGTCCCAAGTATTGTGTGCCTTTTGCTGTCCCAAGTATTGTGTGTCTTTTGCTGTCCCTAGTATTGTGTGTCTATTGCTGTCACAAGTATTGTGTGTCTATTGCTGTCCCAAGTATTGTGTGTCTATTGCTGTCCCAAGTATTGTGTGTCTATTACTGTCCCAAGTACTGTGTGTCTATTGCTGTCCCAAGTATTTTGTGTCTATTGCTGTCCCAAGAATTGTGTGTCTATTGCTGTCCCAAGTATTGTGTGTCTATTGCTGTCCCAAGTAATGTGTGTCTATTGCTGTCCCAAGTATTGTGTGTCTATTGCTGTCCCAAGTACTGTGTGTCTATTGCTGTCCTAAGTATTGTTTGTCTATTACTGTCTTAAGTATTGTTTGTCTATTGCGGTATTAAGTATTGTTTCTCTATTGCGGTATTAAGTATTGTTTCTCTATTGCTGTCCCAAGTATTGTGTGTCTTTTGCTGTCCCTAGTATTGTGTGTCTATTGCTGTCCCAAGTATTGTGTGTCTATTGCTGTCCCAAGTATTGTGTGTCTATTGCTGTCCCAAGAATTGTGTGTCTATTGCTGTCCCAAGTATTGTGTGTCTATTGCTGTCCCAAGTATTGTGTGTCTATTGCTGTCCCAAGTATTGTGTGTCTATTGCTGTCCCAAGTATTGTGTGTCTATTGCTGTCCTAAGTATTGTTTGTCTATTACTGTCTTAAGTATTGTTTGTCTATTGCGGTATTAAGTATTGTTTCTCTATTGCGGTATTAAGTATTGTTTCTCTATTGCTGTCCCAAGTATTGTGTGTCTATTGCTGTCCCTAGTATTGTGTGTCTATTGCTGTCCCAAGTATTGTGTGTCTATTACTGTCCCAAGTATTGTGTATCTATTGCTGTCCCAAGTATTGTGTGTTTATTGCTGTCCCAAGTATTGTGTGTCTATTGCTGTCCCGAGTATTGTGTGTCTATTGCTCTCCCAAGTATTGTGTATCTATTGCTGTCCCAAGTACTGTGTGTCTATTGCTGTCCCAAGTATTGTGTGTCTATTACTGTCCCAAGTATTGTGTGTCTATTGCTTTCCCAAGTATTGTGTGTTTATTGCTGTCCCAAGTATTGTGTGTCTATTGCTGTCCCGAGTATTGTGTGTCTATTGCTCTCCCAAGTATTGTGTATCTATTGCTGTCCCAAGTACTGTGTGTCTATTGCTGTCCCAAGTATTGTGTGTCTATTGCTGTCCCAAGAATTGTGTGTCTATTGCTGTCCCAAGAATTGTGTGTCTATTGCTGTCCCAAGTATTGTGTGTCTATTGCTGTCCCAAGTATTGTGTGTCTATTGCTGTCCCAAGTATTGTGTGTCTATTGCTGTCCCAAGTATTGTGTGTCTATTGTTGTCCCAAGTATTGTGTGTCTATTGCTGTCTCAAGTATTGTTTGCCCAATGGGACGATGTAAGATATTTTCAGAACGTTGACAGATCTCCTCCGTTTTTGATGTTAAATATGGCGCGACCTATATTTACAAACTGATGCCATGATGGCCTTCGATTGATACAGCTTCCTTTTTTTTCCTAAGTGTAATAGGAAATGCTTGGTCATAGTAACAGCTTTAATTAATTATGGCTTCAGTGGAATAGAAAATGCTAAGTCTCGATAGATCATGCTACTGACATACTGGCGTACTGCCAGCTTCCTTGGCCATTCTAAGCTGAGCCAAATATTGCATTTTTAGTTGACTCGACAAGTGTTGTGAGGCCAGCACAATGTCCATTTCAACATGTCTTTGGAAACATCAGTTACGGTTGGAACTCACAGTGCTTCAGTATTTACTTTTAATTCCATAATTATCATTTTAAACATTTCTTTATTAGTCCGTACTTGACGCATTTATTTATTTAAAAAATTACTTCTTTGTAATTGTATCTATATTAAAGTTGGAAACTATGGAAACTGCCCGTGGCAGTTACTTGATAGCAGAGCTAAGATGAGGAGAGAGTTATATGAGACTCACGACTTAACAAAGTATTGCGTGTCCACAAAAGAAACTGTAACAGTTTTGCATAATTTCAGCCAATAATTTAAAAGTCATAGAGACAGTCTTCACTATTTGTCTTAGTCTAGCATTACAGAGTTTGTAACTTGGCACGATGGCTGCACTGACCTATAGAATCACTTGATACTATTGGCTAATTATTAAATTTTTTATGAAATACTTTTACAATGGATTGATTGCAAAACTGAGACTGTAATACAATATTTGTTTTTAAATGTAAGAAATAGGAAATAAAAGTGGTATAGCAATATATAATATTTTAGAAACTGATTTTCTTGTAATCCCATGGCAGTTGTTTAATCAATTTGCATAACTTGAAATCATCTGTGTTGGCAGTTCTCCTTACTTTATGCTATATAGGCCTGTTTGTCACCTTGTGCCAACAAGAGAAGTCTAAAACATCGCAGAACATGTCATCTTGAAGCCAACAAGAGTAGTCTAAAACAACACAGAACATGTTATCTTGAAGCCAACAAGAGAAGTCTAAAACATCACAGAACATGTCATCTTGAAGCCAACAAAAAAAGTCTAAAATATCGCTAAATGTTTCACCATGTTGTAGCGTATCATCAAACAATTTTGACTATTTTATTTATAAAAACACATCTACCCTACACTTTTAACATAGTAGCTTATACATAATCTTACATCATGGCTGAGGACAAAGAGAATCTCCGGCATGTTTTTTTTTTAAAACCAGAACATTGATATGATAGTGACTATAATATAACTGGAGCAATACTAAGTCTGACATTATATGATAGGAACTTAGAGATGACTGAGCTATGAACTGACCAGAAGTATAAGACCACGGAAGATGACATGACTAAAAATATGATTAGAGCGGAGCTTTGACTGTATTGATTACAAAACAAAAAGGGAGCTGGGGTGGAAATACCTCTAACGATACACTTTGTTCTCTGAATAAGAAATGGTAGGGCGTCTTACAATGAGATCCGTTCAATCCTCGATGTAGTCGATTATCAAGTTTTCTGTTTCCATGAGTTTGTACAAGCCAATCATGCGGTGTATGAGCTTGTAATCTAAGCTTACATTTTTAATTCGCATTCAGTAGGTCATCATAAAATCCTATTGACTTTTGGGTTCAGTAGGTCATCATGAGGTGCTATTGACTTTCAGTTCCTGTCACGTAATTCAGCATTAAATTGACAACTGTTCCCGAAGCATCCTATGCTTGAATAGTAAAATATTTTGTAAAATGTTTGACATGTTTCGAATGTCCCTTCAGAGAGTTGCAGATAATTGACTTTCTAGAGTCCAAACCTTCCACAGGACGACGGGGATGTCAGAGGGCGGGGTATGAACCCGGGACCATTGACAAGTCCGAACGACAGTGCAGCACGTAAACCGCAAGACCAGGCAGCCCCAAATAGGTTTTCACAGGTTTATGGAAGAAATTTAATAATTATTGGCCACAATCAAGAAATCGGGAGAATGTTCGTGATGAGTTTTGTCTTTCCAGAGTTCACTGATAACTGTAATGTTTGCTTAGCAATCTGCACTAATTGTATCATTTAAACATTTGATCGATCCTCTTTGATATTGTAATGTAATTGTAGGAAGCCATTTTCGTGGAAGATTACACATTAGTTTTATAATTTATGGTTTTATATTCGCTTCTGAAGACGCTCCATTCATGTCAATGCTCAAAGAGAGGTAACTGGTCATTATTTTGCGGCGATTCTCTCTCGTATCTCCTTTTTAACATATAGTAAAGTAAAAAAAAAAAAAAAAGTTCCCCTTTCAGACCTTGCGATCTATAGGGCAGATGATGTAATCGTCATCTGCTTCTGTGGCCCACGGCTCTACGAGGGTGTCATGTAGCTAGCACAACGACCAACCGCCTAACAGGTATTAAAATGCTTCAACACAGAAACTTGTTTAAACGGTACCCAGTTTGACTTATTGGAGTCCGGTGTGAATGATGTTACCATAAGATTCAGATGTGAATGATATTACCATGGAGTCAGGTGTGAATGATGTTACCAGATATACGGCGAAAAGAGGAACTTGAGTTTAATAGTCCTCCCCAAGTGGTGGATGTTAAACAAACAAGAGTGAGAACCACTGCTAAACAGAAAGTCAATTGGCCTTCTCGAACCCTTTCCCACCGTTCGACCATAAGTTATACGATGTGGGCAAGACCCACACTGCGAACACAGGTGTGGACAATATAGGGACACTCTTAACAGCTGCTCGAAGCAGCACACTCTAGTCCATTTGGAGATCATAAATCTTAAAGGAGGGTGATGTAACAAGTGTTCACGCCCCACGCCTGGAAACCCTTTTTTTTTTTAACCATCTCAGGCGTCAGCTTTCCCTGGCAGAGTGGAGAAAACCTTAAAGCAAATGATTTCCAAAAGAGACAGCTAAATATTTCTAACAAAAGCCCTGGGATACAGATTTTAGACCAAAAGGAAAGATACCTTCAAACACAGGCGAAAAGTGAATGGACAGGGACATTTACAGACAGTGGTTTTGTCTGCTTTGGAAATAGCAAAAGATGTAGGTCACAGCTAGGTAAATGCAGCTATGTGAACTACTGCACTCCTCCTTAATCTTAGGGCTCAGTCTGTGTGGAAACTTTATTTGTTTCTTTGTATTCTAGTATTAATTTTAAAAAAAAAAGAAGCTACCATATTTGAAAACAGACAAAGCGTGAAATCAGCTTCAGACAAAGCGTGAAATCAGCTTCAAGTTTATTTTTGAAATACATCTTACACTAACATCTGTTGAATGTTATAGATGTAATAATACTGTTCATATAACGGTAATAATACTGTACAGAGTTGACAGAGTCAGAGATGACATTAAATACATAAACCTAAACAAGAAAACGGTTTTAGTTTGTGTTTAATTCTAATGTCAGTAAGAGCAATCCTACTGAACAGAAATTCTATTATCATGCCAATAGCCTACCCCAATTAAACACATTGAAATACAGAATAATGTAGAACTCAAATATTGAAATACAGTACCATGTGCCATCACTTACAAATGACATAAAATAGACTGTGAGGCATCAATTACATATGATAGTACTCTGTGTAGTTTAATTTCTTGTATTTCTATTTATTCACTAAGAAAAGTTTATTGTTAAAAAATTGGTAGACTACATCTGCTTAAATGTATTTGTTAGTCTATTGATATAAAAAAAATTATGGATAAAATCAATTGTTCTATAAATCACAACATATTATGTACACTGGGTCCCTCCAACAGTCAAAGGTTAAATGTAAGCTTTCGAAAACAAACTTTCTGTTCAGAAATCTTGTGATTCACTCCATGGTCTATAAAAATTTAATCTGATCATGATTTAATTAATTGTTTTTGAAGTTAATATTTTTGTAGTAATTTCAGTGTATCCAATGTTAAAAAAACAACTTGAATCTATATCTTAACTTTAATAATGGGGAAAACTATTTGGCAGAAATTAGTCTTTAAACTCGTGTCCTCCCATTCTGTAAATGTTCCTATCTAGACACAAAAGCATATTCAATTAGCTTAGAGGCTAAAGGAAAACCAAATACACAAACTCATTTTGTGGTTAAAAAAAAACATTTTAAACAATTTTTGTTAAAAAAAGCACCAAAATTTGAACACAAACAAAATAACAGAATTAATGTTCATTCATCTTTTGTTCACATCATTAGAATGCAAGATATTTTTGTTTATCTGCCTTACATTAGAGTGTGTGTTTTAATAACAAACTTATTGGCAGTTATTACTATCTAGACCATGGTCTGTTGTGGAGTAATCTACATTGCATGCTATGTAAGCCTGGTCACCTGACACAACCACTTGACCACCTACATAACTTTCTCCATTAGACTGAGGTGAAAACAGTGACAAGGCAGTGTCCATCATGTCCCCACCAGTTTCCACGCTGGCCATGTCACTGGCCGACATCATCATGCCATGATTGTCAATGACCACCATGGACTGCTCCTTGCCCCCCAGGTCCATCATGTGACTGCTGGCTTCATGACCCTTAACTCCCACAGAGTCTATTTCCACAATCTGGCATCCCCTGCTGTCACTTGTGCTGGTTATACCATCTGCTGACAGCATGATCATCCCTGCATCCCCCAGCTCAGACTTGACACCCCTGTCACCATCACTGACAAGATGAGTCCCATCTGAAACTGTGATGAAACTACCACCACTGACATCTGTGCCTTCCAACTGACCCTGTGTGCAAGCTATAATAGCGTTGGCACCATCTGTGGTTAATACTTGGGTACCTGAACCATCCGTTTGTGTCATATTAAAAGACCTGGCTGCAATAATAGCAATAGGCTGAATATCCAACCCTCCGGGTCCCCTGGTGAAAAGTTGTCCCCCAGATACTGCTGGGATGAAGGCAGTCTGAATTGTTGGGCCACTACCATCTACAGACTCTGTTAAGTGTACAACGTAATGGTCAACCAGCTCACCATTGCGTCCTAGGCTTATCTGCTGGACATGCCCAAGAGAGGCACTGAGTCCCTTGTCATCAAGTCCTGGAATATGAATAGTTTCTGTGCCTTCAATTTTGACCACAGCCTGCCCCTTGTCAGGGGAAGAAACCAATGGTAATGCTTTGACCACTTCCACAGACAAAGTGTTGGCATCATCATACTTTCTATAGTCTATCTCATTCATCTCCTGCTTTGCATACTCTTTGCCCTGCTGCTCAAGCTGGCTGGCTAGTTCTTCAACAGCAAGCATCCGTTGTGCCTTGAGTTTCATCCTTGTGCGTGATGAGTACTGCTTCCCTCTGCTTTTAGACAGGGAGTCTGGTGCGATTGTGATCATTCGCTTCCTGGGACGTCCAACCTTTCTTCTATTTCTAGGTCTAAACTGCTGGTCATTCTTGGAGGGCTGACACTTGTGTTCGTTGAACAGCTTGGGACGGAAGTAACCTTTCCCACACTTCTCACACTTGAACCTATAGTCCATCTTATGACCACGTTCATGCTCTGCCAAATGTGGCTTGCGAGAGAAAGCTTTATCACAGATGCTGCACTTGTAGGGTTTGATGCCACTGTGTGTGACTATGTGAGCCTTGAGTTTGTCTGGACGATTGAATTCTTTGAGACAACCTGTTGAGAACATGCACAATGCATTATAAATATATAAAGTCTATTGCATAAAATAAAAATACTATTAAATCCTGCATGTTCTAGTTTGTCTTATTCTGAACTGAAGTCAAGTTTTATACACATGTATCTCAAATCCAAAGTAAAAAAAAATAAAAAATAATTATTTGAAAAAAAAAAGTTTAAATCATTAAAAATTTGTGTTTTCATGAAATGCACACTAATTATGTTTTTTTTCCAATTTTTATTTGCAACTTTATACTTACAGAATTTTTTCCTCCTTGCAATTAAATCAAATATACAAAACTTTAAATTATTTAAACCTAAATGAAATATTATTATATAAAAAAGGAAAAATACAAGTGGGAATTCCAAACAAGGGATGAAATAAAGTATTAATGTCAACTCTACCTGCTATAGACCTGAAAGGACATCTATACTTTTTGACCAAATCATGAATGGTCATGTGGCGTTTTAGTTTATCCTTGCGGTTAAAAGCAGCCTGACAGACATCGCAGGAATAAGGTGTTTCTCCCGTGTGGATCAACATATGTGACTTGAGGTAATGTTCTGTTTTAAATCTCTTACTGCACTGATGACACTCAAACTGACCTGAAACACAAACAGAAGAGAAGTTAGGGAGATGGTGCTGGTCCATTTGAACTTCAATAAGCAGTGAGTCAGGTGTACAATTTGATCTCTTCAACAATTTAAACAAAATAATCATTTGCAAGCTTATTGAATCACAAACTTTTGAAGACATTTGAAAAATAGAACATTGACAACCTCTTTTTATCTCTTATGTTCCTCTCTCTCTCTCTCTCTACTTTATCCCCTCAATCAATACTACTTTAATCCTCCTTGGGAACAAATTCAATGCTCTACCTCCCATTCCTTCATTTGCCTATCCAAGCTCAGTCACAACAGCAAGTCACTTAGCTACATGGAATACAAAATTGTCTCTGTATCAACATCCAAAGTAATGGAACTTAGATAAAGAAAAAACAACAATGTAAGAAAATCCTATGTGTAACTTAGAGAACTTTAAGTTAGACTGGTCTACTTAATTCTCCAAGTCTAATTTGATTAAAGAATGTAGCTGTTTCCAGTAAGTATATGAATCATATTGGACTAGTCAAGTTTGTATTTCATAGAAATAATACACTTCAGATTTATAAAGAGAAAAAGTTAACCCGCTACGTGACTTTACCTTCAGAGCCGTGTATAGGTAGGTGGCGTCTTAGAAATCTTTCACAAGTGAACTGCTTATTGCAGTGTGGACACTTGTAGTCATGACTTGTGGTGGACATGTGGTGCTCCAGGGCTTCTGGGGTGGTGTACTTGTTACCACATTTAGTACATTGGAAGTGTCTAGACAAAGAAAGAGTAAAGTCAATAACTTGTGCACATCAGACACACAGTTGATTTAGAAGAACAGTTCCATTATCACACATCTCTAATCATTAAATGTGAAGAAAATTATTAGCTGGATAAAGACCTTATCATAGAAAACTTGAATTGAAAACAAATTATTCAGGCACAATGAAAGGGAAGACAAAGGAGTTCTTTAAAATCAGAAATGTTTTCTGCAGTTTATGTACAATGTATGCAAGTAGACAGTCCATGTGGCAAGTTCAGAGCTTTGGATAGTTGATGGACATCCAGACTTGACATATATTTCATGATAGTACACAGTGAGAAAGAAAGTGCTGATACTGTTGGTACAGAAAAACGGAAATTAAATTAGGCTGCTTCAGCTTCATAAGAAATTATCAGCAGAAAACATCAATATTGATGAAACTAGGCTGTATTATTTACCAAACTATTCCTAAAGTTACAAATATGTTGCACTCTCTAGAAACAAAAAGTGTATAGTGTAATTGCCTTGTTTTTTTTAAACTGGTCAGTATTTGATAATTTTTAGTAAATAGAATGTTGACATTGTAACACAAGAAATGATGTAATTTAACTGCAGGTTATAAGGAACAAGTTGGTGTCATCTCATTGTGAAATGATCAATCAACATAGAAATTCATTCAATATACATATAAATAAAAGGACCCATTTTATTTTGGACCCATTTCAGATTAACGAATATATCAGATTAAGTGAAATCATTACTGAAATAAACATAATTTAAAAAATACAATGTATAATTACATAAACTGGTACAGGATATAGTGATAAGCTCAGTTTATTTTATTTCATCTCTTTGAAACTATTTCTGTGTATAAAGTGTGGAACAAGAGAGTGAAATGTTTCTTATGCAGTAGTCAAAGTAGTTTCATATATTTTACTGCACCAGATTTTTAAATATATATGATACTGTTGCAGCTGTGACTGCCTTTGATGTCGCACTAGTCTACATAAAACAACAGTCCGCCTCAACCCCAGTGGAAATGTTTCTGAGGTGATGGCATAATTTTGCTTGAAAAGAAGTCTTCTCGTTGGCACAAAATGTAACCTATATAGTTTAGAACAACATATAACATTGTTCTGTGTTCATTACACTGTTGGTCTTTGAAACCTACTGTAATAATTACAATACAATACAATCTTAGTTTTTTATTCCTAATAATATCCTCATTTCGGTTAAAGTGGACTTTCGGATTACCAAAGTTTGCATTAACAGGACTCCACTGTATATATGATGCCTTATGGATTTTTATAGATAACTAACTGTTGTAGTGTTGATTGCTTCTCCTTAAATAAGGACAGAATCTTCTAACTATATAGTCAATTCTCAAAGGCAAACAGTTCAGCATGAGGATAGTGACTCTATATTAGAACTAATAGGATTTCTTTCTTTTTCTACTGTCTAGTGGGGTAGCATCAGCACTTTTGCTTTCTGCGAGGATCATACTAGCCTGCGCGGTATCCAATAATTACCAACAAATGATCTTCAGATAGTTTTTTTTTCAAAGTTTGCTTACTAATTAAAAAAAGATGTTTAATTTTATTTTTTTAAAACTTTTTTCCACTGCCTTATAGATTGATACCTAAGCAATGCTATATTTCTACTCTTATAGGCCAGTTCCAGCTGACAACGTAATGTAATGTAAGGTTAACCATCTTTCTAGGACCTACCTAAGTCCAGACTTGACTGCCTGGTTCATGTAGATGTGAGTATACTGATGTACTCCAAGGTCATACAGGTTCTTGAAGTACTTATGACACTGGTGACACCTGTAGGTCATCTCATTCTCATGAGACTTGACATGCTCCAAGTAAGTGTCCAGGTCATGGAAGGAGTGACCGCAATTCTTCATGACACATTTGTACACCTAAATATATTAAGTCAGAATATCATTAAGCAAGAGTTTCTTAAATATAAATACAAAAACAAGACAAATATCTCATGTATTTTCTTCTAACTTTTCATTAATGGCAACAAAAAAAAACAACAAGGTCTTTAGATTTTTGTGCATAGAGCTCAACGTATGGCCATGGGAACCTATACATTTCTAACATGTGTGTTGTGGACAGCATAACATAAATATTTTCCAATGGAACTGAGTTACTACATTTCATTATTCAGTGAAGACAGAAGATTCGAGGTAAGTGTTTCGGGCATCACCAATTTATTGTATCAGATCATTAAAAAAAAAACTGAATGAACCAAAATGATTTGGCTCTACCTACCTGTTCACTTTTATGATTCACCAGGTGAGTTTTTAACTGGTAATAAGTTTTAAACTTGCTGGGACAATACTGACATATATAGGAGTTGTCAACCACAACCTTCACCTTGGAGAATTTCTCTTCAACTTGTTTCTCCATCTTCTTCACAGCATTGAACTGAAACACAAACAACTCATGCTTTTAGATCAATGCAGAGGTAGTCTTAAAAGAGGGTGAAGAGACCATTTTAGCTGACGCATATTTACTTATGGAGAGAGGGATGTGCAAGGATAAATTACTCAAGGCTTCAGTTGTTTTTTTTGTTGCATTGAAACCTAATAGTATACTACTATTATAGTTCCTTAACTAAATTATTAATTAGAAACTTTATGAAGGTAAAAAAAAACAAAACAATCTACTTCAGATTAAGAAATCTTGGTCCATAACTCTGACAAATTTGCATAAACAACATCTGTATTGTGACTTTGTCTTATATGCTGTTTGTTTGTTTGACTTATTTTTTCTTGGATGTTCCTTAAGAATTGAAGATTATTACATCCTAACCTCTGGTAGGATAAAGGATAGCAATTGGTAGCATTGGAAACCAGGACCCTTAAGTCCAGAGTGCAAACCACAGGATCAAGTAGCCATATAAATATTGTGATAGCAGCACCACCACACCCAAGTCATATGCAGAGAATCATCATTCATATCTCTTATTGTTTTTTATGAGCATAAATTATTCCTTAAGTGTCTCATTATGTTTAACATCACTACAGTGATCCAAGCATTATAATCTGAGTCAAAGATTGATCCATTCTTTCTTGAAATTAAAGTTACACTCAAATCATTTTGTAATATTTGACAGAACCTATACAAAATTGTTCTATTTACCTGATGGACAAGAGACATCAGCTTGGACTCTGAAGCAGCAGTGATCACATCTGAGAGCTGCTGTGCTGGTGTGGGTGCGACTGTTGTGATGACTGAAGATGATGAAGAACAGGAAGAGGATACATCCTTATCATCAAGAACTGGCTCTGGTTGTTTAGGCAGTGTGTTGGACGTACCACAAGGCCAGACCTAGCCAAACAAATAGTAAAGTAGCCTAATTTTGAAACAATGATAACTTTATAGGAGAAATAAGACATTTTTCTTTAGAATCAAATATACTTTTTTTATTGACATTTTTAGAGAAGGAAAAATACTTTCTTTTTTTTCTTTTACTTCTACAACAGTCGCAGAAATAGAAAATAACTTTATAGACTTTCAGCCCTAGAAACAACTTCTGAGCTTATTAATGGTTACAAGGCAAAACTGATCCTAGTGACAACTCCCATAACCTTTTATATTGTTCTACTTACACATCTTCATCTAGTATAATCCAGTATATATACATTTTAAAATTTTTATTTTAAACATCCTTCACAAAATGCAAAAAGTTTGGACAATTTAGTAGTAGATTAATTCTATCCATGCCAGGGCACATTTAATAATGCCATTTTTGGTTACATAAATGAGATCTTTCCTTACATTGCCTTGAAGAAATTTCACATACAAAATTAAAGACGAATCTCAAAACAATTTGAATGCTCTAACCTTGTGAGTGGTCATATGTTTCTTCACATTAGATTTCTGAGCAAAGGCCCTACCACAGACAATGCACTGAAATGGTTTCTCTCCTGTATGGGCCCTTATGTGCTGCTGGAGGTCAAAGTTTTTGGTAAACTGTTTGTTGCAATATGTGCACTGAAAAAAAAATATTGAGAGCCATGGTAAACATGCTGAAACAACGCCAATAATTAAATTTGAAATAGGGTAAGTTTCCAGATGTCCACAGGGCTTTGAGAGCAAGGGGGCTTGAAAAGGGAGACTTTTTATGAGAGGTCAATGGGGCTTGAAAGATGTGCTTATTTCTGTGAGGTCAAGGAGGTTTGAAAGATACCAATACAGCATACTGTTTAGAGTTACATGCAGTATGAAACTATATATTCTTCAATTAAGTTCAGCAGCCTAGCTAATACCAAATAGCATAATATTACCTTTTTGAACTCAAGTATATTAAACAGGAACTGTCTAAACTTTTCACCCAACAATTTTAATTTGACATTTCATTAGTTTGATCAAACACAGTGTTTAGAATAAACAATAGCTAAGTATTTAATATTACTCCTAATGTTAGGACTACATGGTACGAAACATACCACTAATTTAGGTTTAGTGTTTGTTTCATCTTCTGGCACATCAGAATTGTTCTTAGCATTGCGTGAAGACTTTCCTTTCCTGGTGCTGAGCAAGTTGTTGTCTGCATTTAACACTGAGATGAAATTGTTCTGAGCTGACTTTCTACCTGTAGGGAAGGCAACATGGATAAGTCATCCAAAGACTATTCTAGGCATGCAAATAAATATACAATACTTATTGCAGACCTGCCTACCAAAAAAAGTCCAAATGTGTAACGCTGATGGTCAAAATGCGTATTTTGGCACCAGAATGCGTAACATGCGATCCACTATTTTGTCATACATATATATATATATATATATAAATTATAATATATATATATATATAATATTAGATGTCATGATTAGATCTACAATCTAAATCTGGATCAATAGAGATGATATCTAGACTAAATCTGGATCTATGTCTATATAATGAATATAATCTACTCTAGATCGAGGGTCAAGAGTTTTTCTGATGACGTGGATTCGCTACGAATTTAGGTCTACTCCAAACTTTCGAAGGCCTACCTTCATCCTTGATCTATTCTATACTAAGACTAGAAATCTAGTCTTGATCTAGACTAGATGGTAGTAGATGTTATCGATCTAGATCTAGTCAATCTAAATCATACTATAACTAAATTGGATCTAGATTGTACAGTAATGTAGAGAATCATGACATAACGTAATGACTAGCTAGACTCTAGCTAGATCTATCCCTGTATAACAAGTTATCTAGATTCTAGATCTAGAATCCAGATCTAGATCTAGACTAGATATCTACAATGTCACTCAATGTGTTTTGAATCGATAGCACTTCAATATTTTTTTCTATACAAATGAATACGGGAATCAGGGATTCAACATAATTAATTTCTACTAATGAACTTTACAAAAACAAAAGTCACGTTGGTGTATCAGCTAGCTGACGGTACCAACCCGCCACTCCCTCACTCTCGCGTTCTTCATTTCTAGACTAAATCTAATTGCTAGTAAGAACCAATAAACATATAGATCTGGACACCATGTGTTCCCCCAACCCCCCCCCCCCAACAGGACGGCTTAGCGTGACCGCTTGTAAGCTAGTCAAGAGAGGGGGGGGGGGGGGGAAGGATACGAAATGCGTAACGCGACGGGTTAAATTTGTATTTGTGTACAATCAGTCATTTTTGGGAGATTTTGCATAACGAATACGTATTTTGAGTAAAGATAGGCAGGTCTGCTTATTGTCACAGTAAGGAGAGTTACTTAACATAGATCTAAATTTGAAAGAGGAAGAGAAAGTCAATGTTTATAATTCGTTACAGGGGAGTCAAATAAAACTGTTGTCTGAAATGTCATCTTACCAAATGCATTTGGCAACTGAGATTGAATCCAGACAAAGAAAGGAAATTCAATCAGGATGTGAATACATCAACTAAGTGTAAGTAAAAAGAATGGGTTACTGAGCTGCCAGAATACTTTCTTATTGATTATTCAAACACTAACCTTTATATCATAGCTTTCAAGTACCTGCTGATTATTTGTGTGAAAAATCAGTTAGTTCAATATGAATTACGATATACATTAACTACTTGAAAGCTATCAGAAATGATCTACTCAAAGTCAAGTCTCTGTCATCAACTTAAGAAAGTTATAGTATAAGTGATTAAAAAAAGAAAAGCCTCACCAGCTTTAGTTGGACTAGACTTATATGCTTGCTGTGTGGGTTGATTAAGCTGAGAAGATTGGGATGCTGTAATGGGAGACTGTTGAATGACAGGCAGAGTTGGAGGCTGGACAGCTTGAGGCATGTGCTGCATGGCTTGCTGTTGCTGATGCTGCTGCAGCTGCATGCTCTTGTCTGAGATGGCAGTCAGTGTGATGTGCTGGGCTGACTGGACAAGCAGTTGACCTGTTGCTATACCAGGTGGAGATGGGGATGTGTAGTTATTGGGTGTGGGTGCCAGGCTGGTGATGGGACTAAAGATAGTGACACTGTTAGAGCTGTTAGCTGACTGCATTGGTCCTGTTACCTGCAGGAAAATACAAAGCGGATTAGAGAGCAGTAACAAAATTCTGATTTGTAACTTTATTACATTTTTTTAAAGCAATTATAGAAACAAATAAAAAAAACACTTAAATTTGCATTACAATGTGGATGCTACAGGTGAAGTTAATTTTGTCTTATAAATGACTGATATTCTTTTCAAAGATACCCTCACTTTGCCTTTACCACAGAAATATGTAATCACATACCTCTAGAAACGGAGCATCAATGTTGTACCACCTGTAAAGCATCTTAACTAAAACAATGGTGTTTTTAAAATCAATTCCTACTTTTAGATTTTATTTGGCATTGAAAAATTAGAGAAAAAAATGAGTCAGTATGTGGATCAAACCCATGACATTAGCGTTGGTAACGACAATATCAGCTCATCTAACCAGCCATACTTCTGAACTTATCAGATCGCATCTGATCAGATCGGATTTTATCTAATTGTGCAAAATTTTATTTTGAAATAAATGATTCCTGTCCTAGGTTTTTCTTCAATTTTTTGGTCAAAAACACACTCATACCATTAAATTATAGCTTTTATATAGCGCTACTTTCATGCTTATTGCATTTGTGGACCATTGGGGGGAGGGGGTATCTGGGAGAGGGTTTAGGCGCTCAGTTAAGACAACTCTACCCGTGTCAGGTGTTGAACCTCAAGCCCCCTTCAAACCAAGCCAAGTTCAAGCGTACTTAGCCTCTCGACCAAGCTTGACCCTGAGTGGTGTGTCTTCCTCTTCTCTGTCTCAGTTTTCACACAACAAATTTACATTATGATGAGCTATTGTGCTTGCAACTTTTTTTTTTTTTACATTTCCACCCATGGAGAGAGGATAAGCTAATGGTAGGAATAAAACAAAAGACCATCAAAAGTGATTCTGTTAACCTCTGAACAACAAGTTATTATTATAACATACTTACCATCTGAATAGTTTGTCCATTCAAAGTGTTTGGGTCAATGTTGGCCAGACTCATTAGGTCATCTGTGAACACCATGTTTTGTGACAACTGAGACAGAGAGGAGGAAGACACACCACTCAGGGTCAAGGTGGCCTAGACAATGGAAAAACATTGATTTTTACACAGCTTCTAATGAGGTCTTTATATATCCTTATAGAGGTGTTATGAACATAATAATTAGTAATAGTGAATACTAAGTACTAATAATAAATACATGACTCTAACTTACAGCATTGGGTGGCTGATTCAATGATCTGGTTAAACATGGATGTGCTTGAAGTATAGGAGCATTGGTTGTGATCTACAAATGAAAAACATTTTTTTTTAAAGCCAATCAACATTGAGAATGCAGGAGTATTAATACAAGGCAGTTATTTGGGAGAAAGGTGGAGTGAAAAAAAAGTGCATGGATATAGTTCCATAAACAAATATCTACCTAACATCCTATTATAATTTCTACCAACATTATTAATGTTGAGCATTGTATTATAAATAAAGGCTGAGAACTTTATCTGAGCTGTATTTTACTTGCAGACTATTATCAAACCATCATTTGTGAAATGACTTAAAGTAAAAAACTGAAATGCTATTTATTGATTTATAATTTCTCTTTAGTCTGATAAATTCAACAAATAATTGGTTAGGCAACTTTCATAGTATCACAATAACTGGAGAATGGCATTAAATTTCTTCATTATATATGTTTCCTGATTACTAGGTTTTGCAATCAGCAATTATCTAGTGACAACTATGAAGCAAACAAATAACAGATAATAATTATAGAAAAAAAAAAAGTTTATTTTATTTTATAAATCAATGCTGTAAAACAAAAGTAATATCTAAACTACGGTATTAGTTTACGTAACTAGATACGCAGAATCAGGTTTCTATTATATTTTAAGAATATGAAGAACAAAATGCAGATTACAAATATGTAATTTTGATTTTTCTGGTCATCTAAACTAATACCTTAACTACATATAAGCATATATTGTATATAAATAAATATATTTACTGTTGGTACCACGGTACCAGTCATCTGAGAATAAGACTGATTCATATTCATTGCTGGGGAAAAAACACCAGAGCTGGCTCCCATTGCTATCTGCTGCTCCTGGGCTTGCTGAGGTAAATGTATTGACTGTTGCAAGGAGCATTGTGACTGCTTGTGCTTGACAAATGCTGTGATCAATGAGAACTGTTTCTTGCATTTGCCACATTGAAAGATATCCTCGTCTTCTTCTGTTTAAAAAAAAAATTTATCATTACTTTTTTAATAGTGTAAATTAATTTTCAAAACAAAAAGTTTCCGGAGACAACATTGGAATGTTTTCTTACCTGGATTTTCAGACACAGTTTGTGAGTCTAGCAAAGATTGTACAGCTACTGCAGTTTGTGTATCAAGGGATTGAACTAAACAAAAAATAAAAATGGATGAATTAAATATGACATAGATAGAAATTTTTTTTTACATTTAAAATGATATTAAACAGTTATCTAAACTTAAAATTTCGATGTTAGAGTGTAAACACATATATATTCGAAGGAAAACAGATTTATCATTTTCCTATCTACCACATTCTAGAGATCTTATCTAGGCCTATGAAAGACTAGTTTTATAAGTTTCAGTCATTTATTCAGAAATAAATATAATTACGCCTGTAGGAGGTTTCAAGCTTGGACTGTCCTGATGACATCAGCACATGACCAGGTAGCCATTTTTCATTTCATATTTACTAGATTATGATAATGATACTATGACAAAGAGCCCTCCATACCATCTTCTTGTAGTGTAACAAATAGCTTTAATAAGTAAAAATAAAAATCAAGTCATGCCTCTGAGATGAGATTCTTAGTGTATTTATGTCCATTTGTATTCTTGTTTAAAGATTGGTTTAAATTCCTTGTCATTGAATATTTTATAAGCTGCTCCTGTATTAGTATGGATGGGTCTGTGAGTTGATTATTATTCAAATTATTGGATAATAATAATTTTATTTATTTATAAAGCGCTGTTAACAAACAAAATGTAGGCTCAAGGCGCTGTAATAGCATTACACAGACACGAAAGCTAAAATGACAGTTAATCTAAAAAAGTTTTAAACAGATAGGTCTTAATGTTTTTCTTAAAAGTGGTGTAGCATGTTGTCTGTCTGAGATCAATGGGGAGTGAGTTCCAAACCTTTGGTCCGTGAACTGAAAAAGCCCACAGACCGTAGCTTTTGAGGGAGAAACGTGGCACTACTTAAAGCGTTGAGTCCATTGAGCGCAGGGCTCTCTGAGGGACATATGGAGTAATCAGTTCGCTAAGGTACAAGGGCATCTCATGGTTATATATACACTGATGACAAAGTGTGGCGACCTTGTAATCGATTCTCGCTTTCATTGGAAGCCAATGGAGAGTGGCAAGAGCGAAGTAGCAGAATCTCGTCTAGTTTTTTTTTAAGGACTATTCGAGCGGCATTGTTCTGTATTAGTTGCAGCTTGGCTATTTTGTCATCAGTTATACCTTCTAGCACGGCGTTGCAGTAGTCAAGGCGGGAGAGTATGAATGCCACAGCTAGTGTTTTTGTTTACTCCGTTGTTAAATATGGTCGGATCTGGCCTAATCTGCGCAGCTGCAGGTAAAGACCTTTGCAGAGCTGATTTATGTGTGGGTTGAAAGATAGTGTTGAGTCGAAGAAAACTCCAAGATTCCGCACTACATGGACATAAGGAACATGGCAGTTCGTGATAAAGAGAGAATCTGGATCAAGGTAAATTGACTTTTATCAAAGAATGTTATTTTAATTACAAACAATTTTCATTTTACCATATGGACCACTGTTTGAGAACCACTACTCTAGGTGACTAGAAATATAATATAGAGTCTACATAGAGAATAGAGACATCTATAGATTAGGATAATATAGATAGGTACTTTGATAAGCCTGACCTAGATATATTTTTTTTTATCTGCCAAAATCTGGCTAAAATGTGTCAACATGGAAGGGTTTCCATCAAAGATATCTAGACTCTGTAGAGAGACTATAGAATACTAGAGTAGTTTATGCTATTCTGACACGTATAGGCCAAAATTTCAAAGTTTTACTTTGACAGCACATTATTTGACAATGTTTTGACATAGAAAAGAAAATGAAGTATCAAAATCTTCTTTAGTTTAAGGACAATAAGAATGACTACTTATATTTGTATCCCTAACCTATATTTGCTATTATATTTAAGGCCAAAGAGGCCATGCGTTTTCATTTAATTCAGACAAATTTGACCCACATTATTTGATTCTGGACACCATAATTTATTTCAGCCAGTCACAATATTTAGGCATCAATAAACTCAGATTTTAATTCTATATTAAACATTAACTAAATTTTAAGATCCTCAGACATAGCCCCTCACATGAAATCATTAAGATGTTTTCGAATTATGCATAAATACGAACACAAAAAATAAAATATGAACACACTTATTCTACCAAAATTAGGTCACTGGGGTAGTGACTTCTACACAGACTTTTAGACTTATTTTATGTTTGCATGATTAGATGTGTGTTCAATGTTTGTGTTTTTTGTTTATTGATTTAATACATTTTTATACAGATGATCTTTTGTAATATAGTACAGGTTAGGATAGCCATTCTTGCCAAAAAAAGCTGAATCCTCTATATTCTCTCGTATAAATCTAAATCTATCTAGTACAGGGCTTCTCAACCTGTGGGTCGATTGACGATTTGCCAGGGTTCGCCTAACACCATCAAAAATAAGAATTGTTATTGTCTATTCTTCTATTGCTGTGTGTGTGTGTGTATGGGGGGGAGTCGCGGCAGAGTGGGATATTGTAAAAGGTTGAGAACCGCTCATCTAGTAGGTCTAGATCTAGGCATTTAACTTCATTCAATGTACCAAGCTCACTCCAAACATTTGCCCATTTATTCTCAAATAAAAAAAAAAAAAAAAAAATATATAATATAAGATCATTAACACTGATGTCCAAAACTGGCTGTTTGAAATAAATTTTGGTAAGAAAATTCAAACACCCTATTATTATTTTTGTATGGAATCAAACAACTTGATTTATGAATCAAATAAAACCTCCAAAAACAGAATAAATATTGCTGGGCTCATTAGCATAGACTTAGGCAACCAAAAAATATAGTCTTAACCCTAGGAAGAGGTAAAGTCATCCGGGTAACAGGAAAAAACAACAACCTGACTTACACATTTGAAATTCTTTTTTCTTACATAAAAAGACATCTAAATGGAAGGAAATTGCTTAAATTGGGTCAGAATCATTGGAAAATGGACAAGCACATTATATAGCGCCCTAGTTTCACATTGAATATCAAAATAAAGATTTAATGACCGCAAAAAAACAGCGAGTGTCCGAATTCATGTAATGCCTGGATTAAATAAACTACTCTAGTCTAGTCTAGATTTAGAGTAGTTCTTTTAATCCGGACAACTTGCTGTGTTGTTGATTTTACCTCATTTTGACCTGATTTATTTGCAAAAGTGAGGGTTTGTGCACTGCGCATGTCCATTTTCGATAATTTCTATGTCACTTTCATTCGTTTTCGACATTATCCAGACAGAATACAACATTTTAAAGTTGCATGATAAGCCATTTTTATATCTATGTCACCCGGATAAACTTAGCTAGCTTCCGGGTTAAGAGTTTTTTTGGTTCCTGTTAAATGTTGTGCAGTTTCTAAATTGATAATTACGCTCATTTATAGACAGAGCATCACTAGTTACATTGACTGTGCTTCAAAGATGTGCCATTAAAATCTTAAAGGGGTGTTGAGTTTCAGATTTGAAAAAAGCGGAAGATTTATTTCGGACAACTCTCCAAAAAAAAAAAAAAAAGCCAAAATTATTTTTTTTTTTTTTATTTACTTATTGGTGAAAGTAAATAATCTAAATAATATTAATAACATGTTCATGCTCAGAAACCACAAAAAAAAATAAATTTGAAATTATATATTAATTAAGAAGAGAACGAAAGGAACCACAGACCTAAAGTGCTGAGAAAACTCCTTCTTTTCGATAGGCGAGCTTAATGCTGCCATAAAGAAATGCCAGCTCCCGGGCCGGATGGTATCACCTCGAAATGCTCAAGCATGTAGGGGGGAAAGGAAGGGCCATGCTCTTGGCATTTGTAAATAGAACCTGGGCTGATGGTGATCTGCCCAGGGCCTGGAATGTGCCACCATTATTCCTATACCAAAAAAGGGAAAAGATGCTTCCACTGCTGAAGACTACAGGCCCATCTCACTCACAACTTGTGTGAGAAAGATGGCTGAAAAAATGGTAAATGAGCATCTAGTGTGGTACCTTGAAAGTGCCCGTCTTATAGCTCCAGAACAGGCTGGTTTCAGGGCTGGAATGTTCGCTTTAGACCAAGTCAACATCTTTGTGCAGAGCGTAGCTGATGGATTGCAAAAGACCGAAAGCACATACGCAGTCTTCATTGACTTAAAACAGGCATATGATAAAGAATGGCAGCCTGGTTTGCTTCATAAGATAAGAGCCATGAGTGTGCGGGGACAGATATATTATTGGATCAGAGACTTCCTACAAGAGTGTACAATAGGAACAAGGATGTACGGAGAAGTCTCAGGGGAAATGACCCTCGAGCACAGCCTCCCCCAGGGCTCCGTCCTGTCATGCGTACTTTTCACGACCTTCATAAATGACCTACCAGCTCAGCTAAAAAGCTGCTATATGTCCTTTGGAAATCCGGAAGGAGCGCAACCTCTATACAAAAAGTGTTGAAAGAAGATCTCCATACGCTCTGCTCATACACATAAAAATGGAGGCTAGAAATAAACACCTCCAAGACAGTCTATTCTCTGCTCATGCTCGGGACTGGCATTCTCATGCAACTTTCTGGCTTTCCCTTAATGGAGTGGCTCTCAGCATGAAAAAGCTACCCAGGTAACTTGATGTAACTTAAGATCGCAAACTAAAAATGTGTGAGCACATCCAGAAAGTTGCAAGAAAGGCCTCAGGGAAACTTTGCATTGTGCGGAAGCTGGCATCCATGAAGTGGGGAGCCCGAGCAGACATGCTCCAATCACTGTATTTAGGCGCAGTCTGATCACAGACTACAGCCTACCTGTGCAAATTTATGGCTAAAGGAAAGCTCTTGAACAACTTGACAAAATACAGTCCCAAGCACTAAGATTTGTCTGTGGAACCTTAGGACAAACCCAGTAAATGTGGCTGAAAAAATGGCTAATGTAGGTCCACTAAACCTTTGGAAGGAAACGTCAGTACTGACCTGCTTTGAGCAGTATAAAAGGCTGGATGAATACCTCCCAGCTAGAAAATTAGTGGATGGTTGGAAATGCAGAAGACGTATCCAGATGCAGTCTTTTATGCATCATGCCACTTAGACTATCTGATAAAGCTGGCCTCTCCACCTCACTTACCGACAAAACATTCAACGTTTTCATACCCTTCCCCCTTGGTGTCACCCAACAACCCCAGACATACGATTGAAACTAGCAGACCCTAATGCCACTAAGCTAAGTCGTTCATCTAACGACCTACAAATTCTAGCACTGGAGACCATTAATGCCTTCAAGCTCAGTGCTATTTTTGCATATACTGATGGGTCGGCATTGATAGATTCTGGAAGAGCAGGCTATGGAGCCTACATCCACTTTCTTGTCTCTTACTCTGTAAAAATCTTTGGACCATGTGGTAGTATTGCAGTTTTGATGCAGAGACCATGCCAGTCTGTGAAGCCTTAAAGATCATTGACTCTCAACTCGGAGAGAGACATTTGAGGGCAATACAGATTGTTGCAGTCACTGACTCAAAATCTGTACTACAGGCTTTACAAAGCCCTGGACCATAGCCCCCCAATATTGACACTGTCATCATGGCCTCGCACAACATAAAGCAGCGCTATGGCACCCCTGTAATAATGCAGTGGGTACCGAGTCACATAGGTGTTACTGGCAACACTATTGCAGACTCCTTGGCCCACCAGGTAGGGCAAATTCCACCAACTGAACAGGCTGTAAGTTTTCATCATGCCCTGGCTATAATTAAAAAAACAGACATTGAAAAGTGGTTAGGGTTAGGGTTTGAGTGTTGGGACAAATCCCAAAAAGCCAGTGGAGTCTGGGAGCACATGAGGTGCCCTGACTGCACTTCTCCATGGTGGAGGCTGTCCATGCCTGAGCAAGCTATTATAGCACAGTGCAGGACAGGCCACTGTCCTGTTGGCTCATATTTCTCACGTCTATGGCCAAATTTCGATTCACAGTGCCCCTGCTGCGGGGAAGAAGAGGAAACCTTGTATCATATTCTGTTTGCCCCAGACTTGCTGATCTCCGCCTCGACAGGTCTAGGAAACCTAAAATTCTCGACATGTATGGTGACGTGTACGCACTAAGCAAGACAGCAGGGTTTCTGTCCAGGGCTTTTGCAAGAGAGGATTTAAGCCTCTCAAGCCCTCACTCAAATGGAGTTTGATGATGATGATTAATAAAAATAGTGAAAAATTAATACACACAACATAAAATAAACAGTCCAAATTAAAGTAAAACTCTCAATAAAACATGCAAACATAAAATAAACTACAAATTAATATAGGCTACAATCTTCATCATTTAACTCTATTCAGTCATGATCATACAATATTTATAAACTGATTTTAGTATGACAAAACTACTTCGAAATTAAAAATAAATCTATAAGTCTGTCTTATTGGAAATACATCTTAAAATTTAGTTAATATTAATATAGAATTAAAATCTGAGTTTATTGAAGCCAAAGTATAGAGACTGTCTGAAATAAATTTCTGGTGTTTGAAATCAAATAAACTGTGACAAATCGGTCCGAATTAAATAATGACACATATGGTCTCTTTGACCTTAAATATAATACAAAATATAGGTTAGTGGTACAAAAATAAGTAGACATCCTATTCTTCTAAAACTAAAGAACATTTTGGTACTTCATTTTCGTTTCTATGTCAAACAATTATCAAATAATGCTTTTTTAAAGTCAAACTTTGACATTTTGGCCTAGACCTAGAATCTAGATCTATAGTCTAGGTGTCCGAATAGTATGATAAACTACTCTAGAATCTAGATCTATAGAGTAGTTCATTTCATTCGGACATTACATGAACATTCGCTGTTTTTGTGGTCATTAAATAATTATTTTAATATTTATTATAAAACTAGCGCGCTGTATAATGTGCTTGTCAATTTTCTAATGATTCTGACCCAATTTCCTTCCATTTAGGGTTAGATGTCTTTTTATGTAAGAAAAACAAATTTCAAATTTGTAAGTCAGGTTGTTGTTTTTTTGATTGGCTAAGTCTATACTAATGAGCCCGGCTATATTAATTCTGTTTTAGGAGCTGATTTATTTGATTCATAAGCCAAGTTGTTTGATTCCATACAAAAAAAAATTAAGAGGGTGTCCGAATTAAATTACAATTTTCTTACCAAAATTTATTTCAGACAGCCAGTTTTGGACATCAATGTTAATCATCTTATATTATATTTGTTCACTTGTTTTTTTTTATAGAGAATAAATGGGCAAATGTTTGGAGTGAGCTTGGTACATTGAAAGAAGTTAAATGCTTAGGGCTTAGATCTAGACCTACTGGATCTAGAATTATATAGAGAGAATATAGAGGAATCAGCTAAAGGCAAGAATGGCTATCCTGACCTGTACTATAGGCCTATTACAAAAGATCATCTGTATTAGAACACATCTAATCATGCATACATAAAACAAGTCTAAAAGTTGGTATAGAAGTCAGTATCCCAGTGACATAATTTAGGTAAATTAAGTGTGTTCATATTTTTTTTGTGTTCGTATTTATGGATAATTTGAAAACATCTTTATTTTAATGTGAAGGGCTATGCCTGGGGATCTTAAAATTTAGTACTGTTAATATAGAATTAAAATCTGAGTTTATTGATGCCAAAATATAGAGACTGTCCGAATTAAATTATGGTGTCCAGAATCAAATAATGTGGCCGGGTCAAATTTGTCCGAATTAAATGAAAACACTTGGCCTTTTTGACCTTAAAAATAATAACAAATATAGATTAGGGGTACATATATATAGTCATCCTTTTTCTCCTTAAACTTTTCTTTTCTATGTCGAACCCTTGTCAAATAATGCGCTATCTTACTCTAATTTATTATATAACTTATAGTCTTATACTAGGACTAGGTGTCCGAACAGCATAATGATAAAACTAATTACTAAAACTACTCTAGATCTCCTTTTAGCCATCTAGAATGCTAGATTATAGATCTATATTCTATTCTAGAGTGTTTAGACCTAAGCCAAGATTACATATAATCAAATAGATCTAGAATCTAAATTACAAATCCTCTCTTATTTACCACTTAGCGGTTGATTTAACTGATAGCATAATGCTATGCATCCATTAGCATCTTGACCGATGCTCTGTGTTGACAGCCGTTCCATGAATCATGCCACAACCCACAAAAAGCATGAAAACAATGTTGTTTATAAATTAGATAGAGTAAACTGCAAGGTGATTCTGAGTATTAAAGAAAAATGTGTTGATAAAAACGTAAATCTTCCAAAATAATGATGTAATTATATAAGGAAACAACGTTGTGGATCATTCACAAGTCTTTTATTTTATAAATTGGGGATATTCAAAATGGCGATTCACCCCCTCCGCGAATAACGTAAAAATAGCTTTCTCGTAAAAGTTCGAAGGTCAACGCGAGTACAGAACCGTGGTTTTGTTCATTATGTTTGAAAAAAAAACTTTAAATTAACAGAGATGCCTATAGCTCTATATCCCAAAATGGCAATGTGTATTCCAAAACCTGGAAATGTCTATTTGCAGGGTCATATGTGTATTTTTTTAATAAAAAGTTTTTTTTTATTAAAAAGATTTTCTTTTAATAAAAATATTTTTTTAATGAAAAATTGAAATCCATAAAATTAATCAAGCTCGCAACATATATATAGGCCCTATATAGTTCGTCCATCGTGGTTCAACGATAATCACTTCGTCATCCAGGGGGCTGAGGCCTTTGCACTGGGATTTTATGCCCCCTCATGTGCCTGGTGAGACCTATGTGAGCCCGGAATGTTCGGCTGCACACTGGGCAGGTTATTCCAGCTGGAGCTAGTGTCGTGGGCCTTGCTTATCTTCTCTGGCGTTTTTCTTCTGCCAGAGTGGTTCTCTTTTCCTAAGCAAATTAACACAGCATAAAGTTATAAGAAATTCTGTAAAAAAAAAAAAATCAAACACACAAACGGTAATCATTGTCATAGATTTTTCTTTTTACAATTATGCAGTGCTTTATCAGTAGCACCATCTGGCATTGATTATATAGTCACAAAGTCGTCGTGCAATCAAATAAGAGATAATATATTTCTTGCTGAATTCTTCAAAAAGCTGGGGGCTCAAGTCCTTTTAGCCTTATGTCGTTGAAATTTCTGTGATCAAGACTTGCGACGCCTGCATAAAACATGTTTGACATGTCAAAACGTCTTTCAAGACTAGAGATGCCTGTGTCTTAGTCTATGAAGACATTAAAAACCTGAATTTTTAATTTTTTTCCGAGCGCTAATTTTCCTGTTCACTTTTACACCCTCGTTCTTTTTTTTTTTTTCCAGACAAACTCCAATGTCCATTAGCAACTGTTCATTTTTTTTTTTATCTGCCCTCGCACAAAATCATCTGCTGCTTTCTTCACCACTTCGAAATCTTATGTGTCTTCATCTTGGTTTTTCTGTTACAAACACTATGTTCTAAGCAACAGTAGTTCCCAAACTTTTTTTGTCTCGTAGATCCTTTGTCATGTTTCTGGGTTTTCAGTAGATCCCCCCCCCCCCAGCTTGTACTGCATATTCTTGCTCATTCATCAACTCCATTAAAAAAAAAACAAAAAAAAACTAATTTCTAACTGTAGTAAATTGAGAAGTGAAAGAGTAGCTAGATTTTAAGTTATAGAGATTTATCTTCTTATTGACAAAATTCATTGTATCATTCTTAAAGTTTTCGCATAGAAGTTTCTCGTATTTTTCTTAACCTTTCACTGTGTGGCTCAAATATTGGGTCCGAGGAACTGTTTTCACTAACAGGAGAAGGAACGAAGAAGAGTAACAGTCGCCTAAACCAGTGAGCTTCAGGCATGAGGGGCTTGTTAGCTTTGGCTTGCTACCCACCTAGCAGGAGGAATACTGAATTCAAACCTTACTCAAATATGGGAAAGGTTTTGTGGGTCAAGCTTGAGGAAAAATATGGAAGTTTGTGTAAAAAAAAGTTTGTGAAACTACTTCAACAGCTGGTAAGACCTATATTGTTTTCTGTATGTGTCTATAAGTATAGAGATATTGTAAGACGCTCATAAACAATCATCTTCTCTTTATGGTGTGGGTATATTCTGAATTTTATCTTTGAGTGTTCAAAACTTTTTCAAACCTTCATATATTTTATCAGGGTGGCATTGTCTCAAATAATCCTCCGTCGTAATTAGTTTCATTTATTGTCATATAAAGTCACGACCAGCTTAAATAAAAAAAAATCCATTATCGTAGATTCCCTTGGAGATCTCATTTAATTTTTCACTTTCATAGACCCCTTAAAAGGGGGGTCTACATTGACTTCTTTGGGAATCACTGTTCTATGCTCTCAGAACATCCATTTGTTTAAGTTTGAAGGTCATTTGAAAGAGGTGAGGTACATTCGAAAGAGGTGTGGTACATTTGAAAGAGGTGTGGTACATTCGAAAGAGGTGTGGTACATTTGAAAGAGGTGTGGTACGGTAGGTTCAAGACGCGGAGGAAAACAAATGATGTCAAGATGGTTTCACATCTTAGTAAAGTATCTTTGATTGCCAAGACCTTAGTTCTTGTGCCTGCTTCCGGTACGCTATTCTTTTAAATTATGTCAAACACTAGATTCATACTAATGTAACAGAACGAACAAACAAATGAAAATATCTCTCTACCCACAAGAAATGTTGAAAACAATAGAGTGTAGTAAATGAGAATTAGACCCGCTCACATCCAAATTACAAGAAAAAGGACGCCTATTACAAGCTATCGCGACATGACCAACGCAATATTTTCGACTCAGAGCCGGACACAACAAAACGAGGCATCACCAGATAACGTGACCATGTCCTTCAAAGCTACATACTATTTCAAGAGGCCCGAACAAGACTCTGGCCCTAAAACCCTCCCATAAAAAAAAAAAGACTATACGGAGAACTGCCTGACCTGGAAACCACCGCACGGTTCCTTTCAGATATAGGATTTGTACCCTCCGACTGTAAACTGAGAGCGAAGAAGAAGAAAGAAGGCGATACCGCTGTACAGAGATGACTCTTTGTTTGAGTGCGACCCGAAGATCTTTTTGAAGTCCGCATCTTTGGACCGTCATCGTGTTTCTCCTATTGTATTTGTTCATCGGTGCTAAGGATCTTTCATTACAAATTTCCGATACATCAATAGGTGTGTAAGAATCTCTCAGAAAAACAGCAATGTCATTCAACAATCCAAAGAGTGATTTAACGCTTAACGCTTGTTGTTTCTGTTACCACGAAGTGCTTAAAATTTTTGATACAATGTAAATCATTTTTTTCGTTCTAAAATTATTGCCTTTAGAGGCGCAGCTTAAGATCTATTGCCAGATGTCTTTTATTTCACCTATCTTTGGTTTATTTTTTATGTTTTTGAGAGGAAGATGTACTAGATGGCCAAAGAGACATAAATGTAGTCCTATCTTTAAACTATTGACAACGTGGTGGCTAATCCAACTTTTTCTTTACCAAAAGCATAACACTTTCACTACGGGCACATTGAATAAAAATGAAATCGTAAATGTAAAGTAAAGTTCCCCTTTCAGACTTTATGGTCCATAGGGCAGTTAATGTAAATGCCATCTGTTTCTGTGACCCACAGTTAACGAGGGTGTCATGTGGCCAGCACAAGGACCTACCGCCTTTACTTTTCCCTAACTAATGCCAGGTACCCATTAGAGCTGTGCGGACTCAGGGGCGCCCAAGGATCCCGAAATTAAAAATTCCATTGTACACCAGAATTTGAATCCGGGACCCCCGGTTCGGAAGCCAAGCGCTTTACCGCTCAGCCACCGCGCCTCCCCCCCCCCCCCCAAAAAAAAGAAATCGTAAAGACATTAATTTTAAGCTATTGATACGTTTTAAAATTTCAAAATCCAGAAAAGAAAAAAAAAACAATTGTAATTTACTTAAGGTTGCATGGTTGCAAAATTGAACTATCGATACATTTTAAGAACTGAATTTTAAAACTTAATAGAAACTCATTTTATGGTTGTTTAACAATCTATTAATGTAATTAATTATAAAATATGTGTATTATGGATCAAGAAACACACACACACACAAATTCTGGAGGGGGGGGGGGGGACGCGGGGGGAGTGACACACTGAGCTGACCGCACCGGGTGACACTCACCCTATTGACGCCACTGATTTTAAACATCTTTTTTTTCCTGACATTATTCTCAGAGCTGATTATAACGTTCTAATTAAAGACAAATTCAGATATTGTTTATGTGTACAATCTCTTTAAACATTCTGTCTTTTCTTGTATAGTCCAAGAGTGTCATGTGCCTAAAGCCCAAGTTGAACCTGAGAAACCAGCTTGCCTCGTTTTTGTTTTGGTTTTGATTAAAATATGAAATGAATGGACAATAATTAGTATGTTTATATGTTAAAGTATAAAATATCTTTGCGAAGAGAAGTTCCATCATCTTTGAGTTGAATAAAAGTTTTAGACCTAGGAATAGAGAGATGTGTAACAGTTCGGCTTGTCTAATGAAATAATGTACATCAGGACTTCTGCTAACTTCGCAAGGAACGAATTTATGTAAACATGCTTTAGAAAGACAAATTTGAAGCTTAATTTTATTAAATAATGAAATCAATAGACTATATTTTGTAATTTTTGTGTGTCAAAGTAAAAAACTATCTGTGCAAAGTGTGTAGTTTTAAAAATTAGACCTAGATCTAGATCCTTTCGAATTTTCTCCCATGTAACTATAATAAACATGGCCTAGATTTATTAATTACTAATAGTTTTATAGAGTTGGTCAACTTTTTTTTTTTGAGGGTCTTAAGTTTGTTTTAGGGCTACAATACATACACTACGGTCTTAAGTTAGTACCCAAGGAACATTTCTGCCAAGTTTTATCAAGATTGGTTAAACTGTTTTGATTTTTTATTCGGCACTTACATACATACTGTACATACATACATACGCCTTACTTTCTACTTTATAATATAGATGTTTGTTTGATATTTTTGACATGCTATTATAAATGTGTTTATAGTGTTCCCCCTCCTCTCTTCATAATTGTTGAGAAATGAAATAGTATATGTAAATAAGTAGATCTAGTGTAATGCGAGGTTTGTATTTAGGTATATTGTTTCCGCTTGTTGTAGGGATGTCAATATTAACCTGCGCATATTTCGTGATGTAAGTATCAAATGTCAAGGTGTGGTTGAGTTAGGTACAAACTTTTGAGAGATAGAAGTACGATTAGAATAATTATGATCACGCCGCTCTGCTAATTATCATCGAAGGCCAGGGTGTGAAGGAAGTGGTGGAAATCTTTGGAGAGATGAGAACACGAGTAGACTATTGATGATCATGTCACTGACTAACTTATCTACTGACTGTCATCTGTATTTGTCAAACGTTTTTTCTTGAATCTGAGCGTGTCATTTCAAACCCTCATAGAACGGAGTTTTATTTATTCTAATAAACGCTGACTTCTGGTAATATGCAACACTGGCCAAGAATTTACAAACGATGTATAGCATTATGAATCTATGGATCGTCTTCTGTACCGACTATAATATTAATAGCCTATCTTATTGATTCCAATTAACAATCGAAAACAATTTTGACATTAGCTCTATATATAAAATCTATAGGTGTTAACATTTTATATTTTTAATTTCCTTATTTAATGTGTCATTCTTTTTGTCATGTCAATGAAAATAAGTATATGAAATAGTGTTAATTCCGTTCTTGGTACAATTATTATTTGATGGATTAGAGGATGAAATAACCAGTGGATGAAATGACCAGGAGATGAAATGGCCAGGGTTGAAATGATCGTGGATGAAGTGACCAGGGATAAAGTAGCCAAAGAGGACATGACCGGAAACAATTGATTATACACAATGACTAGGCAAATTTGAAGAAAAAAAAAAAGGAAAATGGTTGTGACAGAATAAGATTTTGAGTTGTCACCGAAGTCCTGAAGAATATTTGATTACATGTCTCCTCGGAAATGGCGCACCATTGTTATGTATTGAGGATCTGGGAAGACGAATTATAACTAGATCTGTCAAAAAAAACCCTGAGACGTTTTGAAAAGACATTTTTAGTGTAGGCTACCTCAAGTGGCTTTTCTTACATACTTAAATTCTTGACGCTTTCTACTTTCTTAATTCTACCAGGAAAATTGAATCGAAAAATGTAAATCAGACTTTGTAACTAGAATGCTTACGCCGCAAGGGTCAATAAAAAATTGAAAATACATTCGTTTGTATAAAAGACACACGCGACCACTTTCGTGAACACACCCACACCTGTAGTAATAGAAAGTTTGGATAAAGGACCACACAACGATGTGGAACCCTAATGGCTCTCTACTTTATCTTAAAACTACGTTCATGCCATACTTTATGTCACTGAAAACAAAAACAAAATATTTCTACATAATTAAATGCAGAGAAGGGTACAGAGAGGGGCAGTACATTATTTTTTTGTTTAATTCCACATTTCACATTGAGGGAGGTCTACCTCCCAGGTCTACCCCCAGCTGTGTCTGGCACAGTAGATCGTCTACCTGGTACTGTATGTAGTGGCCAGTCGCGTCTTGAAGAAGTGTGTTGAAAGATTATCTAAGAGATGTAAGAAGAATGTATAAGGATGAGGGAAAGGGGAGGTAAGCAACACATTCAAAAACAATGCCAGAGAGGCCACAGTAGGTTCAATCTAAATAGTAGTCAATACATCTATGTTGAGTTTTCATGCATATGTGAAGGTAAAGTACATGTGATACTTTGAGTAAGAGGCGTGATATAAAGGTAGATGTGATACTTTGAGTGGTGTGATATAAAAGTACATGTGATACTTTGAGTAAGAGGCGTGATATAAAAGTAGATGTGATACTTTGAGTGGTGTGATATAACAGTACATGTGATACTTTGAGTGGCGTGACATAAAAGTACATGTGATACTTTGAGTAAAAGGCGTGATATAAAAATACATGTGATACTTTGAGTGGTGTGATATAAAAGTACATGGGATACTTTGAGTGGTGTGATATAAAAGTACATGGGATACTTTGAGTGGTGTGATATAAAAGTACATGGGATACTTTGAGTGGTGTGATATAAAAGTACATGTGATACTTTGAGTGGTGTGATATAAAAGTACATGGGATACTTTGAGTGGTGTGATATAAAAGTACATGGGATACTTTGAGTGGTGTGATATAAAAGTACATGTGATACTTTGAGTGGTGTGATATAAAAGTACATGGGATACTTTGAGTGGTGTGATATAAAAGTACATGGGATACTTTGAGTGGTGTGATATAAAAGTACATGGGATACTTTGAGTGGCGTGATATAAAAGTACATGGGATACTTTGAGTGGTGTGATATAAAAGTACATGAAATACTTTGAGTGGTGTGATATAAAAGTACATGGGATACTTTGAGTGGTGTGATATAAAAGTACATGGGATACTTTGAGTGGTGTGATATAAAAGTACATGGGATACTTTGAGTGGTGTGATATAAAAGTACATGGGATACTTTGAGTGGTGTGATATAACAGTACATGGGATACTTTGAGTGGCGTGACATAAAAGTACATGTGATACTTTGAGTAAAAGGCGTGATATAAAAATACATGTGATACTTTGAGTGGTGTGATATAAAAGTACATGGGATACTTTGAGTGGTGTGATATAAAAGTATATGGGATACTTTGAGTGGTGTGATATAAAAGTACATGGGATACTTTGAGTGGTGTGATATAAAAGTACATGTGATACTTTGAGTGGTGTGATATAAAAGTACATGGGATACTTTGAGTGGTGTGATATAAAAGTACATGGGATACTTTGAGTGGTGTGATATAAAAGTACATGTGATACTTTGAGTGGTGTGATATAAAAGTACATGGGATACTTTGAGTGGTGTGATATAAAAGTACATGGGATACTTTGAGTGGTGTGATATAAAAGTACATGGGATACTTTGAGTGGTGTGATATAAAAGTACATGGGATACTTTGAGTGGTGTGATATAAAAGTACATGGGATACTTTGAGTGGTGTGATATAAAAGTACATGGGATACTTTGAGTGGTGTGATATAAAAGTACATGGGATACTTTGAGTGGTGTGATATAAAAGTACATGGGATACTTTGAGTGGTGTGATATAAAAGTACATGGGATACTTTGAGTGGTGTGATATAAAAGTACATGGGATACTTTGAGTGGTGTGACATAAAAGTACATGGGATACTTTGAGTGGTGTGATATAATTCAAGAGAAACAAAATTTATCCAAAAAAAAAAAAAAAGAAAGAAATAAAGTCCATATAAATTTATGAACTAAGATGAAAATAGAAAAGAACAATTAGGACTGGAAAGAGTAATACAAAGAGAACTTAACAAGATGAAGAGAACAGAAAAAGAGAAAAACAATGAGAATAAAACAGAAGAAAGTGAAGAGAAACACAGAATCAAAGAGAGAGAGACGCGTAGGTGTAAGAAGCAAAGAGACAAGAGCCTAAAATAAGAGAAATACAGATACAAAGAGCTTTTAATAGCGACAGGAAAAACACAGGGCCATAAAGAAAAAAATACAAAGAGAGAGAGAGAGAGAGTAGGGGAGACTAGATGCCTTCAATATGGCAGAGACAGCAAGTTAGGAAAAACAAGGTTACAAAGACAGTTTTTGTGTAAACACAAACTCAAAATCGGCCCCCTAAGTGGTCCACTCAGGCAGGTAAAAATGCAGGTTTAAATTTTTTCAGAAATAATATCAGAATGAAATTCTATCAAAGATAAATGACAGAGTAGAATGGAGAAAGAAGGCTGACGGAACTTGTGTGATGCCCCAACGGTCCAGCAGACCAAGGGATAAGTGAAAGTGAAGGAGAAGTTTGTTGTGAACCTAGCCTAACTGATGACATATAATGATTATCTAATTGATCTAATTGTTCTGTAAAGAGTAAGAAATACGCCAAAAATATCTAGGGTGACCCTGGATAGAAAACACAAGGAAGTTGAAAGTAAAGCCTCAGAGAAGTTAGCGTTACTAAGAAAGCTCCAGCACAAAGTGGGGTGCAAAAGCAATTAGATCGCAAACTGGGTACAGCTATACAGTTCAAGAATTTGCTAGTAAAACAGCGCTCGAATCACTCGACCAATTACAGCCACTAAGGTTCATTTGTGGCACCTTTCGGACAAGTCCAACAAACGCTCACGGCTTATGACAGTTATAAAAGGGGTGACTCTAAGCTACCCACGACAATCTTAGTAAACCAGTGGAGAGAGAGGAACCGTATCAAAATGCGTTCGTTCCTACATATTGCGGCCAATTTGTCTAAAATAGAATTCCCATTAGTAGAAAGATAAGTACTTGCCCTCCGTGGAGGAGAGTGCCAGTCCCACAAATTAACCTGTCTCTTATAGGGCGTGAGGGAGCCACTTAGAGGCATTTAACACCTGCCATACTCCAAAAATTGTCATCAGTTACATTAAAGTCCTACCCATCAGATGCCATTTTCTGTTATACCGATGGGTCGGTATTGACGGACCCCGATAGATCTGGGTATGGGGCCCTTATAGTCTACCCAGACCTAACAGAACCAGATCAACTATCTGGTCCATGCGGCTACGCTGCATGCTCCATGGATGCCGAGTTAACAGGGATAACTCGGGCATTCTAGGCTATTATAGCCCGAATGACCAAACATGAAACTAGTGCCTCTTCTATGTTGCTAGTCACCGACTGACTCTCGCTCCAGTCTCCTAGCTATGGGTGGCGGCAGGGAAGAGTCGCGCGGACTAGAAGAGGCAGTCGGCGCCTCAGATAACATCCGCCGAGCCATTGGAGCTGTCGTTTTTATGTAGTGGGCGTCTCACATTGCGGCGTGAGGGGCAAGGAAACTGCAGATACCCTTGCAAAAGCGGGAGCTTTGGCAGCCACGCACCTCAAAGCACCAAGCACGTTTTTACAAGAAACGGCAGAAATCCGAACGCTCATTCATGAGACGTGGTTAAAATCGAAAATCGTGGGAGGAATCCGACAGAGCACGTAGTAACTGGCAGCATATGCGTCACCCAGATCGCGACGATCCGTGGTAGCGGTTAAGGAGGTCAGAACAAGCAATCATTGCACAGTAAAAGAAGGAACATTTTCCTGTCGGGGCATACTTTGCCCGGTTTCGCCCGAACTACGACTCCCGATGCCGTCACAGTGGAGAGAGCGTCGAAACAGTGTCGCATATCTTGTACGAGTGTCCCCAGCTCCGATAGCTAAGGGGGGACTTGTCTGAGCAGTCACTCGACTTGTATGGTAGCTACAAGGCACTACGATGAACGGCCCAGGTTCTTGCCAAAGCACTACAGGGGGATTTAGTCTTTCCTGCTCTGCTATCTATATATATCATGGGCGTAGCCAGGGGGGGGGGAGGGGTTGGGGTTAACCCACCCCCCTCCGAAATGAAATTCCGCCGCCCTGAGGGGGGGGGGGGATCGGAATTTAGTGACTAATTTTTTGCTTTGATTTTTTAAATTTTAGGTGAGATTTTAATACTAAACAATCACTTGCCCCAGCACAGCAAAGGAGGTTTTGAGTTTCAAACCCCCCTACCAGGGTTTTTTGGGTTTACAACCCTACCGGGGGGGGGGGGGTTGAGTTTAAAACCCCCTACCAGGGGGGTTTAAGTTTACCCCCCCCCCACTAGGGGATTTCGCAGTTAAATGCCCCTCTTCTTTAAAACAAAACAAAAAAAATGCAAACGACACTCCCCCAAATTCCACAAGCACAGTTAAGAAAGATTTTTATTTTTAACTCCCGTCCAAAATTTACGACAGACCCCCTCTTCAATATGAAAAAAGAAAATTACTCACTCGAAATTCTATGAGCGTAGCCAAAGGGGTTTTGAGTTAACCCCTACCCCCTCTTCAGTAGGGTTTGAAGCTAAAAAAATACCTCTTCAATACCCGGTATAAAAAAAACGCAAATTACGCATTCACAATGTTATGAGCGTAGATAAGTGGGTTTTGACTCTTCAGCGGGGTTTGAAGCTAAAAATACCTCTTCAATATGAAATTAAAAGCAAATTATGGACTCATAATTTTTTTAAAGTTTAAAACCCATCCTGATGGTTTTGAGTTTAAAATCCCCCTACAGCGCGTTTTGAGGTGGAAAACCTCTATCTTTAATATTATTCTAAAGCAAACTACAGTTACTAAATTCTATGACCGTAGCGAAATGGGGTTTTTAATTTAAAAAAACAACATAACTCCAGAGATTTTTTAGTTTAAAACCCCCAAACTGATGATTTTGACTATAAAACTTCCCTAAAAAATCTAAAGCAAACTACAGATACTTAATTCCAAGAGCGTTTTCAAGAGAGGTTACACATTTCTAACAGTGGCGGGGCTCAATTAATAAAGTGCAGTGAATAGTCATCTGCAGAAATTGAAAAACACTAAATGTGGCTCAACAAAGATGGCTAAGACAGATTTTAGGAGTCAGTTATAGAGATCAGATGTAAATCAAGAAAATCCTATGCCGAGCTGGTGTCGACCCCTTAGTAAGATTGTGACAGAGCGTGGGATGAGGTTTTCGAGACATGTTCTCCGAAAAAATGAATTAAGCGTAAGAAGAGTTGCGATGTTATCCTAGTACAACTTGGCGCCACACATTCATGGAGGTCCTCAGAGCAGGTTGGAAGAGGCTTCAGATATTACCAGTGACAGATTTTTGTGGAAACAGCTTGACGGCAAATGCGCCGAACGGTGCGGGAGGGTCTAAGTCAGTAAAAATAGCACATTAGGTTTTTGAAATAAGACTTTTTAATAGCAGTAAAATGCACTGTAGATACCTCAGAATATGCATTTTGTTGGCTTTCAATATCAGAAAAAGTGCTTGGCGGCGGGGCTCCACCCCGCGCAGGGAGAGCTCCTAGCGCTCCCCAAGATCCCATTGATATCAATGGCGGGGAGTCTATAATTCCCCACTAACTCCAGGAAGAACCTTTTATAGGGCACAATAAGCGTCTTCCGAAAGAATGATGGGTCAGAATGTAATTAAGGTTATATATACATACACAAAAATATTTTTTTTCTCGCCCGGGGAGTCGGGGGGGGGGGGGGAAAGAAATGAATCCTCCCCAAACCCCCCCCCCCCCAAAAAAAAATCCTGGCTACGACCATGATATATATATTATGTATTCATCATTCTATTATTCTTATTGTACATATACCTATATCGGTATGATACAATTAAAGTCATAATTGTGTTATTTAAATTCATACACTTAGTTGGTTACTCTATGTACGACTGTGTGTGAAGGATGTTCTTGTCATTTTGAACTCTGGGACTTTAGTTTTGTTCAGCTATTAAACAAAGTTAATAAGTCCTAATCCGAAATAATTTTTTCCAAATAACTCTCCCTATGTCTTATAATCAAAAGATACTATATTTTAATCAGAAGACAGACAGATGAAATTAGGACAGTCTCGCCTCTATATTTGAATATTTTCAATGTAAATAATTCATTTATTTATACTTATAAAAATTGTATTCCAGGACCACGTGTCAATTTGAAAGCCTTCATTTATATACATACTAAAGCAGACACTTACTTTAAAAAAAATAATTTCAGCAATAAATTAGATACCCAGAAAAAAAAGAGAAAATAAAACATCACTACAAGTCACCGACACACCCAAATGTTTCTGGTCACAAATCATGCCCCATTCAAGTGACTTGAGTCCAGAAGAAAAACAAATCACCAAGTAAATTTCTGTTCACCTCTTGCTCTCTTTATCAACACCAAGTGATTAGGCTTTAAATCATCAACTGTTTCAACTTGTAACAAGTCGCACAGAAAGTTTTATTCTCAAGTGGACTTAGAGGCAATTATATATTCAAAACAAACTGAGTCTCCCGTGTTTGAAATAGTCTGCTGTTGTAAAACTTGAATGTCATGTAGTTAGTGTCAATTCGACCTGACTTAAGAACGCGGTAGAGTGTCACGTGATTTGACACAGATTGGTCAAACGAAATTTCCCCGTTGGGATGCTGAGTACCTAAAGGACTTGTGGGAGGGGGGGTATAGGGCCAGTGACACAACAATTCGGACCAAAGACATTGTCAGGATATCCTTGTAGAAATAATGCACAGCTTTACTTTAAAATTATTTACACATTGGTTTTTGTGTGTAAGAAATGCAGGTATTGTGGTATGTTTCCATATTTAGGCCTACAAATCATATTTCAGAATATAAAGCCATCAAGACATAAAATCTAGTTGCCTTCTAAACAAAATGTACGCATAATTTCTTGTACCATTCACAGCTCCTGCACGATGTCCCTCAGTGTTAACAATGCATGATTTTTTTTAAATTGACAAAGAGATAAAAAAAGCAACAACCAAGGTTACAATAAATATTTGTGTGGAAACACAAACTCAAAATCAACCCCCTAAGTGGACCGCTCAGGTAGCTCAGGCACGTTTCAATATTTTCAGAAAGAATATCAAACTATCAACAACTAGAACACTACAAAACGAAGAGACGTGCTGTTGTATTGTTAGCTGCAACAACAACTAAATACCATAGCATACGGAGATTTATTATGTAATTATTATTACATTGTTAATATTCATATGTATTCAATGAAGTGCTAGTTATAAAGATAGAGTTCAATCCTAGGTGTCACTTACAAAGACCGCATCACGAATGAAGATATTAGAGATAAGATTAATACAGCAATAGGAGACCTGCTAACCACTGTCAAAAATAACGTGAACTCAAACTCTATGGCCACATCACAAGGTTCTGAGAGCTCGCAAAGACCTTTCTACAGGGGACAGTACCAGAAAAAAAATGGAGAGGAAGACAGAGAAAGCGATGGGTAGACAGAAAGAAAAGGAAAAAGAAGGTAGACAGATCTTGTGTGGTGCCCCAATGGTCCATCACACTAAGGGACAGGTGAAGGGGAAGAAGGGCCGCCTGCGTGCTTTTCAAAATCATCCATTCTTTAATGTGTTGCATCTATTGTTGTTTTCTTTTCAAAAGAATTTTTTTTAAAATTCTTTCTGTATTATATTCGTGTCTTTTCACAATTAATATGACTCCTTTTGTACCTGTAATGTTGTCTTTATTTATTTATTCCTAAAACAACCGACATGGACCATTATATACAGCATACAGTGACTCGAAACACAAAATACTTTTGTTGAATAGATATAACATAAATAATCCGAAGTACAAGTCTCTTATACAATGATTTTAAAAAAAACTTTAAGGTAGTGTTTCTCAAACATTTCGAGGTGACGACCCCTTACAGGACAAAATTTTCGTTCGGGCCCCCTTTAGAGGCTGGGGACCTAGAGGAGCGATGTGAAACGAGCCAGTTTTTTTTTTTTTTTTGGGGGGGGGGGGGAGCGGGGAGGGAAATAGTGTTGCCTCAATTATTTTAAGTGTTGTAAAAATTTCTTTCTGGCGATAGAATTGAACATTCGACGGGTTTTTGCTTAAGTCGGCAAGAGGTCTGATTTCGGGACCGAGCCACGCGCTGAGCGTATTCTGGGGTTTTCAGCTTCAGAAATTCTTTCTCCAAGCATTATACATTTTTCTCGTAATAAGAAGAAAGACTATAAAAAAGGCCAACATTAATGATTTTTCTTTTAGAACGCACTATTCATCCTAGTAAAAAAAAAAAATCTATCTAGTAATAAAGTGGCAGCCCTGGTCAATAGTAATATTCGAGGACATTCTATGTATATAAAGCGCACGGAGGTCTGTAATGGTAGAGTGAAATAAACATTGTTATAAAAGATACGTGCTAATTAAATTATCGTCAAATTATATCTCGGGCCAAAGCGGCGTCGCCAAAACGGCTCGCGCCAAAACGTCTCGGACCAAAACGTCTCGCGCCAAAACGGCGGCGCCAAAATGTCACGTCACGGGTTCCGAAGCACCGTTTTGGCGACGCCGTTTTGGTGCGAAGGTTGTTTTAACGCCGCCGTTTTGGCGCTAGGGCCTTTTTGGCGCGAAATACATTATATACGTTCATTGTATTATTTCTTTAAAAAGAATAATGCATATTTATGTTTTGCATGAGTGTTTGTGTTAAGACATATTTTTCACGTACAAAAGAAGAAATATTTGTGTCCGCTATTTTTGGTATTTAACTTTGTTTTTTAATTATTGTTAAATCTCTCACATTACACAACACCAGGCTGCCATCCATACTTCACAGTATGCATGCATGAAATAGTCAAAATTCTTAAGTTATTAAGATTTTTTTTCGTGGGGGGGGGGGGGGGGGGGGATAGAATATATATTTTGTTTGTCTCGGTATAAAATAGTGAAAAAATGTGTTTGTTATACATTTTTAAACACATATTTAAGCGAAAAACATTAGTAGATTTCGTAATTATATATGTTATTTGAGTAATTATTTTTATATCTGCTCCTAAAACCTTTTTTTTTATGTGAGCTATAACAAGTCCATTAAACAATGTGCTTATCATTTACTAAATGTAAATGTGTGTTTGTGTTTCACATCATTTTTTTTAATAAACATTTTTGCTTGTGTATTTGTTTAACTATACCCGCGTCAATGCGAGATGTCACCCAAATCACCCCTACCCAAATGGACCTCATTCACCAATCGTAAACAAACAACATTTAGTCACGTGATCTTATTGATAAAACAACTAAAAAAAATTGTCACATGACAGCTATCATGAATTAAACATGAGATCGTAAATTATATAGAAGAGATAGAGCACCACGTGGTTAAATGTTGTTTGCTTACGATTGGTGAATAAGGTCCTTTTCTCAAAATATATCTTTACAAAGTATCTTAGTGTCGTGAATTTGTTTCTATTTATTGTCGCCCCTAATGTTTGTTTGCATTTGTGGATTCACGTTAGTGTTTGTACTGACTTATCTTTACTATGTGTGTAGTTATTGTCGTCATTCAGCGTAATTGAGCTTTAGATGTGAATATGTATTTTTTTTTGTTATATTAAAGTGTGACACTTAGCTAGTTCTAATGGTATACCAATTTCAAATTAAAAAAATATGTCTTTTGGAAAGACATTGAAAAATATCATCGAGTGCGGCGATTGGCTGCATCACATATAAATAAAGAGGAGGGGATAGCTTGTCATTACCAGTCAGGAATCTGACTTATTATAGGCCAATATTCAAGGAATAAGCAAAACCTTTATATTACAAACAATTCGCTGGACGGTGTTAAAATTCATACTATACATACAATATTATAGTAGAGTGAAATAAACATTGTTATAAAAGATACATGCTAATTAAATTATCATCAAATTATATCTCGCGCCAAATTGTCCCCAGCGCCAAAACGGCTCGCGCCAAAACGAATCGGGCAAAAACGGCGTCGCCAAAACGTCGCCAAAATGTCACGTACCGCAAGGTTCAGCCCTTTAAAGAGAAATATCCAGTGCAGACTAGATCCAAATTAAATAGAGCCATCACAACTATCTCCACATATTCAAAATTATAGAAATTGGAAATTAATTAGAAAAGTCGGTTTAATCAATCTTTAGCCACAGCAACAAAACAGCTAATAGGAAACTACATTCTAAAATGTAACCAATGAGCATCGGGAAACATAGACAATGCCATGTACAAAGAAATGACTATGTCAAACAAACTGGACAGTATTTACTTCCTGCCCTGCAAAGAGCAATCTACAATCTTCCACCTAAGAACAGGACACACACTTCTGTTAAATTACCATCATAACAAAATAAATTCAACTAGTCGACCGGCGGTGTAGCATACTCCTCTATTTTGCAGGACCGTCATTAGGCTACCGCAACCTATGCGACCACAGTGGGCCTCGCACTGTCACAGGATCCGCACTTTCATAGGACCCGCGCTAATTCAAGGTGTATAAATTATTAAATTAAACCATTTTATAACTTAAAACATATTTCCCTCGCTATCCTGTCGATTTACCAGGAGCTCCTGGAAATCTCCCGAAATTGCAAAATATACGAAAAAGTCCTTAAAATATACGGAACTATATACACAAAAATTGTCATTTTGGGGTGTCATTCAATATGGAAAACGCCAATCCTGCACACGATAAATAAAAAGGCATTATGCATTAGCCGTAACTATGTAATCTGGTAAAAGAAGCTTCTCGCGCTGCTATTTAGTGTTTGTAAAATCTTTGTTTGTAAAATGTTTACATGTTTCGGATGTTCCTTCAGAGTTGAAGATAGTTTACTTCCTAGTCTTAACCTCACACAGGATGAAGGGGGATGGGAGTGGGCAGGGTTTGAATCCGGAGCTATTGATAGCTCCAAACGACAGTCCAGCGCGCTAACCACACGACCAGACAGCCGTCCGTAGTGACGGGTGAATACTACTTGTTCTACCCCCTCTTGTTTTTTCGTGGGGTAACTCTATTCACAGAAATAAAAGAGTGATCTTTCCTTTACTTCTTCTCGTCCAAACTCTTGAGACATGAAGAAAATTGTATATAAATATATATATATATATTCCGCTTAACTCTCCTATTGCAGACACTGCGCCCACCCTTATGAAACCGTAAAGTACATCCTCTTTGATTACCCTTTCCTAATCCACCTTAGGCAGACCGTACTACCACTACAGCCCAAAAAGTTGGCTAGAAGAAAAAGAAGTATGTCTCTTTATCCTAGGAGGTTGTGCGGTATTGAGAAAGGACTACTGAGTGACATTTGAATACTACTTGTCCGATCACTTGCAGACTTGTTCTGACAAGATGAAAACATGCTATAGATGGTTGTAGTACTTAGAACTAGTCCTCTCCCATCAAGACTCACTCATCTCTCATCTGTACCTTGACTTTCGTCGTAGGGTGCTGTGACAGTTGCATAACCGTATCCCTCCACTTTTCCCGGTCATCAGGATATCAAGAGAGAGAGAGACCGATCCATTCCAGCAAGCTTTTCTCTGGATGACCTGACATGAGCAAACTGTGGACATTCTGGAAGAACAACATCAGCTTCCCATTAATATTAAAGCTGTATTCTTCACTAGTGGTCTCTGTACTGAAAGCTGGACACTGGATGCATATAGTTTGACAGAATGGAATAGAAAAATACTGTCAACGGATCTTGTGTGGTGCACCAACAGACTAAAGAATTGGTGAAGGTAAAGTCTAGATTTATTATAAATTTGTTTCAATGACTGACCCAAACGAATTGCTACAATTACATTTAATATAAGCTTTTATTTTATTAACGTATTTTCTTGTTTTGCTTGTTTCTATTATTACATTGTATTGTTATAATTGTTATAAAGATATCGTTCAGTGTGAGCCTGGTCTAACTACAATTATTAAATGATACTTGTATACATAATGAAGGAGTTTTATGGAGAAAAAAAAACATGCTTCTTATTTAATTTAATTCGCTTTCAGAAAATAAAAAGTAGCCACTGTACCAGAACTTGACATGATTTTAACTATCATGATAGCTCTCGGAATTTCAAGATCTTTTTATCAGTTTGTGAGATTTAAAAAGTACAGACGGACAGATAGACCACACAAAACGAAATAGCAGCTATTTCATTTTCGGGGGGCTGTAAATACAGTAAAATAAATTTCATATTTATATTGAGACCATAAACGTATATATATATAGCACTGGCGTCATTAGGGAGGGTGTCACCCAGTGCGGTCAGCTCAGTGTGTCACCCCCCCCCCCTTGAAAAATCCTTTTTTTTCCATTTGTTTGTTGCGCTGTAATACATATAGTTTATAATTACCTACTTTATTGATTGTTCAACAACTGGAAAATGAGTGTCTATTAAATTTTTAAGTTACTAATTTTGCAACATTGCAACCATAAGTAAATTACAGGTTTTTTTTTCTTTATTTAAAGCTTTAAAAAAGTCTCATTAACATAAACACCTACTACTAATATAACGATCTCATTTTGTAAATAAAATTCCCCTTTGTAAAAGTGTCATTTGCTCCTTTGTCTCAAAAAATCGTTTTTCACATGGGACGCCATAGATAGGCAGGTGGTATGAAACGTTAAGTTCTTTGTTAAATGATTTAGCGATATTTTTTAAGGTCTTAGTGGTATATAAATCATGCACTGTCAACTTTTATTTGCTTTAAAAAAACACTTTTGTTGCCTTTAGATCTCTTCTCAGTCACATGGTATTTCTGTTTGAATGTCGCCTTTTCAAAAATTATCAAATACGCCAATATTTTGAAACGGACATCTACAAAACTTCGTCGGTTGTGGAACTAAAGAATGTTCGGTTGGATTGCTCCAAATGTATCAGCTACATCACTAACTGCTTCCAGTCGGAGTTGAAGCTCTGAGTTAGAAAAACAAAAAACGAACAACGCACATCAGAATGAACCTCTTTTTGTTCTTCTGACACAGTGAGTACGGCATCTTGGGATCGCTCGCCTGACCTCTTTTTGTTCTTCTTACACAGTGAGTCCGGCATCTTGGGATCGCTCGCCTGACCTCTTTTTGTTCTTCTGACACAGTGAGTCCGGCATCTTGGGATCGCTCGCCTGACCTTTTTTTGTTCTTCTGACACAGTGAGTCCGGCATCTTGGGATCGCTCGCCTGACCTCTTTTTGTTCTTCTGACACAGTGAGTCCGGCATCTTGGGATCGCTCGCCTGACCTTTTTTTGTTCTTCTGACACAGTGAGTCCGGCATCTTGGGATCGCTCGCCTGACCTCTTTTTGTTCTTCTGACACAGTGAGTCCGGCATCTTGGGATCGCTCGCCTGACCTCTTTTTGTTCTTCTGACACAGTGAGTCCGGCATCTTGGGATCGCTCGCCTGACCTTTTTTTGTTCTTCTGACACAGTGAGTCCGGCATCTTTGCATCGCTCGCCTGACCTTTTTTTGTTCTTCTGACACAGTGAGTCCGGCATCTTGGGATCGCTCGCCTGACCTTTTTTTGTTCTTCTGACACAGTGAGTCCGGCATCTTGGGATCGCTCGCCTGACCTCTTTTTGTTCTTCTGACACAGTGAGTCCGGCATCTTGGGATCGCTCGCCTGACCTCTTTTTGTTCTTCTGACACAGTGAGTCCGGCATCTTGGGATCGCTTGCCTGACCTCTTTTTGTTCTTCTGACACAGTGAGTCCGGCATCTTGGGATCGCTCGCCTGACCTCTTTTTGTTCTTCTGACACAGTGAGTCCGGCATCTTGGGATCGCTCGCCTGACCTCTTTTTCTTCTTCTTACACAGTGAGTCCGGCATCTTGGGATCGCTCGCCTGACCTCTTTTTCTTCTTCTTACACAGTGAGTCCGGCATCTTGGGGATCGCTCGCCTGACCTCTTTTTCTTCTTCTTACACAGTGAGTCCGGCATCTTGGGGATTGCTCGCCTGACCTCTTTTTCTTCTTCTTACACAGTGAGTCCGGCATCTTGGGATCGCTCGCCTGACCTCTTTCTTTTTCTTCTTCTTACACAGTGAGTCCGGCATCTTGGGATCGCTTGCCTGACCTCTTTCTTTTTCTTCTTCTTACACAGTGAGTCCGGCATCTTGGGATCGCTCGCCTGACCTCTTTCTTTTTCTTCTTCTTACACAGTGATTCCGGCATCTTGGGATCGCTCGCCTGACCTCTTTCTTTTTCTTCTTCTTACACAGTGAGTCCGGCATCTTGGGATCGCTCGCCTGACCTCTTTTTCTTCTTCTTACACAGTGAGTCCGGCATCTTGGGATCGCTCGCCTGACCTCTTTTTGTTCTTCTGACACAGTGAGTCCGGCATCTTGGGGATCGCTCGCCTGACCTCTTTTTCTTCTTCTTACACAGTGAGTCCGGCATCTTGGGGATCGCTCGCCTGACCTCTTTCTTTTTGTTCTTCTGACACAGTGAGTCCGCATCTTGGGATCGCTCGCCTGACCTCTTTTTCTTCTTCTTACACAGTGAGTCCGGCATCTTGGGATCGCTCGCCTGACCTCTTTCTTTTTCTTCTTCTTACACAGTGAGTCCGGCATCTTGGGATCGCTCGCCTGACCTCTTTCTTTTTCTTCTTCTTACACAGTGAGTCCGGCATCTTGGGATCGCTCGCCTGACCTTTTTTGTTCTTCTTACACAGTGAGTCCGGCATCTTGGGATCGCTCGCCTGACCTTTTTTCTTCCCCTTACACAGTGAGTCCGGCATCTTGGGATCGCTCGCCTGACCTCTTTTTGTTCTTCTGACACAGTGAGTCCGGCATCTTGGGATCGCTCGCCTGACCTCTTTTTGTTCTTCTGACACAGTGAGTCCGGCATCTTGGGATCGCTCGCCTGACCTCTTTTTGTTCTTCTGACACAGTGAGTCCGGCATCTTGGGATCGCTGGCCTGACCTCTTTTTCTTCTTCTTACACAGTGAGTCCGGCATCTTGGGATCGCTCGCCTGACCTCTTTTTGTTCTTCTGACACAGTGAGTCCGGCATCTTGGGATCGCTGGCCTGACCTCTTTTTCTTCTTCTTACACAGTGAGTCCGGCATCTTGGGATCGCTCGCCTGACCTCTTTTTGTTCTTCTGACACAGTGAGTCCGGCATCTTGGGATCGCTGGCCTGACCTCTTTTTGTTCTTCTGACACAGTGAGTCCGGCATCTTGGGATCGCTCGCCTGACCTCTTTTTGTTCTTCTGACACAGTGAGTCCGGCATCTTGGGATCGCTGGCCTGACCTCTTTTTCTTCTTCTTACACAGTGAGTCCGGCATCTTGGGATCGCTGGCCTGACCTCTTTTTGTTCTTCTGACACAGTGAGTCCGGCATCTTGGGATCGCTCGCCTGACCTCTTTTTGTTCTTCTGACACAGTGAGTCCGGCATCTTGGGATCGCTCGCCTGACCTCTTTTTGTTCTTCTGACACAGTGAGTCCGGCATCTTGGGATCGCTCGCCTGACCTCTTTTTCTTCTTCTGACACAGTGAGTCCGGCATCTTGGGATCGCTCGCCTGACCTCTTTTTGTTCTTCTGACACAGTGAGTCCGGCATCTTGGGATCGCTCGCCTGACCTCTTTTTGTTCTTCTGACACAGTGAGTCCGGCATCTTGGGATCGCTGGCCTGACCTCTTTTTCTTCTTCTGACACAGTGAGTCCGGCATCTTGGGATCGCTCGCCTGACCTCTTTTTGTTCTTCTTGTTTTGATATTTATTTTCTCCTGAATCCCACAGTGCTTTAGTTTTAAGAGTCTTTTTTTAAAAACACTTTGCGCTAAAATTTTATGCTTTTGTTAAAGAAAAGGTTTAATTAGTCACCGCATTGTCAAAAGTTTAAAGATAGACCTACTCTTGTATATCTTTGGTATGTTTGTACAAATAAATCTATTTGCACATACTTATTCAAGTTCAACCTTTTCTAGACATTTTAAGATATTCAGTTGAGTCTCATCAGCTTTTTTAGTCTCTCTTAAAATTGTATAACTTCTGGATCTGATCAGCTATGTCAGGTGTGCTATGTCAGGTGTGCTATGTCAGGTGTGCTATGTCAGGTGTTCTATGTCAGGTGTTCTATGTCAGGTGTTCTATGTCAGGTGTTCTATGTCAGGTGTGCTATGTCAGGTGTTCTATGTCAGGTGTTCTATGTCAGGTGTTCTATGTCAGGTGTTCTATGTCAGGTGTGCTATGTCAGGTGTGCTATGTCAGGTGTTCTATGTCAGGTGTGCTATGTCAGGTTTTCTATGTCAGGTGTGCTATGTCAGGTGTTCTATGTCAGGTGTGCTATGTCAGGTGTTCTATGTCAGGTGTGCTATGTCAGGTGTGTTGTCAAACCAAATACAAATGTGCTTACAGTCATTCTGACACTAATATCTTGTACGTCGTTTACTAAGACAGTTATAGACTTCTGAGCATTACTGATGTACTTTCATCCATGGGTTTTATCAAATATTCTGCTTTTATAGAAACAGTCCGTGCACTATATCTCTTTCCATTGTTTTTCTTCTTGACATCAATCCTAGCCACGACTTCTCTTGTCCAATGTATTTGTAGCCGGATATTTTACACTTTCCCAATCCAGATGAATTCTTCATACGTCTTTTAATATTCCAATGTCGGACTTTATTTCAACCACACATTCAATTCAGTTACCCATTTCTATTTCATTTCAATACAATTAGTTGCATATAAACAACTGCTTTTGGCATACATTCGTCCCCCACACGGGATACGTGCCCTGCCCAGCGTGACTGTCGGACCATAAGAAGTCCCTCTCTACTGTCAATACCGGCTTTTGCTATAGACATGTTTGTAGTGCGGTCTTGCCATCGTATGTCCATGATGGAGCGCAAGCATCTTTGGTGAAAGCGTTCAAGTAGTCTTATTTGCTTTCTGTATAATATCGATGTCTCAGATCCATATAGAAGGGTTGAGAGAGCCTTTGCTTGGTCGACAATGATTTTTGTAGGCCAGACGGTTATCAACATCCATTGAAAGCGAGGCGTTATTTGATACTATGCTTCCTAGATATGTGAAGTGGTCTACTACGTTAAGAGGCTGACCATTTACGATGATCTTTGGGGCTGAGTAGGTTTTATTGGTTGACTTCTGGAACATGACTTCTGTTTTCCCGTGGTTTATATATAAGCGAATTCATTGACCGCGATCTGGAGGTCATGTTCATTGTGGGCTAGCAAGGCGCAATCATCGGCATAGAGAAGCTTTGTTATGACCATTTCTTTTGTTTTTTGTATGGGATAGTAGATGTCAAAGATTTCACATTGCCGTCTCAACAAAACCTGATTTAAATGCCTTCGTGCAATCACTGCCTCATTTGACCCCGCATTACTCCAAAGAGGATAGCGAATAGAGTAGCAGCAAGTACACAGCTCAGCTTCACGCCATTTTCTATTAGAAAGTGATCAGAAAGGTCATCATTGTGTCTGATCTGGCCTCTTTGTCCCACGTGAAACTGCTCGAGAATGGATAGGAACGTAGGTGTGCATCCAAGCCTGTCCAAAATTTTCCATAAACTTTCGAGATTGACCGTGTCGAAAGCCTTGGTGAGGTCCACAAAGCCAGCGTATATAGTATACTAAACATAAATGTAGTCTAAAATTAAGAATGTGTAAGACTAGATCTAAACTGCCTAGAGTTAGTCTAGAGTAAATTTTGATTATCCTAGATTCTATTTCAAATATATTTATAATCTAGATCTATATTCTAGTAGTAGATCTATACTGATTATATAGTTACAATAGTAAGTAATGGATTCAAATTCGACTTAAATATTTATGGTTATATAGATTACTGATTCTAACTAGATTTTATAGATCAATGACTATTGGGACGATGCCCATGGCATGTTTGAGATCAATTTTTCAAAGCAATTATAATTAGTGTACTTCATCTAAAACATGTTCATTCTTATGTTATTTTTTATATTTATAAGCTTAGCATCATTTTGGACCAATGTCTCACAACGGCTGATAAGAGAAATCATTAGGAGAAAACACGTGACCCCTTAACTCAAGAAAACATTAAATTAAAACAGACACAAAATAGACTGAGATTAATAAAAAACAAATATTCACATTTGATTACTGTAACACCTTTTGAAAAACACCTTTTGAAAAACACCTTTTGAAAAACACCTTTTGAAAAAAAAAAGATTTTTAGTTTTAAATTCACTACAATTTTTATTTCTACAATAATTTGTGTGTGTAAAATTGTGTATAGGAAAATTCCGGGTACTTGGAATAAGCTAGTCCTAAAAAAAAAAAGAGATCTTGGGTAAAAGACTCGTCAAATAAAGTAGTGCTAATGTGAAGTTAAAAGACTGTTGTTTCTTTCTATAAACTCTATCGGGTTTTGATCCCAACTACCCGTATTTTTGTGCAGAATTTTTTTTCTATCAGGTACACTTAAATTCACAGCCTAATAGTGTCAGTTGATATGGTGCGCAAAGGTGCACGCGTTCAATATAATTAAGTGTTGTTTTCCGCCATGACACTAATTGTGGTTGCTTGTTTATTGTTGACTGCGAACCTAGATTTTAATTAACAGTGTCAGTTTAATTTAAATTAGAACTGAAAAATGCAAAAGATCTATAAGGAAAATGAAACTTTCGACCCAATTGACTAGTTCTAGTTTTAAACGAAAGAAACGAGATGTATAAACCCAACAAAGCCCATTCTACAAAATGTACAATTACCACATCTACATCTAAACATTAAATTCTATGTTACATAGGTTAGGATTTTAAAATTTTTTTACTTCTTATAACTACTTTACAAAACACACCTTGTTTCAATTTTTTTAAAAAAATTCACATTTTTTGTAGTGTTAATAGATCTCTATGTCCAGACTAGATAGAATATATATATATATATATATATATATATATATATATATATATATATATATATAGGTCTGTGTATAAAACCCTTTTTTGGAGACATTAAAGTTCATTATGGAAAAGTGCGACATTTTAAGATTTTACATTAGTTGTAGTTGAAGCTTTGCTCTAAGGATAAAATGAATACAAAGCTTAAATGTTTCCAGATTTTATACAGCAACTGCTATGTCCTTAGCAAATGCGTCTCAGCCTTAAAGTGGCGCTCTGGTTGAGATCGTTAGAATACACGATTGGACCAATATTAAAGCAAAACAGAACTCTCGTTGGGTTGAATAAAGACCAGTTCATTGCACTTGCCGGGAAGGGAGAAAGTCCCTATAAACAAATCAGTATCTACATGCCGTTCGTCAATGAGTCATTTTTATTGAAGAAATCTGATCGACTTACGTGGTACTGAAAAGGAATAAGGAGACATTTTTTGGTGTTCTCGGCCTATGGCAACGCCTCTAACCCGAGTGCCTTGGGATTCGAGCCATCGGTAATATGGATCTAAACTTATCTGCTAGGATCTTTCCAAGACAGAACAATTTATAGAGAGAGGGAGGCCAGCTTCCGTGTGTCTTGAGAATGACTCAACTTTTATCATAATGACAACAAACTGCACTCTTAAACGTCTTTAAGTAACATTGCAGAAGTTGCATTATTATTATTATTATTTTGTAAGACTATGAATGATTGCACTGAAGTCAGAGTTTTGCTTTGAAAAGCACACTTCCTGTCATGGCACGGAAATGTGGGGAATGACTTTTTTTTTGCCTGTGCCTATCCTCTTTGCCTCGCAATGAAACACCGGCACTCATGGCTTCGCGCCTTTTTTTTTTCATCTTAAGTCAGCTAACTTGTCCCTGACATAAATTCAGTTAAAAAGTAAAAGAATATCACTCTTTATTCTTGAATTTTCAATCTTCTCGATTAATAACTGAATAAGGAGTACTGTGACGGTCTATGCAACCGACTTAAGCACATCTCTAGGACATATGCAAGCTGCAATAGTGCATCAAGAGACAAAGTGGTCCATTCAACGTCTGCCTCGCTTCGGACGTCATGTTCCTACAAAATGTAAAGTTAATGATGTTTCAAATTCACTTCTCATGAACAATTCATGCTAATGAAAATACTTTGTTAAGACTCTGTGACTTTGAAACGTTAGACAATGTCCAATTTGTGACTTTAATGTGGTTTCAAGTCCCCCCCCCCCCAAAAAAAAAAAAATATGTGTGTGTGTACACTGTAGTAAAATGTTCAAAATTTTTTTTTTACATTATAATAAAATAAAATGTCGATTTATTCCCCTGTATATAAAGTGACAATTTATTGCAAGTTAAAATGTAAAGACAAGAGGGGCTCTGCTCCTGATGAACTCAGAGATAAATATTTGTACTGGAAAATTGTGTTCATTTTTCCCTAACTTCAATGTCGAGTACTAAACACTTCTGATTTACAGCTCACTTCGACGGGAAACTCTTGATACAATTTATAGAGACAGAAACGTTTTTTTGTTGCCTAGATAAGAGAAAACACCAGGTCACAAACAGGGACCAGAAACACGGGTCATTTAGTGCCACTGGGCCATGTCTTATTCTACAGAACTTATTTTCGGACCCCTTAATTTTTTTTTTGGATGGTCAGCAATTTGTTACTCTAAGAGTCTGAAGACGAAGATGAAATTTTGAATAAAAGAAACAAAAATTCTTTGATTATACATTCTATGAAAGTCTGCATTTTAACTTTAAAAAACAACAACAGATAACAAAAGGTAATCTGAAATACAGTAAAATTCAAAATATTGTCCGTAGCGGTTTTTTTTTTTTTTTTACAGATATTACAAACTAATCTTTGTAACTTGCTTGTCAATGTAGAATATAGACATGTATATTGTACTGATGTAAAGCTCTGAAAGACAAAGTGCAACGTGACTTGTATAGTGAATAGATGTTTGTGTTCATGTATTTCAGACCATTAACACAAACTTCTTCTGGTACTGGCGTCTAGAGCATGGTACTGACAGTGACTAAATGCATATCGTAAGTAATAATAATAATAACGAGTTTGTGACAATTCTGAAATATTAAGAATATTGTTATCAAATGAAGACGAAAAAGATTCGAATCTAACACTTTAGGAAAAGTAATTCAACAGAAATAGCTTTTTACCATATCAATATCCTCATTTTGCTGTCTTAGCAGGTTCCATTAATCCGTTCTGGCTTACCATCCAAAAAATAATTAAGGTGTCCCTGAATAAGCTCTGTAGAATAAGACCTGGCACTAAAATGTCCCGTGTTTCTTATTACTGTTAATAAAAACTGTTATGCTTTAATTCATCAATCAGTAACAGAGTTTAAAACAAAAAGGTATATAGAGGATAAAATTTAATACAAATATAGGAATATTAATTCATAACTATTGGTCTTTGTAATAAAAGATGTTTGGTGAATAAATATTTATAATTTTGAAACCCTTTATTTTTAAAAAATAGCGCTATTATTTTTCATATCAATCATTAATAGAACCACTCAATCGGAATACATATTATTAAAAATTTAGGTACTACAGTGCGCTTTTTACTATCCTAACAACTAATCTTTAGTGACATTTGGCCGGTGTCGAATATGACCAGATAGTACAAAATGGCCGGAGCTACTATCTGGTGCACCCCTAGTAATTAATGAAGGCAAAGTATGTAAGTTATTTTTTAAGTATAGTACAGAGTGTAAAAAAATATTTGTAGTTATTAATGAACTATTTAAGTCTCAAAGATGAACTGTGCTATAGTATGTATAAAAAAAGAGAAAATAAATTATTTGTTACATAGAAATGCGAGAAAAAGCTCTTTCAGGAATGGTTCAGATCAATGGACGTAAGAAATCTAACCAGAGAATTATTGAAACAATTTATAAAACAATCTTTTTTATTTCATCACAACACCCTTTCAAGATGTCATATATATGTTAGGTATGTTTTATATATATATATGTATATATACTAGACATATGTGTAACCCGCGACCCGCGGGTCTTTATTTGCGCATTACTGTCGATATAGTCACTGAGAGTGTTTTGTAAACAATTTAAACGAAATTATAATGTAATAAGTAAAGCGAATGTGTCAATGTAAAAATAGTGTGAATGAAGCTATCAAATCAGAATATCTAATAGGCTTAAATCCATTTGTTCAAATTAAAACATTTGCTTGTAGGCCTACATATATTTGATTAAAATTTGAGATGAATAGACTTAATTTTGTATATTCATGTGTTACAGTATAGAGTAGATCTTGAGGTAGACATAGATCTAAATCTACACTAATCTAGAGTTAAAAATTGGCTTATTTAGAGTTCATTCTCTGTTGCGCATGCGTGACCTTTTTTCATGAATGAATATAGGCCTATCTCAACACGGCTACGCAGCTTTATTTAGCGAATATAAACGAATGTATTAAAAATGCTTTAGAAAACAAATTTGAATGTTAATTTGATTAAAATATGAAATGAATGGACAATAATTAGTATGTTTATGTGTTAAAGCATAAAACTATCTTTGCGAAAAGAAGTTTTATCATCTTAGAGTTCAATAAGAGTTTTAGACCTAGGCCTAGGAATAGACTCAGTAGAGAGATGTGTTAATCACTGTTAATGTGTAACCATTTGGTAATGTCTAATGAAAGAATGTTCGCCAGGAAATCTGTAGTCACAGATATCAGGAACAAATTTATGTAAAAAATGCTTTTGAAACACAAAATTGAAGGTTAATTTTATTATATAATGAAATCAATGGATCTTCTTTTGTATTTTCATGTGTCAAAGTAAAAAACTATCTGCGCTAAGTGTATCTCTTAAAATTAGATCTAGGTCTAAATCCTTTCGATCTTTTCTCATGTCAACATTGTTAACCATGGCCTAGATCCATAAATACTATAGCCTTAATAGAGTCGGACAACTTTATTTTTTTTCGAGGGTCTTAAGTTTGTTTTAGGACTACAATACATACACTACGGTCTAAATTAGTACCTAAGGAACATTCCTGCCTAGTTTTACCAAGATTGGTCAAGCGGTTTTGATGTCTATAAGAAACATACATACATACATACGCCTCACATTCTACTTTATAATATAAGATATAAAATAAATGTATGTGTGTGTGTGTGTGTGTGTGTTGGTTACTAGTTACCTTGCACCGGCACTCCCATAGAATGACAAAAGGGTGATACACATGTATACACACTATGATATAAACATAAATTAAAAGCTATAAAGTTTTGTATTAATCGAAGCAGGTAGTCATTGTATTTTATTATTTACCTTAGTACAATTGTAGACTATTTCTCCAGATGATATTGACTGAGATATATAATGTTTGCCTGTCAGGCACTAAAAAGATTATTTCTTTTGTCACCTGAGCATTGCTATATGTCAAAACGTTGTACCGCAAAAAGGGGGGGGGGAGATTTTGGTGACTGTAGCTATATTTAGTTTATGTAGCTAAATTATATATTTTTAAAACTATAGCTAAAATACAGTCATCAAATTCCATGAGCATAGCAAACGTGGTTTGGAGGTTAACCCTCCCCCTTCCAATAAAATAAACAAACAATAGAAAAACTAAAGTCGTCCAATTCCATGAATGTAGCCATGGGTGTATTTCACGTTAAAACCCCAACAAAAAAAAAACAGTACGCTAATTCAATGTGCCTAATCGAAGGGGGCTTTGAGGTTACCCCCTCTTTAAATATAAAACTAGAGAAAACCTTCACTCACCAAATTCTATGAACGGAGCTGAGAAGAGGTTTAAGTTTTAACCCCAATAAAAAAAAATCAAAACTACGGTCCCCAATTCCATTAATATAGTCTAGGGGGTTTTAAGGTTAAAATCCCTTTCAGTGAAGGGAATGTTTGAGGTTCATCCATCCCCTCAAAATTAAAAAAAAAAATAAAGCAAAACTACAGTCACCGAAATCAATTAACGTAGTTAGATTTTTTTTCTTCATGAGGTTAAATATCCCACACCATTAAAAATTAAAGCAAAACTACAATTACCAATTTTTTTGGATCGTAGCGGTAGAAAGAGGGTTGAACTACTTCTTAATACAAAAAAATAATAATACAATGAATAAATCAAAACTATAGTAACTACATAAGTGTAAGGATGGGGGATTTTGAGTTTCAAATTCAGAATACAGGAAATAATGCTAGTTATCGGAAAACCAGAAAACCTGAAAAAAAAATTAAAAAAAATTAGCAATTGCAGTAAAAGCTCACCCTTTCAAACCTATCAGTCTATAGGGCAGATGATGTAAAGGTCATTCGTTTGTGTGGTCTACGGTTAACAAGGGGCCAGCACAACGACCAACCGCCTTACTTTTTCCCAACTAACGTCAGGTACCCATTAGAACTGAGAGACTCAGAGGCGCCCAAAGATCCCGAAATTAAAAATCCCAGTCTTCACCAGCATTCGAACCGAATACCCCCTGTTTGAAAACCAAGCGCTTTACCACTTAGCCACCCCGCCTACCGATTGCAGTAAAAATAACTTATTAAAAGCCAGACATTTTCTCACTTTAGGTCAAGTTCTGCCGGACAGAAGACACTGATCCAAATGAAGGACATCCTGGAAGTCTGTATGCTATAAATAATGTAATAAAACTTAAATACGAAGAAACTGATTCGTTGTCACCATATTAAAAACTGAGAGCAAGTGTTTAAGAATAAGGTATAAACAAGAAACTTGGTTGGGACATGTAACCATTATGATCCTTTTTATGAGCCATTTGAAGATGCAAGTCTGCCTTAAACTAGCCGAGATCACGAGTGACACGTCTAGCGTTCATATCAATGATAATTACAGGTCAGAATGTTTTTAGTGCATTTTAAATTTAGATAAGGAATAAGGTAGTATTCTATTAAGCGGCCTTCGAATAGACGCTATTAGTTTTGTATGGTCTGTCTCTCCGTCCGTCCGTCCGTCTGTCCGTCCCGTTTAGATCTCGTAAATTAGAAAAGACAAAATTCGACATCATGATATTTTAGACCTTTTAAAGTTCTGATGCAACGGCTTTTCTGAAAGCGAAAAATTTATTTTTTAAAACCATCTATGCAAGCAGTCTTTTCATAAAAATACAGCATTTTGATAACTATTGACTATTAATAGTAACAAACGGGGAGGTTATTTATTAAGGGAGATGACTATTTGCCATATATGTAACACATTTATGCAAATGGTTTTAGATTTTTTATCAATTTTTTTTTAACAAATGTATTGCTAAGTTAATCAAGTTCTGTTATACTAACTACTACATTTACAGAGAGAAAATCTATATAATATGCATATAAGTGGAAAATAATGTAAAATAACAATTAAGAAGTAGCTTTTCACATTATCGCGTGAACTGCAGTCGCCATGAGATATATACATGTAGGACATACTGTAAAGTCAGCTACGTTTGTAGTAGAACCAAAAATTTAAATCCAGTATCTCGAGTTGGTGCTTAATACAAATATGGCATTTTTCATAGTTCACCCAAATGAAAGAGTGGTCTATGGCTTTGATTGTATGTAACTCTCTCTGGTGCGAGTGTCGGCTGCCTACTACATCTTTTAGAAACCAAACCAAGTGTAGACGGACGGAGATATAAGTGAATTGTACTGTGTGTTAAACGTTCTTAAAAATCCTAGTTCACAAGGAATTCAGCGTGATTTAAAAAAGGTGGAACTGCTTCGTCTTCTGAAAGCTTTTGTTTTTTGTGCAACTTGTATGCACATACATGGCAAGGAAAAACAAGCGCGATACCGTTTCAGACTTTGCTATCAAATGGATAGAGGATCTAAGATACACCTTTTTCTATAGTCAACACAAAGGCCGACAGCTGTTGCTTCCCACCTGTAGGTACACATAGTACATAAGTACATAAGTACATAGTACATAAGTACATAGTACATAAGTACATAGTACATAAGTACATAGTACATAAGGATGGACTCAACAAAAAAGTTATAAAAAAAATAACGAAGTCCCCCCTACAATGTGTACAGTTCTCTGGCACTTGGTCAAGTGAGCGACTTAACAGTCAGAGCTGCAAAAACACGATTGCTGCTCCCAGCAACCCAACTATCACTTGTCTCAGGGATAAATTCAGCTTTAACAGTAGAGGTGTCGTATATAAACGGATATATACACGTCGCAACGAGATTTCCATTGGAAACACGGGCAGAACATTATAACCCAGAACAACTCCAAGAACATCTTAGAGCAGTGTTTCCCAAACAGTTTCCCTAACGGAACACTTCACACATTCTGAATAATTAGCGGAACACATTCGTACACTTTGTTTAATTTTTTAGAGAGATTAATTCACTTGGAGGTCTACTAGTTTATTATTCCACTAGTTCGTGGAACACCTATGCAGGCCTCGCTGAACGCTAGGGTTTCGCGGAACACAGTCTGGGGTACACTGTCCTAGAAGCGTTCGAAATCTCGAAACTAAGTCAGTTTCTATTTATTTTAATAGCACAAAAACTAGTGGATACCACCGATATCACCATCAGTATGATACAATAACCCTACCAACAAGCAAATAAATAAAAAAAAAAACAACAACAAAGCTAATATAAGGGAAATAACTGCACAGTTACAGTCATATATCCAAATACTATAATATGTATTTCCTTTTTATATTAAATAAAATTATTAAATAACTACTATTTAATTGGTTAACTTTTTGTTTGAATCTCTTTTGTTGAATCTCTTTTGATTGGCTATATGGCTATTCGGATAAATAGCCGGTGGGCCGGTACCTAATCGGGCAGGATTGTCAGTAATTTTTTTTTTTTAGATGTATAATATTCTCTTTAAGATAAAAAAAATTGAGCATCGTGACTTAAAAAAAGCAACATGTTTTACACTTGTAAGTCTAATACTAATCTAAAACATAGCAAATCCGTATTGAGTGCTTCTAGTACACGTCGATTCCATATACACACTCAACTTGACCTTTACCTATCCCTTAGTCTGATGGACCAATAGGGCACCATGCACGATTTGGCAAACTCCTTTCTCCATTCCTCTCTGTCTTTTGCTTTAAATAGACCCAACAGCAGGCCGTCCAATTTTTTATGTTTTCTTCCCAACGTTTTCTTTGTCTGCCTCTTCTTCTTTTTCCTGGTACTATTCCCTGAAGGAAGGTCTTTGCGAGCCTCAAGACCTTGTAATATTGATAGATTCAAAGCTTGAGTTTTTTTTTATGATAGTTAATAGGTCATCATGTGGTCCAATCGCGGCAGTAACCATGTCTTCAATCTCTTGGTTTGTGATGCGGTCTTTAAACTTGTCTAAACGATAAACAAGAAACTTGAGCCTTTATTTCTAATAGTGATCGACGTTTGCGTAAATATATTCGGATGAATCTATAAAAGGACCCACAACAATGTTCCAATTCTTTTAGATGACATGTCCAATCACATACGAGTTCTTATTGTTCGTTGGACCTGTCGCATGATCTCGAGTTGGCCTCGATACGAATTCCATCACAAATCACAATTATTCTCCTGAACAGTGTAGAAATGTGTTGGTGAAATGTGTTGGTGAAATGTGTTGGTGAAATGTGTTGGTGAAATGTGTTGGTGAAATGTGTTGGTGAAATGTGTTGGTGAAATGTGTTGGTGAAATGTGTTGGTGAAATGTGTTGGTGAAATGTGTTGGTGAAATGTGTTGGTGAAATGTGTTGGTGAAATGTGTTGGTGAAATGTGTTGGTGAAATGTGTTGGTGAAATGTGTTGGTGAAATGTGTTGGTGAAATGTGTTGGTGAAATGTGTTGGTGAAATGTGTTGGTGAAATGTGTTGGTGAAATGTGTTGGTGAAATGTGTTGGTGAAATGTGTTGGTGAAATGTGTTGGTGAAATGTGTTGGTGAAATGTGTTGGTGAAATGTGTTGGTGAAATGTGTTGGTGAAATGTGTTGGTGAAATGTGTTGGTGAAATGTGTTGGTGAAATGTGTTGGTGAAATGTGTTGGTGAAATGTGTTGGTGAAATGTGTTGGTGAAATGTGTTGGTGAAATGTGTTGGTGAAATGTGTTGGTGAAATGTGTTGGTGAAATGTGTTGGTGAAATGTGTTGGTGAAATGTGTTGGTGAAATGTGTTGGTGAAATGTGTTGGTGAAATGGGAGTGGACTCAAAATGGCAAAGAATCGAAAAAGAAGGAGCAGAAACAAATGTCAGATAAAAATCAACTCTTGCAGGAATCCTATGTAAAAAAAAATGTACTAATGCTTTCTCGCAAGCAATAGAGATTCATCATCCTTATGATAACAGCATTTATGATTGCAGAAGATCAATGCCATAAGACGACATAGATATAGACTTCAGTTGATATACAAAGAGGCTTGACAGAATTTGTTTTCTGAAAGTAAGGATATTAAATAATTTTCAAACGTGTAGACCTTAATTTTCTATTGTGTGAATAGCCAGCTCTAAGATGCAGACAGACCGTAAAGTTCCCCTTTTAAACCTTGCGATCTATAGGGCAGATGACGTTAAAGTCGTCTGTTTCTTTGACCAATGTGTAACAAGCAGGGTGTCATTTGGCCAGCAAAACGACCAACGCATTTACTTACCTAATTAAAGTCAAGTACCCTTTAGAGATCTCACCAAGATTCGAACCCAGGACCCCAGGTTCGATAGCGCTTCACCACTCAGTCACCTCGCCCCCTTGTGAGATGAGCAGTTAAGTCATGGAAGTTGAAGAGTTGTCTTTGTAAACTGAAGTCAATGTGCCTGAGAAGATGGTGAGGAGTGCAACTGAATCCTAAACAATAAGTTCGTTGACGGAGGACCTTCAGACGCCCTTGAATGTGAATGCCAAGTGACCCCTCAACTCAAGAAAACATTAAGAAACTGGAACAGACACAAAATAGAGCAGTGAGATTCATAACAAACGAATATTCACATTTGACTAGTGTAACACCATTAGTAAAATCACTAAATTTAGAAAGCTTTCAGGACAGAAAACTCAAAAGTAAAGTAGCAATTATACATAAAACACTGAACCATAATCTTCAAATACAAAAAACAAAATTTAATAAAATACTCTGAAAGACACAAAGATAAAGGCACATTCCTCATCCCATATGCTAGGATAAATTTGTACAAATAGTCCTTCTTCCCTAGTGCTATTAGAGCATGGAATGGGTTGCCTGAGCTAGCCAGGAAAATCTGTGACTTGGCAGAATTTAAGTCATTGGTTAATATGCATGACTAAATGCATGACGCGTAGGACGTAATCATCTTTTTTGAAGTAACGTCTGTATTATATAAGATAAGATAAGATAAGATACAGGTGTATGTTAATGTATACGGTAGTAGCAATTTGTTCACATTAACAGATTCCCCATTTCAAGTGTTATACTTTATTCATTTAGTAATAGCGCTTATTAGATAGTTTCAAAATAATTTGATAAATTATTCATAGTTAACTACTTTCCATACATTATTAAATTTTACACTATGAGCTTGAGGATAAGTATAATTGGATGGCAATCGTATACTGTACAAATTGTGGGCCGGATCGTGTAGAAATTCCCGGGCCGATCTTGACACCCAGTCCACCCCCTGATTAATTGAGAATACACTTATTTACATGTCAGGTATAATCCACCAACTCTGAATACCAGTTTCATATGTACACATTCATTGTATTAAATACACAATTGTATTTCCACCAGCTCGTTTGTAAATCACTTTAATGTATGAATATGAATGTCTGCGTGTGATTAGTCTGTCAAGGATATACAAAACTATGAGGAATTTTTGTAAACCAACTCAGACACACACACACACTCACACACACACACCCCATCCTCTCGTGTCTCAGTGTGTGAGTGTCTCAGTGTGAGAGTGTCTCAGTGTGAGAGTGTCTCAGTGTGAGAGTGTCTCAGTGTGATAGTGTCTCAGTGTGTGAGTGTCTCAGTGTGTGAGTGTCTCAGTGTGTGAGTGTCTCAGTGTGTGAGTGTCTCAGTGTGTGAGTGTCTCAGTGTGTGAGTGTCTCAGTGTGTGAGTGTCGCGTGCAGAGGGGAGACAAAAGACAGTTTATTGACTGCAGGGGGGGGAGGAGGGGTGAGAAGGGGTGCACTTTGAAAGGTGAACGTGAAAGTCTCACATTGAGCCATTGACTGAAGGCAACTTTCCCACACTCCGTGTCACGCTGACACGAAACAAGGATTTTTTTTTTTTTCAAAAAGGAAACACAATCAAACACAGTCTTGCAGCAGTTACAGCACAAAACATTCAAACATTTGGTCTCCGGGCTTAGAACACACGCTCCAATGCCACGTTAAAATTTTGTTATCATAGAATGTTGATTCTTAAATACATTCACACATGGGAACCTTGACGTTGTTTTAACAGTGAGATCTAGACTTAGAGGTTCAACTCATTGTAAAAGAAGGATAGAAAATCTAGACTTAGAGATTCTAATGATTGTAAACGATTCCACTAAATAAAGACGTTTGAGTGATTTTAGGCATCCGTACTAGTCTACAACTTTCTACAATCAAAGTACAGATTATGACTTTTTATAAATGAAAGGTTCCATCGACCCGCTATAAACAGTTTTGGAAGTTATGGTCAATACATTACTCGGTCTAGGACACATGTATAAAGAATGTGAATGTCAAAGTAAAATGATGATTGTGTATTCCGGTAGATATAGAAATAAAAACTGCACGAATATAAACAGTAGATCCCTCGGGCACATTAATGGAGATGATAAATTTTTTTAAAAAATTATGAGTTGTTACTGATTGAAACGACAGGGGAGGATTTACCGAAACATAATAGTAATGGGTACATTCCAAATGTCTGTGTCCCAGGGAGGGGAATCTATGCTTCATGCCTAAACTCTCTAGCAGCCCAAGAACGAGCCTGCTCTATGAATGATGTAAAAGCAAGTTTGAATGCATCGTAATGTGTGACTGAACTACATGGCCAACTACGAGTTTGTTGGAACACGAACTTTCTTTATTTTCTTGCTTTTACTGTAGAGAGATTTGATTTGCAACTGCTATCGATTAGCAGTTGGGAAACACAATAACTACAATTGTGTGGTATTCTTTCAAACACAGGAAATAAAAGTATAAAGAATATGTATACCGGTATGTTATCTTTTGCAGATCAATAGGTAGAGAATAAGATCAATCCATTTTTGAAAGGGAAAAGACGCTGTGGAATGTCTGTCCGTCTGTCCGCCCGTCCCGTTTAGATCTCGTAAACTAGAAAAGATAGTGAAAATCACACCATAACATTTTAGACCATTCCAAGTTCTGACTTTTTTCTTTTCTGTAAGCGAAAAATCTGTTTAAATCACTTATGCAAGCAGTTTTTTTTCATACAAATACACCATTTTTACAACTATTCACTATTAATATTAACAAACACTGAAAGCTCTTTAGAAGAAAGATATCATTTTACCATATTCATAACATATTTATTCAAATGGTTTTAGATATTTTGTCCACATTTTTAAAATTATATTTGTATTGCTAAGTTAGGTCAGTTCTGTCATATTAACTACTACATTTACACACAAAAGTCTTTTTTTTTAAAGAGAAAAAATCTATTTAGTATGCATTTAATTTGGAAATTGTTTAAGACAACAATTAATAAGTAGTTTTTTCATATTATCGTGTGAAATGCAAATATATATATATGGAATATTACACATTAACTTACTTTTCTTTACGGAAATTTTTTTTTCCTGAGGATTTGAATAAGAAATTTACCCTTTACAAAAGAATTAGATCAATTAGATAATCATTAACTTTAAAGACATCAGTTAGGCCAGGTTCACGTCTAACTTCACATTCAGTTTCACCTATCCTTTGGTCTGCTGGACCGCTGGGGCACCAAACAAGATCTGTCAACCTTCTTTCTTCATTCTTCTCTTTCAATCGTCTTTGATAGAATTTCATTCTGATGTTCTTTCTAAAAATATTGAAACCTGCCTTTTTACCTGCCTGGTAGACCACTTCGGGGGCCGATTTTGAGTTTGCGTTTCCACACAAACTGTCTTTGTAACCTTGTTATTTGTTTGAAATCTGTTAATCGTGGATTTAATCAGGCGTCTTATATGCACGCCTAGCGCCAGGGCCGGCCTAAGGTGTGGGAAAACGAGGCAGACGCCTAGAGACTCCCAATGGCGGGGGCCTCGCGCAGAACTCAGAAATGTTTTTTCGCGAAAAAATTGAGAAACATGGATCAAATTTTTAAAAATTTAAAAACAAAGCAGAACTCTGTGTCTGCTAGCGTAGCTCTAAGTCTTTACAATAATTGAAAGTTTATTCAAAAAAAAATTAGATCTATTTATGTTAGAAGACCAATGTTTCTTCCTTTTGGTGAAATGTCGGAACGTTAGTTCTAGTCTGGTGATCCTGAATCGAACTTAAGGCACATTAGTGTTATAGTCGCACAATGAATTATACTTATTTGTTAATTTACATATAGATACAGGACGGTTTAGGACTCTGTGCGTATATTTCGGTCTTAATCATTTGTGTTTACCCTAATCACTTCACCTAGGGCCTCCATATTCACATTGCTTTGGTCCTCCAATCACCAATGGTTGTCCCTGCCTGGCGCATATATGTCTGATTCTTTCGGTTCAATTATGTCATTTATCTAAGGTCTATGTAATATGTGGATAAATAGCCAGCTTTTTGGTGTATCCGGTGTACAAAATAAAATATGAATACCTCAAGCTTTTTGGTGTATCTGGTGTACAAAATAAACTATAAATACCTCAAGCTTTTTGGTGTATCCGGTGTAGAAAATAAGGAAGTGCTGATTTGCTATGTTTTTTTTTAGAAATTTCACATGATAACATTTGCGCACAGTTTAGCACTTCAGAATCATATGACATAATCTCTTCAGCTTGTTGCACAAACTAATTTCAATACACAGAAAGTAGTCAACTTTTACACTAGGACTTAAAACTTATTGAAAAACAAACGGACAACTAACTAGCGGTAAAAAAGGAGACTTTATACGAAGATAAACGGCCAGCATTGAGATGCTGTTAAAATTACAGCTCAATTCTTTGTCAGTAGTAGTCAAACTGAATTTCCATTTGATTGGATCAATAAAAATTATCTTACCTTATCTTAGTTGACAACTGTCAAGCGTCCTTGACATTGTTTAGTTGATCGTAAAAATTTAAAATATATCGGTCAGATCAATGGCCGTACACTTTAGTTTATTTCGATTAAAACAGTAACTTGTGTCGAGTCGCAAACTTGATATTGAAAAGGGAAGAAAAGGTTTAGAGATAAGGTTACACGATTCATTCTAAGCCCCGAGAAGTCAGTTTCGGTGTCCGTATTTTTAAAACATTATTACCTGGCTTTCTCCCACTTCTAGAATCCAGTTGAAGCTCTGCCAATAAACGAATCACTAAAAAATTAACCAATCAATTAATCAATTAGCAGTAATTAATTTTGTTTTATATGGAAAATTTACTAAATTAGCGACGGGTGACACGTCACAACTGGTGAGCACTCTGACATCAACGGTGGTGCAAAGTTAGCACTTAAACCAGCCAGCAGCTACAATGCTAGCAAATCACCCAAAAGGTCAGATTGTCTTCCTAACCAATGCAAAACAGAGTCCTCCAAAGCTTGAAAAACTTTGATGCCTTTTAAATATAACAACTCAGGAAAGCCCTTGTACACAAATATGTCAATGTAATAATTCCATTAATGGAATATCAAAGTTAAAGTCAAGACCTGCTGAAGTGAAATTAATGACTGTAGACCCCCTTACACATCTTATAGACCCCAAATACACTTTTTCACTTTCGTAGAACGCTTGGGAGTTTTTGTAGACCCATAGGGGTCTATATAGACCACTTTGGGAATTTACTGTTCTGGTCTAGATCTATTTCAGATTTAATTGCATAACTGGTTAAAACTAATTTATACATAAACAGTTCATTTAGGCTTCGTTTTTTAAAGGTTTTTTTTCTTGTTACAAAGCTTTTTATCAACTCCCTTGTTTGTCTGTCTGGTAAAAAGTTTGTATACTTTATTTCTCACCCACGCAATCTTACACTTTTATTTCTTTTACTTGATCAAAACAAGAATCTATTATTAAAATAATCAATTAGTTAATTAACAATTAATTATTTTGTTTGGTATCGAACAAAGGAAAGAAACTGTACTTGACTGATGTGGTTCACCTTTATACTTTGCAGAGAGAAATAGGTCGCCGCTATAAAGTTTGAAACTAACAATAGCTAACTATAATACTGTCTGTTTTCATGACCTTTCACTGGCATAGTGGTTAGTGTTTTGTACATTTGTTCAGTTGCCAATCTCTCTGTCCCCACCCCCTTTCCTAACTGGTCCAAATAAGTGAGAGGACAATAGCGTAGTGAGAAAGATAAAAACATGAAATAGCGTTCAACAAAAAACATTTGGTAAAAATATTTCTAATGACATAAATTTATTATTGTTAGTCTACAAATGTATATACATAAATAATCTTAACTAACTGATACAAGTACGCTTGGTATAAGCTTTGTCTATTTGAAAAGCTTTTTAAATATTTTCTTCCGTTTTTTTTCCAAATAATTAATGCAATTTCAATTAATATAGGATTTTTTTTTTTTTTTTTTTTTTTTGTAATAGGTTTTTTTTTAATTTAACGTGTTGGTCAAAAGGATAGAGAGAGGTTTGTGCTTGTGAAGTGGAGAAAACTCTAATCACTACAGGAAATAAAAAAAAGCCTATTTTGAATTTTAGACAACAATGAAGTGAAAGAATGTTAAAGTCTATTTTTTTACTTCTCTATAACTCTGTATAATAATTCAATGCTTCTTTTTACCAATTAAAACTATTCTAATCTTTTACTAAAGAGTTTGCAAGATATCTCTTGTATCTCTTCACCTTCGGGTGTCATTTTTTTTCTTTTAATGCATTATTGTAAGTTGTTGAAAAAAAAAGAATGCCTGGAAGGGTTATAACATTACCTCTACTAATAATTTTATTTTACATACATATTTGTAATACAGATTGTTCCAATATACATATACAAAATACTATATATTTGAGTATAGGAAAAATATCAATAAAGCTCATGTCAGATACTTAAAAAAATATTAATTTAGGTTGTCACATACTTTAAATAGCAATTAAGATTGTCATATACTTTAAAATAATATCAATAACCTTAATGTCAAATAATTTAAAAAACAATGTGAAACACAAACTCAAAATCGGCCACAGAAGTGGTCCACACAGGCAGGTAAAAAGGCAGTTTTTAATATTTTCAGAAAGAACATCAGAAGAAATTCCTATCAAAGAAAAATGACAGAGAAGAATGGAGAAAGCATTTTAACAGATCTTGTGTGGTGCCTCAGCGGTCCAGCAGACTACAGTATAGATGAAAGTGAATTTGAAGTTAGATGTGAACCTGGCTCAACCAATGTCTTATAATTTAATGTGACAAATTGATCTAATTGTTTTCAAAAGAATCAATCACTTATTCAAATCCTCAAGAAAAAAATATTTCCGTAAATAAAATTTAAAAAAATCCTTTATATTGGGACTAGCGTCTGGCGATTGTGGTTCACGCGATAATATCAAGACTAAGACTAAGACTAAGAGTGAAGACTGCTTTATTGATCATTACGGAGATTAGTTGTGATTAATTCTGTCCTTTTCTCATATAAGACAACACAACAAAAAAATTCTTATTAATTGTTGTTTTAAATTATGTCCTACTCATATGCATACTAAATAGATCTTTTCTTTTTTTTTAAAAAAAGGAAACATTTTATCTGTGTATATAAATTAGTTAATATGACAGAATTTTTTTTTTTTTTTTTTTTTTTTTTTTTTTACAGAAAACTAAAACCATTTGCATTAATTCGTGAATAGTGTGGTGCACGGCTGGTATGTATACCAAAGGTGTTTGTTTCTACTAATAGTGAATAGTTTTAAAAGTGGTGTATTTTTATGAAAAAAAAATGATTTTTCGCTTTCAGAAAAGAATAATGTAGCCGTTGCATCGGAAAATTGAATGTTCTAAAAAAATATGATGTCGGATTTTCACTATCTTTTCTAGTTTACGAGATCTTAACGAGACGGACTGACGAACAGACATTCACACAAAACTAATAGCGCTTTTCTTCTTTTCGGAGGCCGCTAAAAATCTCAGTAAGATCCATGAAAGATAGATACTTCAAAACAAAAAACTAGAAATCCTTTGAACTATCCAATGAGAAGAACTCCGTATTTATTACTACATATCTTAATAATTAATAAGTTATATCCCTTCTTCGATATAAAACAAAGCAAATTAGAACCAATTATTAATTGGTTAATTTTTAAAATTGATTCTTGTTTTGTTAGGTACAATAAGTAGTTGTAATAGTTTCAATGGGTACGTACAATTATCTAAGTGGACTAAACCCTAAATATTTAGCCATATATCTGAATTCTGAAGAATTAATTTCCCTTTTCGGTATCAAGCACTATGATTAATCACCAATAATTTATTTACATTGGTTAATTATTTTTATTGATTCATTTGATATCTTTACCAATGAATAATTGTGCAAAGTTTCAAGTTGATCTGAGAATGGGTGTGGGAGAAATAACGTGTTTAAATTTTTTACCAAACAGACAGAGTTGATATAAGCTTATTGAAAGATAATTAGTCACAAATGTTAGATAAATATTACAAAGAAGACATATTATTTTTTCCCCACAACGCCAGTTTCCTAGAGCTAAATTTCTAAATTTTTATTTTTTTAAAATACCGTCTGCATTTTAGAACCTAAGAATGTCCCTAGAGTCTTGAGATCTAAGAACTGCTATTCAGACAACACTAAATACAACTAATTTTCTGTACTCTCTTTTTGTATGACTGGCGTCTATTAGTTTAACTTAAAAGCTAATTGCCAAAAAATATTGTGATAAATCTCAGGAGGGCAACCTTAACAAGGACAGGTGTTTATTTACAACACATTATAACAAGATCTGCTTTTAATCACAGCTTCTTCATAAGCTCCTAGACCTGGGCTTAAGTCTGTTGTCTCTCTAGTGTCAACATCAATCCAATTCTAGATCTAACAGCGCACGAACCAAAGCGCACATTATTCACTAACTTGGATGGCGTTATGTAAGGCAGGGTTATAACATATGACCCTCTGTAGACTTTTTGTCCCGAAAGGAAACAGGCTCACGACAGGGCTGTTAAGGTTTGTCACTTTGGTGGGAATGACAGACGACAGGGAGCGCATTCCCCACGAAACCATCTGCATTGTTCTTTGAGGGCGTCGCTTTCTCCTTCTCCGATTGGCCAGTCTTCTATTTGAGCAATGTCATGGTCGTTGCTTCACCATCTTAATGGCGATCTTTGTTATATTTCCAAGGGTCGTTGGTACAAGACGCCACTTAAGCAGACCTTTTCGATGGACGTCTCTTGAAAGAGTTCTAGTCCAACAGAAAGCTAGGTTATCCAACGTATTTTCATCCTCGGCTGTGTCAGGAAGATATACCCATGAGGCATATTCACAACATTCCATGTGTTTTTTATCAATCAATGCATTAGGTTCCGCTAGAATTAATTCTCCATCGTCTGTGTTACCTACATGGTTACAACTTTTGCTAAACGCATAGGTGGAGTTATCAAGCTTCAAGTTAGCCTCGTTGGCACTGACAGATAGACAGACCCTTTTCAGGTCCATAGCAACAGGCTTGTCTTGACCTGTCCGGGTTAGCGAGGCATTCATCTCAGATACAACTGTAGAGGAAGCTTCAGTTAGCTTATAAGTTTCCACCTCTGCATCTTCTTCAGCCTCTTTCTTTTGTAGTCGGTTCTCATCGTTGAGATTGTGACAGTAACCGTTGTCACGTGTCTTGTCTTGGAAGTCTTCATAAGAATATTCATATTTGTATATTTGTAACACCTTTAGTTAAATCATTAAATTTAGAAAGCCTTCAGGACAGAAGACTCAAAAGTAAAGTAGCAATTATACATAAAACACTGAACCATAATCTTTAAATGCAAAAACAAAATTTAATAAAATACAATCTTGTTGTTAAATATTGTACAGTGCTGTTGCCTTTAGGTTCTTGCGTTGCTCTGTTCAGGTTAGGGTACGGGACCATAATATCATACCTAAGCCACAAACCCACCTGACAACGCGTATGACGTAATTATCATCTTTTTTTGAAGTAACGTCTGTATTATACAAGATAAGTTACACTTGTACGTCTTGTCGTCACGTTAACACCAACAGCGCCTTTGTTGCAACTTTAATAAAGCCACGGTCTTGATTGAGTAATAGTTCGTTGGTCTTTTTTTAAACATGTTAGCATCTGCTCGTCTTTCTTGTTAAGCATGGCCCCTATCGGTTCTTCTGTACTGTTAAGCATGATACTTTGGTTTGCCTGTCTTGTTCAGAAGGATTCCAGTCTGTTGGGTCACGGTACATATCGTTTCTTCAATACAAAAGTGTTTCATTAAAGAGCTTATACCATAGTCGGGCCTTAACTCAATCCATATCTTCTTACAAGAGAACTCTTGTTGAATGTCCTTGTTTCTTTCAAAGCATTTTATTCCACGCCACTGAAGCTTTTCTTTCAGATTTTATAACTCAAGTTCGTCCAGCAGTTTTACTGCCTCAATCGTAGATCCTACCACCTCTTCGTTGAGTCGCCTATAACCCTACATATGTTATCAATTTCAATAAGGCAACTCAACAAAGATAGGTGTTTATTTACAGGACGTCACAAACACATAATAACACAATTTGCCTTAAGTTCAACTTCTTCATAAGCCCTAGACTTGGGCTGAAATCTGTTGACTCTCTAATCATGGAAGTATACTAATGTCAACATTCCTTGCTTGTTAGTCTAGTTTCTGGAAACGCAAGAGCCAAAGCGCACATTCTGCACTAACTTGGATGGCGGTGTACAAGGCAGAGTTGTAACAATATGTACAATGTTTGAAAGACTAGATATGCATTCTAATACATTCTAACATCTAAATCCAAAATCTATTCTATACATGTTATTTTGTTCCATGGAATGTCTAAAAGATAATTTAACAAGATTACAAATAGAGTTTGTGTTATCAGACAAACTCAGAGGCGGCCCTCATCGAATTCACCAATGGACCAGGGATATTCAAGCCATAGTTTTGTTTTGATCGATGGAAATAAATAAATTTAAAAATCATTTGGCACTAAAATAATATAATAATAATAATAAAATAAATTTTTTTTTTTCTTTTAAACTTAAAATCTTAAAACTAGATCTAGAATTTAACAGTGGAACTTTTTCAACGTTCTGTACACTTTCATGATAATCATCACGATTGTATTTTAGAAAGATGTGCAATGTATCCACAATCATCTGACATACACGGATTCAAAGTTGCCTATACATTTATCCAACAAATGAATCAACTGAGCGCTTAATATTTTTCTTGAGTTTAAAGAAAGTAAATAATCCTAAGTACAAGTCACTTAAACAATGACTTGTAAAAAAACAGTAAAGCAGTGTTTCTAGCATTCCCAGGTGGCGACTCCCTAGATAACATTTTCGTTTAAGCCCACAATAGAAAATAGAGCCCATAGGAGCGATGTAGGCCTCGACAGTGAGGCCCTTGAGTTTTTAAGGAATGTAATAAAAAAGAAAAGAAACTTAGTCAAAATTTTGTAGGTTTTATTTTTCATGTCAATGAATTGAACACTGTTGTGTATAGAATCCAAAGTTATGCAATGAAAGTTCACTCAAACGTTGTTGTTTTTGTTTCGGACATTGTGTTACCTACATCATTTTTAAATGTTGTAATAGGCTATTCCTGAAGATAGAATTGTAGTTGCGGCAGGTTTCCGATCAAGTCGACAACTGCTCTGAACCTTTTTTTTGCCGCCCCTCCCCACCCCCCTTTGTTGTTGGCTTGTAGCTCCAAACTAATGAAAATGTTTTTTAAAATTACCAGCAATAGATCTACTTACAGGGCGGGCCATTGGACTCAAAACAAAAATTACAAACAACCCGCAAAAATTTAATGCCAGAAATGAGTAGGCGCTTTAGAAAAAACCCGTGGGAATCCCTCGGCCGCTGCTATATTTTATTTGTTCTAGTTTTCAAAATAATTTCTTATGTACGAATATCATTTAAATTTTTAAAGAATAATGGAATAATTAGAATTTATTTTAAAAATGTATTTTTTTTTTTTATATTTTTTTTTTAAAGTAACCTTGGAATAATGATTTGGCCGCCTGCGTGCAATGCACACATTACACAATAGGTAGTGGCGGCCCTGGGTACAGTGTAATGGTATGCTGTTCGTATCCGATTCACTTCTTTATGTGATACAACTGTTTACATAATAAATAATCTCCCACCCCTAGGCTGTCAGAAGTTAAGTTATTGCCTTAATAATTTAAAATTTGTTCAAATTATTAATACATTTATAATACATATATTATAAATATATTTAGATCTAAGCTCTATTTAGTCTTTTATTTAGACTGTCAAGTGTATAATTAGATATGTCAAACTGCGCGCTATAAAAATTAGTTTTTTTTAAAACTAATAGCTAAAGCGGAGTTTGTATCAAAATACTTTTTAAAAAACATCTAAATCATGATTTCATTCCATGAGTTAGTTAATAAAAGGAAAATATATTTTATAATGATCCATTGACACTATTATCCATTGTGACCTTTTTGTACCGATGCGCGAATCTATGAATGAAGTTTGACTTATTAACTCTTTCTCTCCGTAATTATTTACCACATTCTGGTGGAATCAACGCTGTTATCCCCTTTCGGGGACCGCTAAAAACACTTTAATTTATGACTCAGACGAATAAGATAATGTTCATATGATAGAATATCTTGACACCGGAGTCCATTATTTATGCAGGGTACTTCTTTCACACCTTTCAGTGAGGATATAAATATCATCTGTTTTTATGGCCAAAGGTTAACGAGGGTGACATGAGGCTAGTACAACGACCAAGCGACTTTACTTCCACAACGTATATCAGGTAAACCTTATAGTTGGGCTGTCCTAAAATCACAATGTTTAGATTGTGTGCCTTCGATGGGAATCAATTTTGGGAACCATGCAGACTATTGGCTAAAACAACGTAGATCATGTATTAGAGATTGTATTTGGGTTGAGGCTCACTCTTTCCCTCCCCTTGAAGTAAGTGAGCTTTGAGTTTAGAACTCCCTTGTACCATCTTAGCCAAGAAGAGGTTTTGGGTCCAATATAGAAAACGATAGTCTCGACAATTTCATAAAAGGCATGAAAGGTGGGTTTTGAGATTCAACCCTACCACAAAAAAAAAAAAAAGACTAAAGCAAAACTCAATTACCGAACTCGAGGATAAAAGTCACTGGGTAAAGTAAATCTACGAGAGTTACTAAAGTTATGTCACCCACATTCAAGGGAAATAAGGTCCCCCTCCCCCTTTTATAAAAAAAAAACACAAAAAAACTACAGTTATCAAGGGAGTGTACAACTGGAGGTTTGGAGGTTTAATTCCCCCACCCCACCTTCCTTATATAACATTTATGACTATTTGATCTATTTTACCACCAGTTGCTATTATTCATTAATAAAGTGCAGTAAATAGCAGATTGAATTTATTTTTCTTAGAACAATAGCAGGACACTACGCGAAAGACATATCGTCAGTACATGCATTTTTGATTTTCCACAATACAGGGAAAAACATTTGACGCCTGGGAAGATCTGTGTGTGTGTAAAGGAAAATAGTGAACATTGTTACCCCATCCTTAAACCTCCTTCCATAAAAAATTCCTCCTACGCCCATGAAAGTATGTATACATGCGTGTGAGCGTGACTATTTTGATCGGGTTCAAAACAAATAAACATTTGTAGGAGTTCAATTTGATCTTGCAAAGCCTTAGGTCGGACCGGGAAGTAGCATTGTGGAGAGACAAACAGAAACAATCCCCTGGTGTGCATTTCACTGTGTGCGTGACTCTCTCATCAGCCAGAGAGAACGGTGGAGCCCAGATATTTGTTCTTACACCCCTTGCCAGGTAGTGATGTAAGAAAGGATGGGCAGACGACAAGTCATCAAACTTTTACTTGGTGATCATCCTAGATTTCAGTAGATTCAGCCCATGAAATGTATGTATGACTAAGCTGGACATAATCTGGGTGTATATCTAAGAGAGAGAGAGAGACAGAGAGAAAGAGAGAGTGTGTGTATGCGTACGTGTGTGTGTTATATATATTAAAACTTAGATTGAAAGACGACCACTTTCCTCTGGACGCTATTACCAAACTCTAGACTCAAACATGGGAGATGAAACATATCTTTCTTTTAAATGTTTCACTATTTCTATAAGTTTACTAATATGTATATACTGTATATGTTCTTAATATATGTGTATACTGTTTATAATTCAAATTTATGTTTATTATTATGCTTTCTTTCAATGTTTGCTATAATAAACATTTTATTTGATTTCTCTATTTACAAGACCACGCACACATTCAGTTGCCACGTCTAATGCAGACACACCGTTGTCCATGAAAGTTGCCTTTTGGTCGTCTGCGCCTGTCTTTGAGTCTCAAAAAGTTATATTTATAGGGCTGCTTGAGATATTTATAGGATGCTTGAGTAGTCCGATTTCTACATATGTTGAGAAACTCTACCAACGAAGATCCGAGACTGCTTGAGCAGTCCATATCTACAAATGATGAGAACCTTTTTCCAAAGAGTAAACATGACCATGTCTATAAATGTTGAGAGCCTCTCCCAATCCAAGGCTGCTTGAGCAGTCCATGTCTACAAATTTATAGAACCTCTCCCAATTACGTGAACAGGTAGAACTTTGTTTCTTTTAATCCCAATCCAAACGAGAGGTGGGCGGAGCAACCTATCAATGTTCAACTTTGAACCCGACTCTATAAAATAATAAGGTGCAGCATACTGAATAGTAATAAGCCAATCTAGTGCTCTGCTTGCAATAACTTTTTTGGGAAATAAATTCTTTTTATGTTTGACATTATGTGAAGTTTTTTATTTTCAACTAGGAAACTTACATCCCAAAAGTTAGAATTTTACTTTAAATTTTAAAACAAAAAGGTAAGTATCACGTAAAACTCATAGAATGTATTATATAATGAACTTGTCTCTATTGAACTTGTCTCTATTGAACTTGTTTGAAAAGAGGTTAAGAAATGCAATGCAAATACACAAAATTGTATTCTTTTTGTGGATTCCCTTAGGTTTATGTTCTCTTGAGGTGTACCTTTGATGGACTATTTGCCAAGACGCTAAATATCGAAACGTAATGAAAAAGTGCGTGCGCTGAGTTTCGCTGAGTTGTAGCGGCGTTTAACTTGCATGAGAGGCCTTTAACTTGCATGAGAGGCCTTTAACTTGCATAAGAGGCCTTTAACCAAATGCAGGCTTATTCTACACGTCCAATCTGTAGTCACTTTTAACTTTGCATCAAACTATGTACTTTTAAAAAAATATATAATAACTATGTAGCCCCTGTATATGGAGGGAGTAGACTTTAATGTTAGATCATGTATCTTTAGTTAAAACCCATTATGTAGGCAGGGATTTTATAGGGCTTATAAAATGGGCTTGTCACAGCGTTAAAGAGCGTTTACTATTCGCCGGTACAAATAAATTAGGATTGTCATTGTGTTCCCTACAAAATACCTTCATATATATATATATATATATATGAGCAGGTCAGGCAGGCGCGAGTGAGAGAGGACCTATTCTCTGCTGCTCAACATTAAATTATTTAACAGTAGGCAGATGTTAGCGATACTGGGTGGGCTCAATCTGTGCACCTCGGTATGATGACCAAGGGGCTAGAGTCCCCTAAGTAACCAGACATACTAACCTAAAGTAAATGAAAGCAAGATAACGAAACTTTAGTTTAGGATAAATAAACAAAACGGAACTTTATTTACATAAAAATAAATGAATCAATAATAAAATATAATATATACACTAACTTGACTAACCACTACTACTGAACCCATCAACTAACTAAAACCCTCTAAATCTACACCACTACAAACACTAACAAACTACAACTACTACCCTAGACCTAAAAAATAAATCTAGATCTACAGCAGAGTGATAGCAGTTATGTCCAGCAGAATTATATTCAGCAGTTAAAACAGCAGAGTAATACTCAATAGCAGCAGCTAAAAGCATTAACAATATTCTGCAATACATAAAATCATATATTCTATTAGGTCTAGAAAACTCAAAGCAGGACTGGTGGACGCCGCCATCTTTAAATTAACATGCTCAAAACATAAACTGCCAACTAGAAAATAAAACTAAATTAAAATATTTCTAGCATATTTACACACAGTGTGACATAGATCTGTAAAAGAACATATATAATAGTTACAAACTTGCAGGCCGTCCCAGGTACAGAAATATAAAATAAATACACGACAGATCACAAAGATCTTCGGCTGTCACACAAACATACTATACTGACCACTGGTCAACTGTACACTGAACTGTTTTTAAAACAGCGTGGCATCACTTTTTATACACCCCACCCTAACCTACACAAAAAGCGGAAGTACAAATAATAAATTTGGCACTAGCCTATAAAAAATAGAATACATAAAAATATAGCTCTGGGAGCGCAAGCTCATATATATATATATATATATATATATATATATATATATATATATATATATATATATATATATATATATATATATATATATATATATATACATATATAAAAGGGAGGGGGGTAAAAGCATGTTCAATCAGGACCTTTTTTTTCTTCTTCAAATTGTTGTTTTAATTCCACTGATTTTTCTTTTTTTTTAATGTTTTTAACAATTCTATCATAAAAGAAATGATCTTTTTTTGGTTGGTATTTAGCGCCCCAAAAAACGGAGAAGCCGCTATAGTATTGTATGGCACTAGCGGATCCAGAACTTCGGGATGGGGGGGGGGGCGATTTTTTTTCCAAACCCTAACCCTAACGCCCAGTAAACACTAACCCTATGCATAAACGTGATTACAGCATAAATATATATATATATACGAGAAATAAAAAAGCAGTGTTTCTCAACTTTCAACTTTCAAAAATCCAGACATGTTGAGCCCTTTCTCTTGATAGTCTGGGGGAGCGCTGTAAGGCTTGTTAGTGGGGTTCGCCATAATCATTTTTTTGCATTCTTCACTGTAGAAACGCATTCTCATGACATTTACAGCTCATTATTGTTCAATTGGATTCGGGGCAAGGCCCCGACGCCAAAAGCGTTTTCTTGCATTTTTCACTGTGAAACGCATTCTCCTGTCATCTCCTGTTCATTATTTATCAGTGGGGATCGGCCCCGACGTTAAAAGCTTTTTTTAGCATTTTTCACTGCTGAAACGCATTCTCCTGACATCTACAGTTCATTATTAATCCTATTAAAAAATGACCTTTTTAATAATGTTTTACTTGAAAAAATATTCTAATATGAATTTGAAAGGCCCTTAATACATTGCAAATTAAACGATTTGAAGATACCCCACATATTTAAATTTAGGCTTTGAAGATCGCCGACGAAAAAAAAAATAAGAATAATATTTTTTTTTTTTAGAAAAGCTTTTTTTGTAAATTTATAGTACATATAAAGTATATTAGTGACAGATTTTTCTTATAATTTTGTAATTTCTTAATTATAATTCAAAAAGAAAAAGTATTGGTTTGTAGGATGGGCGGAAGGCAACCCTTTTTCATTTTATATTTACTAAAGATAAAATTTCAGATTAGAGTGTGTGTGCTACATAATATACAAATGAGTTCACATATCAATACGTAGCTTATATTATATATATATATATATATAGATATACATATTCAACTAATTTTGTTCACAAAGTTATATTTTCCCATAAAAGTAGTACCGCCCCCCCCCCACTCAAAGGGTTTAGGTGGGAATGGCAGTTGATGTATTCGCTCCCCCCCCCCCCCCAACCCGCCAACGGGAGAACGACATAATCTAAAGATCAGTTAAAACACCAATAACACGTTTTAATCATATAGATATTTAATTGATTCTGTTAGCAAGCTGGGATTTCTATAAATTTATTGGACCGCCCCCCCACTCGCAAGTTTGATGCCATCGCCCCCTCCCGACCCCACCAAATCGGACAAAATGCCTGAGGGGGGGGGGGGGCGAAATAGTTTCAAAAATACGTTGAAATATAAATAATTAGCATACATTATTAACATAAGTAATAAATTCGTATACAAATTGTGTGAATTCTATTCTATAATTCGGTCGGCCGAGAGGGGGGGCAATCGCCCCTACCGCCCCCCCCCCCTGGATCCGCCAGTGTTGTATGGTATGTCTGACCGTGCACCCATACCATTTATCTCAGAATCTAGAAGATATATTGAAAATATTATTTCACAAAAACATTTCAGCCACTGACCTTTATATATTATATCTAGACTGGAAAACGGAATCAAATTCTTATCCGTTATTGATCAACTCACAGACCTATATACATAAAGTAACAAACGAAAGCTATTTATGGCTCATTAAAAAATTTAATTATAAAATTGTTTCAATTATTTAATGACAATTTTGTTTTAAAAGATTTTTTATTCATACATTTGCCTTAGTTTTAGGTTTCTGAAAAGATTAACTTTACTATCACGTCGATCTAACCTGCTACTTGACACCAAAGGTCACAATGGTTATACATGGAAAAGAATCTAGATCGAACGTAATTAATATTCCGTAAACAATTTTTAAATTACTAAGCAATGTAAACTTTCTTATTTTTTAAATTACAAGATTAAGCTTTGTTTGAATTTTTAATCAATATTGTTTTTGTACAGTAGTTTCGCTCAGCTTGTCAATTGTAGTCAAACTGAATTTCCATTAGATTGGATCAATAAAAATTATCTAATCTATCTTATCTTAAAAAGACGCAATATGATGTTATTATGTTGTCAATCATCTCTTGATCTAGATTAACCTACTCGACTGGGTTCTTTCATCATGTGGGGTCATTCACTCTATGAGTGGATTTCTTTGTCTAGATCAAGTATAGATAAGATGTAGCCTATGTAGAAATATATATCTAGACTTTTTAATATTTAATTAAAAAAATATAACTGGGTCAAAGAAACAAAGCTAATCTATAAACCGAGAACAAATAGTACTCTATAAAAATGATGATCTCGGCAGAATGCAAGACAATGAAACGAGCCTCAGATCCAGGGGGCGCTGTAACTAAAGAAAATGACTTGGATTAAGGATCAGTCACTCCCAAAGGATCTAGGACAACTTCCAAGGAGTCGACGGAAGGGAAAACATCTCTGAGATGTAAATGCTGATGTACGAAAGTGATCTCAATTATGCAGGTCGAGATTTTCAATTTCACTTCCCTTTGATTCCGTGAACATTAATGTAAAAGGAAAAGATCTAAACTGGAGGAGGATCTTTGGAGATGATGTCACCCTGATCAAACAGTTCAAGATAAGAATAGTTTCCAACACTCAAAAATGACGTTTATGATAAGACCAGAGTGGACAAAATGCTCATGTCAACATCGCAAACAAGAGATGCTGGTGTTTACAAGCGTCTGAAAATAGCTTTACTAATAATAACATTATGAGAACCGCGCACTTTTTTTTTTTTTTGACAATTTTTTTTTGCTAGCCATTGAATAAGTTTTAAAAAACAAATGTTGTACACAATCTTACATCTGGCATCATAAAAAAGATATCAAAGTCGCAATGATGACGTAACAGATGATATTGAAAGCTTTTTATGTAATTATTTGCAAACGACATATTTCTCTATACATCTGGAGAAATAAATCTTGCTTGGTAATGAAGCTTTAGTATTGGAATTTGTTTGTTTTACTATAGATCTAAAGAACTGATCTTTGTCAAGATTGTTTTCAATTGTTCCTTCACACTGAAGTACATTGGTTGTTGATAGGTTTAATTTATGTCTGACAATATTTTGTTCTCTTTTCAACACTCTTTTTGAGTTCTTGGATGTTAGGATCGTATTTAAAACATAAATATTAAATCAAGTGTAAATTAGAAAGAAACTATTTAACCGACTTGTCTCATTAATTGAATGAAATGAACTTGCAGCTACAGGGAATAAACTAAATTTGATCAAAACTGAGTCCAAAATCTCAGCATTTCCAATGAGAATTTGATAAAATATGTCAAACATTTAAACGCCTTCTATTCCTATTGCAAATGAGGTTTGAGGATACTCTGGATATGGTCATAGTTCAATGTATAATTAAAACAGGAACTGCTCTACATAAGTTCTAATGAAGAGTTTAAAATACAATTTAAATAAGGAGATCAGATGATCTTCAGAAAAGGTTGTACTTGATAATTATCACATATTATTGAACATCACCAGTAAGTTTTTAATTGTTTAGCCATCTTCATGTCTATTGGAAAAAGATACAGCAAGGGTTAGCATTCAAATAAAAACAAACTTGACATCAATAAACGAGAAGTTTTAATATTAAACCTTGTTATGAATATAATGATCACAGAGTCGAAAGCAGCAACTAAAAAAAACGTTTGTTTGTGATTTCATGTACAGATTAATGTTGTTTTGCTTCGTTCTCATTTCAGCGTACTTAATAAATCTGTACAACTTACAAGAAGAAATCATTAAACAAACGGGCTACATTTGAAGATGATTTGTTTCACAAACGTAAAGGCGGCCGAGTAACGGGTAACGGGTCTACCAAATGCTCGAAAGCATGTCAAGTGGTCAAGTATGGGAACCACTGATTTAGATGTATATGTAACAACCAATAATTTGGCACATTAATCGAAAAACAAAATAGATCAATGCCTTTGTTAGATCTATTGATAGGATATGCCAGGGTGCCACTAGTTAATAACATGATCCGCTACCTAATAGACTGATAAAAGGGACCAAATAGTTATTCTTCCATGACTGTAAGTACACATAGCAAAATGCGAAGTTCTTTGCATTATTTTTTGTCTAGTAAAAAATTGACCAGTTTAGAAATAGTTCTACAACTCAATAGCCTGCATATGAGCAAATAGAACAAGCGCAGATAACCAACGGAGATTTTCATACTGAAGACTATGCACAGTAATCTTCTCTTTACAACGGGAATTACGTCTGTATGGTGTGGATGGGGTAGGCAGGAATACTTGTCTTTTTTATTGTTTTTTATTATCAGTAATACAAATGCAGTGTAAAATCGTGCTTTTGACCATTTATTATTAATTAAAATATGATTAATTAATTAATTTAGTTTTTGATTGGGAAAAGGGAGAAAGTGGCCCACATAGACACAAGGTTGGGTGAGAATCTGAACTAAGTCAGAGAGATTTTCAGACTAAACTTTTATGTCAATGTCTTTGCAGCTGTGCGTATTCCTTGAGGAATTTATAGACTGCCCACTTTGTAGACAGTGAATAGAGTATAAATTCACGCAGAAAACTGTTCAAATTCTATGTATTTTTTTTTTCGCTCTGAGTTTTACAACTGGGTATAAAAAAAAGTCCAGGTAAAAGTGTTTACGCATGAATAGATTTATGTCGAGATTAGCATAGAAAGCCTGCAGGTTTTATTCAAGAAATCTAAACCTAGGACGCAGTGTTATCAACGACTTGAACTCAAACGCACTTTGTTAACATCTATAAGGCCGATGACCTTCAGCAAGGCCGGCCCTAACAATTGCGATGCCATATGCAAAACGGAATGCGCTAAGTCCCAGTTTGGGTAGGGATAAGGATATTAAGTGAAAATTAATTTTTTTGTATTAGAAAAGAAGTAAACATCCCAATGAACGTTAACTGTACCAACCTTGCGTGTAGCGAAGTCAAACAGAAGATCATACACATTCTGTTTCCTTCATAGATCACGATCAATAGCAAGAATTGCTGAATTGTTCCATCTCTCTACGAGAATTGTTGACCTCAATTAATTCTTCATTAGTCCTATATAAAAAGACCTAGCATTTTCATTTTAATCCTAAATATAGATCTCTAGTCTAGATTTAGATATGTAAATAAAAAAAAATATCACTTTTGATTTTTTTTTACGAGAGCGAGATAGATTTAGATCATAAACATATATATATATATAAAGTTTAGATATATATATTTAAATGCAAGTCGATCCAAGTGGCTTGTGGAGTACATTTGTTTTCTATGCCATTCTACATTTTACCAAACTCACCCAACCCGCCTGTGTGTCTGTCTGTCTGCCTGTCTGGTGAAAATCTCGCACACGTAATTTCTCCCACTTTCTAGTCTCAATTCAAGTTGAAACGTTGCACAATTAGTCGCTGTCAAAAACATAAACCAATAAAAACATAAACCAATAAAAACATAAACCAATAAAAACATAAACCAATAAAAACATGAACCAATAAAAACATGGACCAATAAAAACATGAACCAATAAAAACATGAACCAATAAAAACATGGACCAATAAAAACATGAACCAATAAAAACATGAACCAATAAAAACATGAACCAATAAAAACATGAACCAAGTAGTAATTATTTAATCCATAAGTCGTCATTAATTAATTTTGTTTTCTAAATAAAATGTACTAAGCTAAGAGACATGAGCATGAAATAATGAAAAAAATAAGATACGGCCGCTATTGGACGGTGTTCTCCCCCTAAAGCTTACTCGGAAAACAGCCGGCGACCCATAACGCTAATCATGCAAGTTCACTCAAGTTTTTTAAAAAAGTATGCAATGTTTATAGCTTCTTTTAAAAATACTTTTTTTTAATGTTGAACTAAAATGTGATGGGTTTTTTTTTTTGGTTTGACTATTTATTTTCTGTTTCAGCCACTTGTAAAGACATTGTTGATTATCAGCTCTGAGTACTTACAACACAAAAACTGACAGCAACATGGCCAGAAGATCACATCTTATTTTCCAACATCTCACAGTTGTAGTGTTTCCAGGAATGACTTTGACCCTGGCCATCTTTCTCCTCGGGGCTCAGGCGAAGACCAAGTTCACGTGGATGGCAGCTGACCGCTACGATGAGATCATCGCTCACATGGACTCGGTCAACGCGAAGAATTGTAGGGCCAAGAGCAAGGAGCAGCTGACCTTGAGGAAAGATGTGGTATCTCAGCTGCCCTACTTCAACACCCTGCTGTCCAAGACTTGGTACCGGAACCGTTCCTCTCTGGTACACATCCACAATATGGCGCTCAATAGAGCCTTCTTTTACAGGTAAAGTATGCAGTCGTACATACCCCCAACATAATTGTTATACAAAAAAAAAACAACTATTGTCTTCGCTGAATTATCTAGCTGCCAATCTTCGGTTCGCGTACCTGTTTGGGGTAACCATTAAAGCAGTTGGTGTTTCTTGATGTAAAGTTCCGAACATAGTTGAAAATAGAACAAAAGTTTTCTGTTTTAAAATAAATAAGAGAAAGTTCACGTGACTCCAGACAATAAGGAAATAAACAACAATTAAGAATGGAAGCGAGGAACTCGAAACAAAAAGAAAAAGTTTCACATAGTCCTAGATATTTGAGTTCTTGTCTCTACCACTAGCGTATCCAGAACTTTGGAGTGGAGGGGGCGATTTTTTTCCAAACCCTAACCCAAACGCCCAGTAAGCCCTAACCCTATACATAAACGTGCGTACAGCACACACACACACACATACACACATACATACATACATACATATATAAAATTTAAAAAAGAATTTAAAAAAGGAGCCTTTCTCAACCTTCGGCGAAAAACAACTGGGGCAGCGCTATAAGGTCCCCTAGTGGGCTTCGTGGCGAAGCCTGACGACAAAAGTGTTTTCTTGCTTTTTCATTGCAGAAACGCATTCTCCTGACAACCACAGCTCCTTATTCATCAGTGGGGTTAGACGCGAAGCCCCGACGACAAAAAACTTTTTTTTTGCATTCTTCATTGCAGAAACGCATTCTCATGACGTCTGCAGGTCATTATTCATCAATGGAGTGCGGGGCGAAGCCCCGACGCCAAAAGCGTTTTCTTGCATACTTCACAGAAAAAACGCATTCTCCTGACCTTAAGCTCATTATTCATACTATTAAAAAAAGACTTTTTGAATAATGTTGTACTTGAAAAATATTCTAATATGAATTTATAGGCCCTTAATACATTTGCAAATAAAACCGATTTGTTTCTTGAAAAGATATTTAGATTTTGGCTTTGAGGATCGCGCCGAAAAAAAATTATTCGATAAACAATATTCAATACGGTGTAAGTATAAATTGAGTTAATAGTCCCAAATTTATTTAACTAGAAAAATATCAGATTGAGTAAATGTTGGGAAAAGGCGACTACAAAAAAACATTATTTGGGTTTAGAAGTCATCTCAATCATGACTCTTATACTGAAAAATTTCGTTTGAATTCTAGCTAAGTCTTTCTTAAAATAATTATGATAAATTAATGTGACATTACATAAACTCTGTCTGGAAATGGGAGGGGCGGTAGAGTGAAGATTAATTCTCGCTCCTTTAATAATTTCTGCTAAAGATTGCATTTGGCATCAAAGAATATGGGTGGGGCGAATCGATATAAGTATTTAATTTATAGTATATATAAATTATATTAGTGGCAGTTTTTTTTTTTAATTTTGTAATTTCTTAAATATAATACAATGATGGGGAAAATGGGATTGCATGTATCGCGCCTCCCACCTGGTACAACCCGTTTTTCATTTTAATTTACTAATGATAAAATTTGAGATTAGAGTGTGGTACGACATAATATACAATGGGTTCACATATCAATACGTAGTTTATATTATATAGATATTGAACGAATTTTGTTCACAAACTATGATTCTCCAAAAAAATAAGACGCCCCCCCACTCAGAGGGTAGAGTGGGGAGGGCAGTACATACAATAGCCCTCCCCCCCCCCCCACACCAAATCGGCCAAAATACCAGAAGGGGATCGACATAAGATAAAATTTAGATATTAATTCAACTTATTGTGTTCACAAATTATTTCTCCATAAAAGTAGTACCGTCCCCTCCCCAACTCAAAGGGTTTAGGTGGGAAGTGCAGTAGAGGTATTCGCCCCCCCCCCCCATCCAATCGGCAAACAGGGAACGACATAATATAAAGTTTGGTTAAAATATCAATAACAAATTAAAGTAATACAGATATTTAATTGATTTTGTTAGCAAGCTGTGATTTCTACAAATAAATTGGACCTTCCCCCCCCCCCACTCGAAAGTTTAGGGAGGGGGCGGGATTGATACCATCGCCCCCTCCCGACCCCACCAAATCGGCCAACATACTAGAGAGGAGGGGCGAAATAATCTAAAAATAGGTTCAAATATAAATAACTAGTATATATTTTTAACATAAGTAATAAATTCGTATACAAATTGTGTGAATTCTATAGTAAAGATCGTCCGCCCCCCCCCCCCCCCCCAGTGCCAGTGAGTTCTTGTCTCTTTACTTTTCACATAGTCCTAGGTATTTGAGTTCTTGTCTCTCTACACTTTCAATGTTTAGGGAGAGAATCTCAGCAAAGAAAATGTCATCAGGAAGAAATAGGAGAACGAGCAAAGTAGCAAACCAGTTGATGTTGCTGATAAGAAGATATTGAAAACCTTTGCTTTTAAAACGTCTTACAGATATGCTGTAACAGACATGTTATAAAACTTTTCACCAAAATTATGCAATAAAAGATGTATTATATTAATAAGAGATATAGTATTAAAGTTATATAATCACAGATATGTTATCACAGACATGTCATCACAGATATGCTATCACAGACATGTTATCACGGATATGCTATCACAGATATGCTATCACAAAAATGTTATTTTTTGTTATCACGATAAGCTATCACAACTTTGCATTCACAGACATTTTATCACCGATATGTTATCACAAGATATATTTTCACAAATATGATATCACAGATAGTTTATCACATCTACGCTAAGGTGACCAGATATTTGTGGAGAGATAGCGGGACACATGTTTGGTTTTACCTTTTCTCTATTGCAACAGGATGTTAGCAGTTTTTAAATTGTTTTTGTAAAATGTGATCTACGATAAAGTTTGTGATCGGCTTCCTTCTCACCGTTCCTGTTTCCAATATGGAGTCCTTAATATCTTGTTTGATCATGTCGGGTGTCCGGTGCTATGGCTTAGATAACAAGGGTGCAGTGTAAAAACTAGAGTATGTCTTTTTGGTTTACAATGTTTATCATATTTTCCTCCCAATTGTTGGTCATATAAATTTTTGTTTGTCCAGCTACATTCTACAGAGGATGAATACTTCGTCTAACTTTGCCAAACAGCCCGGGTGGGTCTACTTCTACTACAGCGCCACCGCGGATATCAACGCAAACCCCAAAGTTCTCAACGGGAGCTCACTCTTCTTCGACAACCACTGTCACTACCCGAACTGGTAAGTAGTTGGTAATATAGTTGCAGAAATGTTGCATGCTTTTTCACTGTCAAGGCGAAACAAAATTTTCCGACATTCTTTTACCTACCTTCTATAAACACAGTGGGAATTTGCCGAACAGATTAATCTCCTCTCTCCATTTAAGATCTAGTTTACATACTTTAAGAGATCAAATACAGTGATAAAGTAAAAGAAGAGAAAGCGATATGTAGAAATGTAAGAGCGATATAAAGTAACCTTAAAGTAAAACATCAGAAAATAAAAAGAAGACTATTTGTAGGGATGTTCAAATAAATAGGTCAACCAGTGTCAAGGTTGCTATACTTTTGTAAATAAAACTTACCTTGTGCTAAAAGTGAAATAACCTAGATTTGACAGTGCTAAAATGTGCACAAATATTAATGTATACATTTTAAAATTTAAATGTTATCCACTTTACCTATATCCTGTACAAAAGGAACCCCAAAAATACCTACCTATTTATTGTTATCAGTTATATATGGAATTGGGATTTCGACTGCCAGTGTGATGCGTTTTTTTTTTTATTAAAAAAAATACACATTAATATATTTCCCCACGATAAATAAAATCTTAGTGTGCTATACAAAAAATTGAGTCGCTAAAAACCTTCTCCAAGAATTCTTTAATATCTTAAATTCTTAAATATCACGTGACAAAATGTTACATAGAAATCCTCAATTACAATCATTCGGTGTCATGTGGTGTACGCAACAGAGTGGAGACTTTTTCTACTTCTATTTAGTTGTACAAACAGTTAATCGAAGAGTCTGGAAATACAGGAAGTTCCCTTCCATAGGACCGTCTTGCAAACTTCTGTCTGGGACACCATCAAGTTGGAAAGTGACATGGCTGCTGGGACACTTCTATAGGACTGTCTTACAAAATGTTCTGTCTGGGAGACCATCAAGTTGGAAAGTGACATGGCTGCTGGGACACTTCTATAGGACTGTCTTACAAAATGTTCTGTCTGGGAGACCATCAAGTTGGAAAGTGACATGGCTGCTGGGACACTTCTATAGGACTGTCTTACAAAATGTTCTGTCTGGGAGACCATCAAGTTGGAAAGTGACATGGCTGCTGGGACACTTCTATAGGACTGTCTTACAAAATGTTCTGTCTGGGAGACCATCAAGTTGGAAAGTGACATGGCTGCTGGGACACTTCTATAGGACTGTCTTACAAAATGTTCTGTCTGGGAGACCATCAAGTTGGAAAGTGACATGGCTGCTGGGACTCCCTTCTATAGGACTGTCTTACAAAATGTTCTGTCTGGGAGACCATCAAGTTGGAAAGTGACATGGCTGCTGGGACTCTCTTCTATAGGACTGTCTTACAAAATGTTCTGTCTGGGAGACCATCAAGTTGGAAAGTGACATGGCTGCTAGGACTCTCTTCTATAGGACTATCTTACACAATGTTCTGTCTGGGAGACCATCAAGTTGGAAAGTGACATGGCTGCTGGGACACTTCTATAGGACTGTCTTACAAAATGTTCTGTCTGGGAGACCATCAAGTTGGAAAGTGACATGGCTGCTGGCACTCTCTTCTATAGGACTGTCTTACAAAATGTTCTGTCTGGGAGACCATCAAGTTGGAAAGTGACATGGCTGCTAGGACTCTCTTCTATAGGACTGTCTTACACAATGTTCTGTCTGGGAGACCATCAAGTTGGAAAGTGACATGGCTGCTGGGACATTTCTATAGGACTGTCTTACAAAATGTTCTGTCTGGAGACCATCAAGTTGGAAAGTGACATGGTTGCTGGGACTCTCTTCCATCCACGTGTTGCCAGTGTAAACAGGAAGTTTATTTAGGCCTACACATTTCTTCCTAGAAGCTTTAAGTTTCTAGACAGAATATTAGAGAATGAAAGGAAATAATTCATTTCGGTTTGAAAACGTATCTATTGAAGAAACGGTTACTATGGAGGATACATCACCACATTCAAGAGAGCGACACTTTATCTATTTCACTATCCAACCATAGTATTATGTGCACAATTTAACCTTGACATAAACAGATTTTTACAAACTTACACTATCATAAGTCTTTGAAGAGAGGGTGATCTAATAGTGATTAAGTGATCTAATAGTCATTAAGTGAGCTAATAGTGATAAAATTGTTTTGTTTTTGTGTATAAAAAAAAAAAGAAAAAAAGTAAAAAAGTAAGTATCAGAAATGTTTTCAAAATTGTCTCAAAGTGTTTTGTTGAAGTGTATACACCTTTGTTGAAGTGTATACACCTTTGTTGAAGTGTATACACCTTTGTTGAAGTGTATACACCTTTGTTGAAGTGTATACACCTTTGTTGAAGTGTATACACCTTTGTTGAAGTGTATACACCTTTGTTGAAGTGTATACACATTTGTTGAAGTGTATATAAGTGTTTTGTTGAAGTGTATACACATTTGTTGAAGTGTATACAAGTGTTTTGTTGAAGTGTATATAAGTGTTTTGTTGATGTGTATACAAGTATTTTGTTCAAGTTTATACAAGTGTTTTGTTAAAGTGTATACAAGTGTCTTGTTAAAGTGTATACAAGTGTTTTGTTCAAGTGTATACAAGTGTTTTGTTCAAGTGTATATAAGTGTTTTGTTAAAGTGTATACAAGTGTCTTGTTAAAGTGTATACAAGTGTTTTGTTCAAGTGTATACAAGTGTTTTGTTCAAGTGTATATAAGTGTTTTGTTAAAGTGTATACAAGTGTCTTGTTAAAGTGTATACAAGTGTTTTGTTCAAGTGTATACAAGTGTTTTGTTCAAGTGTATATACGTGTTTTGTTAAAGTGTATACAAGTGTCTTGTTAAAGTGTATACAAGTGTTTTGTTCAAGTGTATACAAGTGTTGTACATTTACAAAAATGTTCTAAAATTCTCAACTTATTCCCACCCCCATGACATCCCAATTCTTTTTAAAATGTCCAGGAAGTTTTCAAATTTGTCCAATTATGAAATTCCAAACAAATGTTTTCGAGATGCGATGATAAAATGTCTACATTGAATAAAAAATAACCATATAAATATCTAAAAATGTTAAAATACGTTTGATATTTTTACTTATAAAAGATCTTTTGCAATGAAAATGTAAATATCTGATTAAATACTTGGAGATGTCATGACTAGACTTTTTAAACAAATCGAAAAACGAAATCATCACAAGTGTAAGACTGTATTAAGAAACGTTTTTCTCCAAAAAGATTACAATTATCTGCAGAAAGTAACGATAATCTGAATAAATTATGCAGAACACGATTTATCTCCAGGTGTGATAAGTGCATGCCAATAAATAAAAAGTTTAAATTTTCATTTCACTTTTAACATTCTACTTGTGCAGTGCTAAGCCTCTTTATCTTTTAATAAGCTTAGGATTTTAAAAAAAAAGACATTGAGGTGTTAAGGTTTATAGGTAAAGGAGTGTGTCTGTCGGTGGAATGAAATCCCTGCAGATCGTGACATGTAGCTGATTAGTTGGTTCGTTTGGGTTGTCATAACTTATCGCGCCTTTGTTACATAACAGACCGTGACAAAAGGGACATGGCACATGTCGCAAGGGGAGCTCAGCGAATTGTGAGACGATGGGCAGGTCAGTGAGAAATGACTGAGAGCCAGGATGATCTACATGTTGGACAGCATATAGAGAGATGTATTAGTTTGGTTTTGGCACAAGGTCTTCATCTCTCCCAACCTACCTCCCCCTCACCTCTCTTTCAAACACAATTCACATTACACGTGACCTAATTGAAACTTGCGCTGTTTTAATAGATTCATCTCGAATGCAGCAAAAATAATAATAATAATAATAATAAAAGCAATTGGCTTTTGGAAATATTAAAAGAGTTTATCAGAATAATAGCGGATTTCCTTCTTTGTAATTCAAAAACATAGAAATGAATTTTTTTTTATAGATTTGGATAGAGGATACTAAATAATACTAATTCTATATTTCATTGAAATTATGTGATACATGTTTACTCAAATTGTGTAATTCTAAAGATGAAAGGTGGGTCCCCTGGAACAGGAGGTCTGAAAGGCACTATCCAGTAGCCAGGAAACAACTAGTAGATCCTGATCCTCATGTTTCGCGTCCATTTTATTTTGTATGTATTTCGATGTTATTTATAGATCTAGATCTATATATCTATATTCTAGGTTGGTGAACTCATTTAGCGGAAAAAAAAAAGTAAAGTTCCCTTTAGGGACCTTGCGATCTATTGAGCAGATGTAAAGGTCATCTGTTTCTATGGCCGACTGTCAACGTGGATCATTTTACTAGCACAGCGACTAAATGCCTTTACTTTCTCTAACTAATGCCAGGTACCCATTAGAATAAGGTGGACTCAGGAGCGTCAGAACGACATGACGTCACCCACCAAGCCTCTTATTTAGCGAGAACGTGGCATGCTAATGTGAATGCCGTAGCTTTGATGACTATGACTTTTTTAATTTACAAAGCTTGTATCAACTCACAACTCACTCCGTCTGTCTGTCTGTCTGTCTGGTACACAGTTTGTACACGTTATTTCTCTAACTTCCCATTATCGGATCAAGTTGAAATTTTTGCACAATTATTCATTGTCCCTAACAAAATATGAATCAATAAAAAAAAAAGATTAATTAATTAGTGGTAATTAATATTTTTTATTTCCTATCTCTAAATGAAAATAAATATTACATTATTGAGATATATGGCTGTAAATGCACACTTCTCTCCCATAAAAAAATCTTTGTCTGTCAGATATAGTATGTGTTCATGTCATGTAGTCACTTTGTAAATTATATGAAAAGGAAAATTAGAGATACAAAACAAAAAATCGCTGTCTATTTGATAAAGTTGTGGTGGTGGTGGCACTGTTTGAGGAAATGGACACTTTTAGATTGCTCACATATTAGTTGAATATTTACACTAGAAATTGTCTTTTAATTCTTTGTATACTACGTGTACTTCTTCTAAGAACCATAACTGAAAGAATTCAAAGAAAATGAAACGCTTTGACATTGATGTCTTCCCTTTGTTTTAGGTATACCACCGTACCTTTTAACAAAACTCTTCCATTGTTTGGTCCTAAACTGTATCGCTGGGATGACACGTCGGACCAAGACAATCTACTCAGAGAACCCACCAGACAAGTAGTTCAGGGAGTGGACTTGGGTGCTGGACATTCAAACTACACAGACAGGAGGTTTAAGATGAACCCGTGGTCAGTGATATTTGTTTTTTAAAACGACATTTTTTGTAAAAAAAAAAAAAAATAATTAATAAACTATTCATAGCAAAAAAGAAAATAACTAGAATATTTACAAGAAGTCATTCTTTCAATAAACCTTGGTTTGTTTGTTTTTTAAATGAGTTTCTTTTTGTCCTTCTCCCCCCCCCCCCCCCAACACACGTGACAAGTGAGTCCAGCTTCCTGACATTTGGGTTTTCATCGTTTTTACAAAGCTTATATCAACTCACTCTGTCTGTCTGTCCGGTAAAAAGTTTAAACACATTTTTTTCTCCCATTTCCCATTCTCGGATCAAGTTAAAACTTTGCATTCCAAAAATTAGCCACTAGTTTAACATTTAGTACTAATTAATCAATTTTGTTTTCTAGAGCAGAAAGGGAGATAAACACCGTAATTGTTGTTAGAGAAATGGCAATACTTAGCGATACTTTCCTGTAAAATGTTTAAAAGAAATGCAATTGAAATAATAACTTTGTTTGTTGCTTAGGTATTCCAACTGGATGCCAGATCTCATCGGAAACATGGACTCTTTGACCAAATTTACTTACTACGTAGGCATCAGACATTCTAATGTTACAGGTAAAATGGAACTTTCTTTATGTTTGTGTGGAGCTTATCATCCCAAAATGATGTACACATCCCCCCATCATTCACATCAATAATTTCTATTTCTGATTCTTAAATTTAACGAAGCTGAAAAAAATAAAATTAATTAGTTTGTCTAAGTAGGTCCCATATCACGTACAAACAATTTTAAATTACTCGGCTTCAAAGCTGTTTTAAGTCTTTCAGGCCATCTTAATTACTCGGCTTCTCTAAGCACTGCTTAGAGCTCATACTATAGTAACTGACAAAGATGAAGCTGTTTCCATATCCCTTGTACATGTGACTGCATTGAATAAAATGTGATCACGAGGTCAGTCGCGAATTGCGCGTCACTAGATAAAGGAGTTACCAAATGGTAGTAGAGTTCCTGTTGCGTACTACTACAAATTACTGCCTTGCACAATCGTACTTGTATAATTTCATAGCACAAAAGATTTCTCTAATTTGTCGTAATAATTAATAATTAACTGAGAGCTTGAATTCATTGTAAAAAAAATCATACTAATTTAAAAAAATTCTCTCTTACTTTACAGACTTTATCATGTGTCTTTTTAATATTTTCTTTTATAGTTGAAGTTATAGTTATAGTAGCCTTAAGACTTGCGATAATTTCTTTATGGTAGGCCTATATTGTCTCTGTGTTTAGGTCAGTTTGAAAGAGATTCCTTTGAAGACTTTCATTTCTTCGGCCCTGCATCACCCAGTGCGTCAGAAAGTGACCCACGCAGACTCCCGGTCGAGTTTACGGCTCCATACTTTGATTGCGGAGGCGCCAACAAGTGGGTGGTGAGCAGCATTTCACCTGTCATCGACTTCATGCCGAGATACTCCAACTACACCCACCTGCGCAGACAAAGGTAGGTCTGACCTACAAGCACAAACAAAAGATAGGTCTGACTTACATATACAGATACAAATGTAGGTCTCACCCAGATAGGCTAATTAGAGTAGGTCAAAGTTTGGAAGGTCAAGGTAATATTAAGTTTGTTATTCTGAAGAAGAAAAGTTTGTTCAAATACCCTATTTTGATGTAACAACTAAATAAAAATTAAAGTCGTTCTTATCTACAATATAAAATGGTTGGTCCTAATCACTGAATCAATCACTCCTATTAATCATAATCAATCTCCCTACTTTCCGTGTAGAGCCTACAATGAAATACGAACATTTAGCCTATTATTCATTACTTTGAACTTCAGCGATTTGCAAGATCCAAACCACAACGACTAAATAGGCAACAACAAAAAAAGATTTTTATTCACAGAGTGTCTATAACAAAGTTGTCTTTAAAAACCGACATCTTCATGCCCAAAGTACATGACTTTCATTTGTATGCTCATAGACTGATATCTACTACTAGGCTGGAAACCGGAAATAAATTCTTATCCGCGACTAATCGATCGTGAACGTTTTGTAGAAAGTTGGATCAAAGCGTTGTTTGGTAAAGTAGTTAAAAGAAGTAAAGTTGTTTTTTCAACCCTAACCTATGTAACATATAATTTTATTTTTTAGATCTAGATATAGTAATTGATTATCAAAAATAAACAATAGATACAATTTAGTATTGCATTCAGTCTTTTGATAAAGAAGATTATGTATCTAAAAATTGCAAAATAATAATTATGAGACGAGAGTACTCTTATTTTTGATGTTCATTTACTATTTTGATTGAAAGCACTAGCGGATCCAGAACTTTGGAGGGGGGGGGGGGGCGATTTTTTTCCAAACCCTAACCCTAACGCCCAGTAAACCCTAACCCTATGCATAAACGTGCGCACAGCCAAAAACGTTTTCTTACATACTTCATAGAAGAAACGCTTTCTCCTGACCTAAAGCTCATTGTTCATACTATTCAACAAATAACTTACGAATAATGTTGTACTTGAAAAATATTCTAATATGAATTTATAGGCCCTTAATACATTGCAAATAAAACCGATTTGTTCCTTGAGAAGATAAGATACCCCACATATTTAGATTTGGCTTTGAGGATTCGATAAATAATATTCAATAAGATTAAAGTGTAAATTGTGAGTTATAGTCCCAAATTTAATTAACTAGAAACATTTCAGATTGAGTAAAGGTTGGGAAAAGGCGACTACGAAAAAAGTATTATTTGGGTTTAGAAGTCATCTCAATCATGACTCTTATACTAAAAATTTCATTTGAATTCTAACTTTCTTAAAATAATTATGATAAATTAATGTGACATTACATAAACTCTGTCTGGAAATGAGAGAGGCGGTAGAGTGAAAACGCTTAATCCTCGCTCCTTTAATAATTTCTGCTAAAGATTGCATTTGGCATTAAAGAATAGGGGTGGGGCGACTCAACTAATTTTGTTCACAAACTATGATTCTCCATAAAAATAGGACCCCCACCCCACTCAGAGAGCTAGAGTGGTAGGGCAGTACATGCAATCACTCTCCCCCCAACACCACCGAATCGGCCAAGATACCAGAAGGGGATTGACATAATATAAAATTTACATATTAATTTAATTAATTTTGTTCACAGACAATGATTTCTCCATAAAAGTAGGACCGCCCCCCCACTCAAAGGGTTTAGGTGGGAAGGGCAGTAGAGGTATTCGCCACCCCCCCCCCCCCCCTATCGACAAACAGGGAATGACATAATATAAAGATCGGTTAAAATATTAATAACAAGTTTTAATCATATAGATATTTAATTGTTTCTGTTAGCAAGCTGTGATTTCTACAAATAAATTGGACCGCCCCCCCCTCTCGAAAGTGTATGGGTGTGGGGGGGGGGGCGGGATTGATACCATCGCCCCCTCCCGACACCACCAAATCGGCCAACATACTAGAGGGGGGGGGGCGAAATAATCTAAAAATAGGTTGAAATATAAATAAATAGTATATATTATTAACATAAGTAATAAGTTCGTATACAAATTGTGTGAATTCTATACTAAAATTCGCCCGCCCCCTCTTTTCGGGTTTGGGGGCTCGGCCGAGTGGAGGGGGCGATCGCCCTTACCGCCCCCCCCCCCCTGGATCCGCCAGTGATTGAAAGTGACAAAAAAAAGGACATTTAACTGTAGAGGTAGAAAATTGGGTTAAGGTTGGGGGAGCGTTGGGGGGAGGTTTATGGATGGGTTTAAGAGTGTTCCGGTTTTTAAAAAATGTACATATCAACTATTTAAACCGTAGGTATCAGCTTTAGTGTTATACTATATGTTTAACTTGTATACACCATTAAAAGGATCGATTAACTATTGAACACAGAGGGCTGTGCACGAGACAATTATGAATATGTTGAGAAAAGACATGCGGCATGTAAAAAGATATAAGATGGAGTGACTACATGATGATAAGCAATAAGCAAAGAAATTAACTCTATTAGTTTGGCTTACTTCGGTGGATAGAGCCTTTAAGTGTACGATCGATGACTTAACAATATTGTATTTTTATCAGAATATTAACCCGACCAAAAACATGTACATAAATAGGATATATTTTGAACTGGTAAGGGTTGCAATGGCTTTAATTATATACTGCATATTTAAATAAGTTGTTTCCCATTAAATTGTATCTAATTAAGCGTTCATTTTTAGCGACCCCACGAAAGGGGAAAAGACGCTATTAGTTTTGTGTGGCCTGTCTTTACGTCTGTCCGTCCGTCCGTCCCGCTTAGAACTCAGAAACTAGAAGAGAAAATGAAAATCAGACATCTATATTATAGATCATTCAAAGTTCTGATGTAAGGCTATTTTTTTCTTTTCCGAAATTAAACCATCTAATTTTAAAAATTACCTATGCAAGCAGATTTTTCATAAAAATACACCACTTTTACAAATATTTACTATTGATACTAAAAAGGGATAAAGAAAGCATAAGAGGCGCACTACAAAGACAGAAGCTATTCCTCATTTGTAACACATTTATACTAATGGTTTTAGATTTAAGTCAAAATTTTTTGTTTACATTTGTATTGCTAAGTTAAGTAAGTTCTGTCATACTTACTACTACATATACACACAAAAATGTTAACTATTTTTTTTAAAGAGACAAAATATATTAAGTATGCATATAAGTTGGACAGAATTAAAAACAATTGATAGGTAGCTTTTCATATTATCGCGTCAACTGCAGCAGCGCACTACAATGTCAATACACTGAAGTAAAGGAGGATTTTTTTTTATGGAAATGTTTTTTAGCGGACCCCGAAAGGGGAAAAGACGCTATTAGTTTTGTGTGGATTGTCTGTCCGTCCGTCCATCTGTCCGTCCGTCCCGTTCAGATCTCGTAAATTAGCACAAATAGTGAAAATCCGACATCTTAATATTTTAGACCATTCAAAGTTCTGATGCTACGGCTACTTTTTTTTTTTCTAAAAGCGAAAAATCTAATTTGTTAAATAACTTATGTAACCAGTTTTTTCATAAAAATACACCACTTTTACAACTATTCACTATTATTAGTAACAAACACGAAAGGGTCTTTAGTAGGGAAGAAAAGCACATGTCATATATGCAACACATTTATGCAAATGACTTTAGATTTTAAAAAAAGTTGTTTTTTTACATTTGTATTGCTAAGTTACCTAAGGTTTGTCATACTAATTACGACATTTACACCAAAAAAAAATGTTTACTTTATTTTTTTAAAGAAAAAAACATCTATTCAGTATGCCTGAGTATGCATATAAATTGGACATAATTTATAACAACAATTAATTAGTAGTTTTTCATATTATCGGTTGAACAGCAATGGTAAAAGACACATATATAACACTTAGCTATAGGATTTTCTTTTTTAAGTATTTTTTTTTATTGAGGATTTGAATAAGAGATTGACCCTTTACAAACAATTAAATCATTAGATATTCATTATACGATATCAGTTAGGCCAGGTTCACATCTAACTTCACATTCACTTTCACCTATCCTTTGGTCCGCTAGGGAACCACACAAGATCTGTCAACACTTTTTCTCCATTTTTCTCTGCAATTTGTCTTGAATAGAATTTCATTCGGATGTCCTTTCTGAAAATATTGAAACCTGCCTTTTTACCTGACTGGGTGGACCACTTCAATTCTCTTCTATCTCTCGTTCGGAAAGTAGTTTTCATCGCTAGTAGGTCTTTTAGTTTAATTTGATTTTTACAAAGCTTATAAAACTCATTCGGGACATTTGATTTCTCCTACACCCAGTCTCAGATCAAGTTGAAACTTTACACTATTATTTATCATATCTAGCAAAACATGAATCAGTTAAAAAATTAACTCATAAGTCAATCAATTACTGTTTCATTATTCTATTATACAAACAAATATCGTCAGTGTTAAGAGTGGCTAAATATGTGTTTTTTTTTCCTTTAAATAATTGTACATAATATTTCTCCCACACCCATTTTTAGATCAAGTTGAAACTTAACACAATTATTTTTTGTACCTAAGAAACCATGAATCCATTAAAAAACTAACCAATTAATCAATTAATTATTGATAATTAATTTTTTTTTTGGATATCGAAATAGGGAAATAAATTCTACATTCTTGAGAGATATATGTTTGAAATTTAGAGTTTTCCCCTAAGATAAACTTTTATAAAAATTATATTTATGTTTTGCTTGTTTTGTTTGTGTGTGTGAGTAAATGAATAAAATATTGATTCTTTCTGTCCAGGGTGGTCGCTGTGGCTGTCATGGACATTCATTTAATGGAGGTCGACTTCAACCCTTGTGGTCTTAGCGCTGGGAACCCAGGTCCTAGTTACCTATCAGGGGTTAACAGGTGTAAGAAAATGACATTGGTACGTATAACGTTACGAAGGTCAAGGTTTAAGGCATGTCAAGTGATTTGTTTTTAAAATTAGTTTTCTTATTTAAATATTACAGTACGCTTCGATCATTATCTAATGTATTTTTTAGATTTCTATCCACTACGTGAAAGGAAGAGCAGCGCTTTATTCTCAAAGTATCATCTATGGTTATCGTTCTTACTTTCCAGTTTTTATTTAAAACCAATTAGATCCTTAGGTATAATACATGTCATATGGTTATCGTTCTTACTTTCCAGTTTTATATCTAAAACCAATTAGATCCTTAGGTATAATACATGTCATATGGTTATCGTTCTTACTTTCCAGTTTTATATTTAAAACCAATTAGATCCTTAGGTATAATACATGTCATATGGTTATCGTTCTTACTTTCCAGTTTTATATCTAAAACCAATTAGATCCTTAGGTATAATAGATGTCATATGGTTATCGTTCTTACTTTCCAGTTTTATATTTAAAACCAATTAGATCCTTAGGTATAATACATGTCATATGGTTATCGTTCTTACTTTCCAGTTTTATATCTAAAACCAATTAGATCCTTAGGTATAATACATGTCATATGGTTATCGTTCTTACTTTCCAGTTTTATATTTAAAACCAATTAGATCCTTAGGTATAATACATGTCATATGGTTATCGTTCTTACTTTCCAGTTTTATATCTAAAACCAATTAGATCCTTAGGTATAATACATGTCATATGGTTATCGTTCTTACTTTCCAGTTTTATATCTAAAACCAATTAGATCCTTAGGTATAATACATGTCATAGGGTTATCGTTCTTACTTTCCAGTTTTATATTTAAAATCAATTAGATCCTTAGGTTTAATACATGTCATCGTTACAATATATGTTTGATCCAAACCAGTGAAGGAGCTGTTGGGTACTGGCTATTTACTATGAATCGTGAAATGATGTTGATAACTTCTTTGTATCTTTTTGCGCACATATTAAACCTTTAAGTCTCTGATAATAAGATTTTCTGTCTTTTAGTTTTTTTATTTATAAATGGCGAAAAAAAATATAAATAGCAATTTTTTTTATGCCTCTGGTGTACAAAAAACAAAAAAAAAGATGAAGTATTGATAAGATATGTCTTTTAACAGGAAAACAATATTTTGTGTGCACATTGTAAGAACAGCAGAAGACTGTTTTCAAAGCTCTTCCATTGGTGGCACAAACTGAAGCAAGCTTTCGACTTTCACTTTCACTTTAGGACTTGAAACTTATTTCAAAACAAAGGAACAACCAGTCAGCTGTAATACTTTGATACGACAATCAACTGTCACGCATTGAGATAGGGTTAAATTTATAGCTAAATTCTTTAATATTTAGTTGGCAACAGTTACGTTCAATCAAGAGTATTAAGAGTATGGACTGCTATCTAGAAAGTTGGCTGTACCTTGCTGCTAGAACATATGATGTCTTCAACTCCTACTGGTCACCAGAATGTTCACTACCTAATTAATCCTTATATCTTTTATGTTTAAATCTGCGAATTATACTTTTGCTGGGTAGAACTATTTTTAATTTATAAGTTCTTTGCGATGTAAGTAATTCTTTGCTTTGAGTATCCACAAGCAAGACACCTTGTCAATGAAAACAAACTTTATGTTATCATTAGAAAACCATTTGTTTCTATTGGTTGATTGTCTCTGCAGTGCAAACATAAGGCTGGCTACGGTCTAAGGAGAGGAAGCTACACTTGTGCCTGTGTGCCTGGCACGCGCTACCCCTGGTATCTAGAGATGCCTTTTGATGGCGAGGACATTGAGAGGGCTACAGATTATGAATACGAGAACAGCTTCAGCTGTACCAAAGTTCAAAGTAAGTCATCTATCTATCTATCTATCTATCTATCTATCTATCTATCTATCTATCTATCTATCTATCTATCTATCAATCTAACTATCTATATCTATCTATATCTATCTATATCTATCTATATCTATCTATATCTATCTATATCTATCTATCTATCTATCTTTCTATCTATCTATCTGTCTGTCTATCTATCTATCTATCTATCTATCTATCTATCTATCTATCTATCTATCTATCTATTTATTCAATTTGTCTATCATTTTTTGGTGTTTTAAATGTTAACCATGTGAAAAAAAAAGGCGTGCCTATCACTGGCATTACTCTGAAAGAAATGAGCCTAGAAGTGATTTATGTATTTGATCTTTGTATTTCTTGTTTTGTTTCTACTTAAGAAACTGAAACAGGCCATAAACAAACATCTACTTTAAAATACGATCTTTCTACAATGAAGAGTTCCACAGGCAGTCACACACTCACACACACACACACACACGCACAAGAAAAAGTTATTAGAAGTTAAAGTAAAAAAAAAGGAACGTTCTTTGTGTCTTCCAATCTTCAAACCCTAATGACATTTTCTTGACATTTACCGAAAGAGCAGGATATCAGTCGTCTGCTACGGAATTTCAAAAGTCAGAAAGGCGGGAATTAGAAGCATTTTGTTTGACTTGAAAGGTTTCTTTGGCGGTCCTCACATTTTTTTCTTCCAGTATGTGAAAGTTACTTTAAAAAATAATTAAAAAAAAAAAAAGATATGTATACACCCCGTAGATTGGAGGGTATCGTTGGAAATTATGTATTCTTTTAAAATGGCTTTTATTATGAAAGGAGTTTTCATTATAGAGGCAACTCTTGGCTAGATTTTGGTATAACGGATACATGCAGTGTTGATGTTACAATAAATAGGCAATGGTTTAGTCGTGTTTTCTTTTCAATTGTTGTATAAAATGTCTGAAAGTTTCCAACTTTATTTCCAACTAAGTAAGACCAACATGGAGGAATGTTAAAACTGTGACTATTTTGTTGAAAATGATCTTTTGAATAGGCATACCAATGTGAATATTGTCTATTACGTTTAAATATTTCAACATCTCTCTTTTCATTCTCTGTGGGTTTTTACCTACGTTCCATTTAGTATCGCCCAATATTTCACATCAGTTATTCCCCATTTTTTCAAAGCTTTTATCAACTTTGTCTGTCTGGTAAAAAAATAGTACACGTTAATGTTCCCACACCCAATCTAGCTACAAGTGGAAATTTCGCACAATAATTTCTAGTACGAAGGCGCGGTGGCTGAGCCGTACAGCACTTGGCTTATGAGCTAGTGTATCGGGTTCGAATCCTGGTGAAGACTCGGATTTTGAATTTCGAGATCCTTTGGCGCCTCTGAGTCCACCCAGCTCTAATGGGCATCAGACTTTATGTGGGGAAAAGTAAAGGCAGTTGGTCGTTGCGCAGGCCACATGACACCCTCGTTAACCGCAGGTCACAGAAACAGATGCCGTATAGATTACAAAGCCAGAAAGGGGAACTACCTGACAAAACAATCAATAATCAAGTAGTTAATTAATTATTGGAAATAAATTATTTTGTTTAGTATCGAACTAGGGAAAGAAATCGTACTTGACAAATGTTGTGGTTCAAGTTGAATTAGTTCCCTAGAGGAGGCTTGAGCCCTGAGTTCAAATTTTTTGTATGCATTTAAAAATGCGATAACCCTAACCTTCACCAATATACTCTCTCTCCCTCCCCCCCCCCCCCCGGTCCAGACAATTGATAGGATCTCAGCGCATTGAGAAAGCTAAAAGCATGGAACGTATGAAATCTCATTCTGTTGTGTTCGGTTCTGAGGTGAAAGATTAGAAATAGATCTTGTTGAATACAGAGCTCAATAGATTCATTCTATAAAATGGCATTGTGTTCTCTTAAGGCATATCAGTCAATTGAGGAATAACAGAAGGTCCATTGACACTTATAACAATAAAGGTCAATGAGATCAGATCAATGTAAGGGGAATGATTCGAACACAACAGGGGGGTGGATACTGGTCAGCTGTCATGACGTCATTGTTTACATATTGCTGTCGGCCATGAACAATGCAATGAAACTTAAATGTGGAGAGTGCCCGTTCAATGGACCCAACCTTTGTCTAAACAGAATGGACAGGGGGAAAATAATTCATTATTATTTTTAAGCTCATCGTCAATGCGTTAGAGAACACTCAGGGGAGATAAATGAAATACAATTTGATGGTATAAATATTGACAAGGTCGGGTCAATGGTCACGTGAGCAAGGTAGAATAATAATGTCAACACATGATAAACATAAGTTAATGCAATAAATAAATATTAAATACAGATTATACGTGATAAATTCAAATGACTACGGACTATTAATGAACATAATCTTATCACAAAGTCCAAGTGAATAGATTAAGACTAAGAAAGGACGATGAATGAAATCTGTAAATGAACACCGGCCTCAAAGTGCTAATGAAGTGGAACGGCACCTTCGTCATGGGTCACGGAGGTCATGGAGTGGAGCGACTGCTACTGAGTAAAGAAGTTTAACAACTGATATGCTGCTAGGGTGGAAGTAGGGATTGGGCCGGAAAGCATTGATAGATCACGTGATAGGTCGATAGATAATGGTCAATATGTTACTATCCAGTGAAAGATTTGGATTAGTCAGTGAACGATTTGTCGTGTGAACGATCTGTCGTGAATCAACTGTCGGTGAACAAGTTGTCTGTGTTCAAGTTGTCGGTGAGCGATATATCGGGTGATCGAATTGTCGCGTGAACGAAATGTCAGTGAACGAATTGTCGCGTCCCCGGTTTCCCGTAGTGACGCCATTGTATAAACTAACTTACCCATATTGATTAGAGATTAGAGATAGCGTTACTTTATCTAATACTTGGTATTCAAACTAAAATTCGTGGATGTTGATATTTGCTCACTCAGCTTCTATGTGCAGGCGACATATATCACCCACATTATAGACCTAACAAAAATCTAAAATGACTTAAATTTGTAAATTTATTTTTTGTCGTCCTACGAACTTTCAACATTTCCAAAATTTCTAAAAAAAAAAATGTTCTTATAAGAAATATTGAAAGAAAGCGCTGATGATGTCTGAGCCTGTCTTCAAAGAAATGTCCTGTATTGACAGACTGGTGGATTACTTTTGAGAGACTAATGAGTTTTTTCAAGCAGCAAAACTTTGGGCTCAAGTGAACCAGAGAAAACAGAGATCAAACAGAAGAGCATCATGAGTGTTAGCTTCTAGTCCAATCAAGTCGTCTGCTTCAAATACTTACCATCTCAACATTGTCCTCTTAGATTTTACTCACGTTGCGTTTTAAGTCATTTTATGTTTGTTGTAATTGTTACTTCCCACAAAAAATTTGGGGTGGTAACTCTGTCTAGTAAGATGAAACCGCGCGCAGTAAACGTGCTACTTTTGAAGGAATACTTTTCTGAGGGCTACCTATCAGAGAACCTTTTTTTTTCAAGCGCTACTATGTCGCACACGAATACATTTCACAGTTTTCATTCATTCATTTGCAGTGTTTACAAAAAAAATAATTGAATATTAGCCCAATTTTTAGCGACCCCCGAAAGGGGAAAAGACGATATTAGTTTTGTGTGGTCTGTGTGTTATAGCTTTTCTTATTATCGCGTGAAATGCAGAGTTCCACATTGTCATGGAACACTTAAAAACTAATGCATTTGTTTTTCTACTTAAATGTTTTTTTCTCTCGAGGCTTTGAATAAGAGATTGACCCTTTACAAAACAATTAGATCAATAAGATAATCATTATAAGACATCAATTAGGCCAGGTTCACATCTAACTTCACATTCACTTTCAACTATCCCTTTGTTTGTTAGACCGTTGGGGCACCATACAAGATCTGTCATTCTTCTTTTTCCATTCTTTTCTGTCATTTGCCTTTGATAGTATTTCATTCTGATATTCTTTCTGAAAATATTGAAACCTGCCGTTTTACCTGCCTGGGTGGACCACTTCGGAGGCCAATTTTGAGTTTGTGTTACCACACAAACTGTCTTTGTAAACTTTTTTTTATTCAGTCTGTGACGTTACAGCCATGTTACAGCGTTCAACCAATTGATATGGTTTAGCCATAGTAATATTTAAGTGAACTAGCTTACGTTTCGTTTTACAATGAAATAAGCATGTCTCTGATGATCCTGATAAAAAAAACAACAACCACTATACATGCATGAGTTCAACTGATTGTCAACTCTACTCGGATGCAATTTCAATTTTGCACAATTATTTCTTTTACCTAACAACACTTGAATAAATAAATAAAATAATCAATTAGCTAATTACCTATTGGTAATAAATTATTTTGTTTTGTTTCTCGAACAAGGAAAAGAAATTGTAATTGACTGAAGTAGTGCTTAAAGCTGAATTAGTTCCCTTTATAGGTCGTCGTCTAAGTCTTAGTGAACACAAACCTGAAAAGTAGGTCAAAACTATAGAAATAATAGATAACTATCTCCATGTTCATAAGCTCTCCACTAGTAGAATGGTTACAATGAGAAACCTGAGAAGATTTAAGACATGAGTTCGAATTCAGGTCCTTCTCCATTTAAAAAAAAAGTATTCATGCTTTTTGATTGTTAGTCTAGCTCTTTAACAAATGTAATGACATGACTGATCCAAACGAATTGAAACAATTACACTTATATAAACTTTGATGTACTTCGAATGTTAAATTAAGTCTAAGCATCATAATTACACAGCGCATGTCAAGAATTTGTTTTAAGCAATGATGATTTACAGTTGTTTTTTTCTCTCAGTGGGTCAAGTCCTACCAGTAATTGACAACTTACCTGGCTCCAGCATTGAAGGTTCAGATGCATCATTTGGCAGTGGCGGCGTGGGAGCTGCTAATGAACAACGTAAGCAACGATCAGCAGACGATCGGACAGAAAACTACGCAAACATCGGTGAGTTATTTTAGTTGTTGGCATGTTTAATGAAACCTAATAACTAACACGATACACGTCTGCCTTTGACGTCAGTGTGTCAATGACGTCAGTGTGTCTGCACCACATTCTGTCTATGACGTCAGTGTTTCTGTGACGTCAGTGTGTTTCACGCTTTGAAAAACGAATTCTTGATTGTCGTACATGTATAAGTATAACAAGTATCGAAAAGTAGCTTGATTGTGTCATGTCCGCATGGTTTATCTAAAGAGTACAGGCTACATTTCAAAAGACGCTATTAGCTTTGTCCGCTTGTCCGTCCGTCCCGTTTAGATCTCGTAAACTAGAAAAAATAGTGAAAATCCGACATCACAATATTTAAGACCATTCAAAGTTATGATGCAAAGGCTGAAAGCGAAAAAACAAATTTTTTAAATCACTTATGCAAGCAGTTTTTTCATAAAAATACACCACTTTTACAACTATTCACTATTAATAGTAACAAATAAATTAGGCTATTTATTAGGGGAGACTACTATTTACCACATTTTCAACACATTTATGCAAACGGTTGCAGATTTTTGTCAAAAAATATTATTTTTTATATTTGTACTGTTATAATAAGTAGAATGTTTATTATTTTTTTTAAAGAGAAAAAATCTATTTAGTATGCATATAAGTTAGACATAATTTAAAACAACAATTAATAAGTAGTGTTTTTGTATTATCGTGTGAATTGCGATGCCAAATAGAACGGGAACACTTAACCAAAGAAAATTTTTTTTTTTTTTTTTTAAATTTTTTCACGGGGATGTTTTATTCTTGAGGAATAAGACATTGGCCTTTTACAAAACAATTAGATCAATTAGATATTCATTATAAGACTTCAGTTAGGCCAGATTCACATCTAACTACACATTCACTTTCACCTATCCTTTGGTCTGCTGGACCGCTGGGGCACCACACAAGATCTGTTAACCTTTTTTTCTCCATTATTTTCGGTCATTTGTCTTTGATAGAATTTCATTCTGATAATATTGAAGCCCGCCTTTTTACCAACCTTTGTAACCTTGTTTTTTTTTTAAATAATTCTGTCTTGTATGTTTGTCATATTTAAAATTTCAATAAAAAAGATGATATTGTTTTTGCTGATATTAAATTGGTGATGTTGAAACATTTCAACTTTTGGTGTCTTACCATTGAGACCAGGCAGAATTTGTTTTCTTAAGTGACAAAGCTAGCCACTGGCTGCTTATTGAAATATATAAAAAATTTTAGCAATTAGCTTTTCTGGCGCACTTTCTGCAATGTCCTTTTCACGGACTCATCAACAAATTCTTTTTTTTTCCAGCGTCATTTTCAAGGGTTTCACTTCCGCTCTTTGCAATGCCTCGAACTAAAAGATAAAATTGATGCTTGAATTTAAATTATTTATAATATCATAAATAAATTGTTAAAGTCTTTCTATTCCATGAGACAGGCTCAGCATACCGACGTGACTCTGACTTTCAGGATAGAAATGAAAGTTATACATTAAACAAAGATCTTCAAGGCTACATCGCCCATGAACCAACTGTCCAGGATATTGTGACTTTAGCAGATACAATACGAGCTCTGAAAGTAAGATTGGTTTTATGTTCGTTTTGTTTGTACTATATATACACAAACATATATATATATATATATTTATTATAAATAATTTCATTGATCCAAACTAATTGATACAATTACACTTCGTAAAAGCTTTTTAAAAGTATTTTGTATGTTGTTCTTGTTTTTGAAAAGGCAGAACGGAAACATTCCTGATACCCCCCTCTCCGACACCCCACTTGTCCACAAAAGTGGACCGTAGCGCACTGAGCATTCTATAGACATGAAAGTGTTGCCTTGAACAAAAACAATGTTAAAAATATTTCCACTCGCACCAATGTAGTACTGTGTTCGTCTAGATCTACTAAAAATATTTCCACCCGCACCAATGTAGTACTGCGTTCGTCTAGATCTACTAAAAATATTTCCACTCGCACAAATGTAGTACTGTGTTCGTCTAGATCTACTAAAAATATTTCCACTCGCACAAATGTATTACTGTGTTCGTCTAGATCTACTAAAAATTTATTATAAGACTGATTAAAAATACCCACTGATACGATTTCTCTCAATATAAATTTTGTCTTTAAAAAATATTTGTATATTTTTCTTGTTTTGTCTATAAATAATTAAGGTCTGAGATCTTACTTGTTGCTAAGACGCTCCTGACTCCATTTCGAAACAAATGAACCGGACAATCTTTTACAGAACTAGAAAGTGACAGTTTGAGGTCTTACAGTAGGTCTTACATTAGGTAACGAAACTTTTGTTGTCTCTGTTGTAGAAGCAAAACATTCTGCAGACGATGTTGCCTCAAGACGTCACTGATGACTTTTTTACCAGTAGAGATGACCACAAAGATAGGAACAGCGTGGGCTTTCATATAGAAATGTTTTATCAGGTGCAGTATGGTCAATAACTTGAGACTTAGATGACTATCAAGTCCGTATGTTGACAAATGTAAATAGGGTATAACAGCAATGATTTGTCAAGAGCTTTTGTTAAAGATTTCCATGGAGTTTAATGATGAGGATGATCAATGGATGTCTTCACTACTTTCTAATGTTTCGCTTCTTATATTGATCTACGGCTTGACCCTGTCGGTTGTGTTGTACAGTATAGGAATATGTTTTTTTTTCACTTAGTGGGCTCTGCCTCTGGCCTCGCATTAGATTGGGAAACCCATTGCGTTGGCTTAAGTGACCGTGTCCCATGACATGGGCCTCAAGACAGAAGGGTCGGTGGAAAGCCAATCTTTTATCCTGGCTACGGGATAAAAGCATTTCCTGGGTCAAAGGTTCATATGATATGCTTATAACCTTTATGGACACTAAAACACAAACGTACAAATCATTCCATTTTTTTAATGTAGTATCTGAAATTATGTTTATAATAATACTTAATTAAATACTATTCATAGACACTTGTTTTATAGTAATGAGCAAAATGCAATAATTTAGAGGAAGTTATCATTTGAAGAACGTGGAAGATCTCTAATGCAATTGTATAAGATTTTAAACGCTAAAGAAAAATTTTAGTTTAATTTTTAGCGACCCCCTTAAGGGGAAAAGCCGCTATTAGGTTTGTGCAAAATGTCCGTCGGTACGTCTGTCACACTCAGATCTCAAAAACTAGAAGAGAAACGAAAAATATTATTTCACCATGCGATGCGGCTTGAAAAGTTTGGGTGCAGCGGCTACCTTTGGTCTTCTAAAAGCCAACCGCTTAATTTATAAAATTAATAATGCAAGCGATTTTTTCATAAAAATACACCAATTCTAAAATAATTACATAAATGTAATACAAATATGTTTAAAAAGAAAGACAATTTTGTGTATTTTCAGTATCATTAAGTCTAATATACTTATAAAATGTACAAGAAATGTTCACAACAAATATAAATATTAATTAAAGGTGTTTTTTTCTGGTCAACTTGCTGTTAAAATTAAAAGAAAACATTTATGTTTGTTTATAAAGGCTAAGAATGCACTTTGTATGTAAATGTCACTCACATTTTTTTAAAATGGACTTTTTATGCAGCGACCTTCGTGCAGTGGCGTAACGATTAGCGGCAAAACATGGTACTAATTAGTTTCCTCAAAATCGCTCATAGAATTTTGAGTTAGTATTTGCTTTTTTTATACTGAAGAAAGGGTTTTAAAATCAAAATGTTCCTTAGCTGTGCTCTTGGAATTTGGGGATTGTCTTTTGCGTTGTTTTGTTTTGTTTTTTAGAATATGGGAATTTTACTGCAAAACCCCCTGGTAGGGGGTTTTAAACTCAAAACCCTTGGCTGTGCTGGGGCAAGTGATGGATTACAATTAAAATCTCACCTAAAAAAAATAAAATCAAAGCAAAAAACCAGTCACTAAACTCCGCCCCCCCCCCCGCAGGGGGGATTTCATTTCTTTTGCTATGCCCATGCCCATATATATATAAACATCCGGAACAATCTATTAAAGAAACTTAAAACTATTTCGATGTTTTGAAAGGGAAATTTAATTTTAATCAGATTTTCTATAGCTTTAAGTCTTTTTTTTCGATATGAATATGACGGACAGACAGACTGACAAAACGCACAAAGAAAGCGTCTTTAGTCCTTATAGATATAGACATATATAGACATACATATTTAGTCTAACTAGCCCGTGTTGACGTATTTTTCCTTTGACGTAATATGTAGTTAATTTTTAAAACGAATTTCTAAAATAACTATGTGCACTAATGTCTTTGAACCCTTGAGAGCCTGCTCGTATTTATAAAGACATTTTTAGTCTCGCTAGGCAGTGTGACGTAGTGAATTATTTTCATTTGACGTTATGCGGTTTTAATTCTTTAAATGAAATGCTAAAAGAACTCACTCGGTACACTAATGTCTATGAATCCTTGACTACCTGCTCGTATTGCTGACATTTTTAAGTCTAACTAGGCCATTGTGACGTAATGGATTTTTTTTCCTTTGACGTAATATGTAGTTAATTCTTTCAATGAAATGTTAAAATAACTCGGTGCACCAATGCCTATGAACCCTCCATAAGTGGCTCGTATTGATGGAGACATTTTTAGTCTAATTAGGCCGTCTGACGTAGTGGATTTTTTTCCTTTGCTTTGACGTCATATGGAATAAATTCTTCAAATGAATTGCTAAAACAACTCGCTTTAGTAATGTTTATTAAAACTCGTAGTCTGACTCGTATTTAAAAAGTTATAATATCTAGATTTTTACGTTAGATCTAGATTATTTTTTTTATACTAGAGCTAGATTTTTTACACTAGATCTAGATTTTTTTACTCTAGAGCTAGATTTTTAAAACTAGATTTAGATTTATATTCCAATTAAAATCATCGTAGATTCTAGATCTAGAATTTCTAGGTCTAGTTTTGAATGTTTGTTGCTTTACATGTTTCGGATGTTCCTTCAGAGTTGAAGATGTTTACTTCCTAGTCCAAACTTCCCGCAGGACGATGGGGGATTGGAGTGGGCAGGGGTTGAACCTTGGAGACCGTCAATAAATCCAAATGTCAGTCCAGCGCGCAAACTGCACGACCAGGCAGCCATGATTCAGACTAGATCAAGATCTATAATTTCAGTTTCTAGACCTAAAGTGGAGATTTTTTTTCAAAATGTCTAGATCAATATTGCAATGTTATAAAATACTAAAACTAATCTACTATTTTTAAATTTAATATTGCATTTAGTCTATTAATAGATTATCTAGGCCTTTTTTTTCACATAAATCTTATCTAAATTACATATGCATTATTTCAAATTTATATTTTAGATCTAGATATAGTAGATATGGATATTGAGAGTGCTAAATTAGAAGTTTAATTTAGTTATATCTACATCCTCATTCTAGTTCCATTTCAATAAAAATGTCAATAACTCTGATGGTAACTGTGGGCTGGGACATCGAGCAGACGTTGTCGAAGTACAAGCTCGATGCCGTGTTCTTTTCTTTTTTTTTTTCAACTACAAATCAATACCAAAAGATTATCTATTAAAGATTATCTGACATATTGTACATATCCGGTAGTTGTCATGCCGTCATGTGTAATATATCACTTTATCAATAATAGGTATTAGTTTGTTATTATGTTAACAGCAATGTCTGGTACTGCAGTTAGCGAGCTGGACTTATTATCTCGACTGTCCCGGTTTCATACACTGCTCGCTGCCATCCCCCGTCGTCCAGCGGGAGATTAGGATAAGGAAGTAAATTATCTTTAACTTTGAAGGAACATCCAAAACATGTAAAACATTGTACAGAAACAAAAAACACGACCTTTTTTTATAACATTAATTGAATCTTTGAAACATTATAACTTTTGATGATCAAAACATGATTAACATATGAAAATATTCCGCTAATAGGCGATCCGACAGCGATCCGACTCCGACGGGGCCGCCTCTGAGTTTGTGTGACAAAACAAACTCACATTTTTAATCTTGTTATATATAATTTTAAGTTTCAAATAGAGATTGTCAGTAAACTAGATTTCATGTTATTAATTATGCAATTATTTGAATGTGACGTGAGTTGTCTACCCTTTGAATCAGAAAGACGTGAATGGACACAAGCAATTAAGTCAGAAGTTACTGCGGCCATCTAACAACATAACCTTGACACTGCAAGCCATTAAAGACAGCGTGACACAGATCAGGTCCAGACACATCCAGAGATTTGAGAGCAGCAGAAGTAAACCCCAGGTTAAGTGTCGTAGGAAGAGAGCATCCGTGTATGACGACCAGGCTATAGATAGGTAGGCTACATCTCGCTTAATAATGTCATGGTGCCAATTTGAAGGGATAACCTGGACATCCGGGTTTCGAGGGTCCGATTTTTGCCCCATCCAAGTTTTTTTTTGTTATCCGTTTTTTTTTTACTAGATTTAAATTGTGACCTTTCTTCGCGTTTTCCATTTTAATCAGGGGCGAACTGGCTATATGGGTCTACGGGCGAATGCCCGGTGGGCCGATAACCAAATGGGCCGGTAAGACCACAGTAGCCTTATCATCTTTTTTTTTTTTTAAGTCACGTCTGTATTGTATAAGATAAGGGTGGCACGGGTGCCACTACGGCACGCATTAAATTGTTAAAGGTTTAATTGTATTCTCTTATACAGGGGGCTCACTAAGGGACGTTACTGACGTATTTAAAACAAAATCTTATACAGGCTCTACTAGGGCCTAATAATTTTATTAACACATTTTCCCAAATAATGTAACAGCCTGCATTCATAGACAGTGCTACTAGATCTACTAGGCCTTATCCTTTTAAGGCCTACATACTTAGTGATTAAAAAGCAATATAATGCCTACATTCCTTATAAGGTATAGTGTTCACTTTATGCATAATAATTTTGAGGACAGGTACACTTAGAATTTCATATCCATTATTTAGGCATAATATGCAATTTATGGGCTGGATGGTATATAAATGCCCGGACCGATTTTGACACCCAGTCCGCCCCTGATATTAATCTTAGTTTTCTAGCTCCGATCGCGCAAGCCGCCATTTTGATACAAAATCGACCAGTTTATTATCTCGCTACCCGCAAGGCTTTTAATTTACATGCACTAAGCATGGTTTTTCTGTAGGACGTTAACATTTTACACCAGTGATGCCCAACCTAATGCAATCTGCGAGCTAATTTAATCGTGTCGCGGGCCACATGACAGAAAAGGTATAAAAACGAAATTAAATCGACCTGAAACAATTTTAATAGAAACCTGTAAATCTAGTACTTGCTACTTACTGTGCTTAAATTAATTAATGTAATATGTTAACGATAATCTCTTTTTTACGCCTCAGAAAATGGCTTCATTACTCTACTTAAAATGTGAAGATAATTATAGCTAACTCGTCACAGACACATTTTCTTGTCTGTTTATTGGTAAATAGTCCCATTGATCCTCCAATGTCTAGATATAGTTTGAAAATCGTTTTTATTCGCGGCTCAAACCAAGAATGCGTCATATTTGTTTTATAATTCAGTTCATATGTTGTTAAAATAAAAACAACCAGCCATACTTTCTTTACAAATCAAATATGTTGGCTTAGTGTCATGTTAGAATAAAGAAAAAAAAATCTCTTCACTTTTCCTAGTAGATTCTAAATTCCACATGTAGTTTCTTCAACTTTCCCATTTCATAACCTAACAAATCTCATGGTGCCAATCCATCAGAGGGGCCGAATCTAGGTAAGATATATTTTTCAACATTATTTTCAAAAAAAAAAAAAGGGGGGGGGATTTTTTACTCTCTGTGCCGGATGGAACCAAGTAGCGTGCCGAATGTGGCCCGGGGGCCGTCGTTTGGGCATCACTGCTCCATTCAGAACGTGCCTAGATTTAGAATTTTAGATCTAGATTCAGGATCCAGAAATATATCCGATCTAGACTGTAAACATCTATTTTGATATAGTCTAGATCTAAAATCTAGTCTAGATCTACTCGCGTACCAAGGAAAAAATAATTTCCCAAGTTGGCTGTTGAGAACTGAGACTGAATTATTTTTGTTTTCATTTCCATTTTTTGAATTATATTCTATATTATTTATTTATTTATTTATTTATTATTTTAGAGATAGGATTCATATCTAGATTTAGAATGAATTAGATCTTGATCTTTAATAGAGAACCTGACTTACATCGTTATACTGAAGATGGTTGCATTTTAGATCAAAACTAGCAACTAAGAGGTCAATTTATTGTGACCAGAACCCTTGGAGCATTCCAAACATTGAAATAGTGAAACAAACCCAATAGTCAGGCTTCTAATTCCTTTTGCTCACATTCACTATTTCTGTCTCTTTTTCCACCTGTCTCTATTTCACTTGACTCTCTAGTTGTCACTCATTCTATCTCTCTTTAAATACACCTTTCTTTTTCACGTTCTGTATCTTTTACTTTCTTTATTTCTCTCTCACTCTCTCTCTCTTGCTTGGGCTTTCTTTCATTCTCTCTCTCTCTTTCTCTCTCTTTCATTCTTCTTTTTTTTCTGAGGGTACAAACTATTTTTGTTCAACTATTCTCAGGATGCTGCGTCTCTTACGCCAAAAGTCCAGTGTAACACCTGACAACTGTCACAGTCTACCAAATCATCGCTTGTACCTACCAGGCGATGTAGCTTATGGTGCCAACAGCCAGTTTGAGTCAGAGGGCAGGACAGCTCTGAGACTCGCCCACTTCTTGTCCATGTACTTACAGGTAAGCCTGTGTTAATAGCAAACTTGTTAGGTCTTGTAAACAATAATTACATCAAGACACTCTTCTATTTAACATGATGTTAGACAAATACGAAATGGTCATTGAATTTTTTAAACTTTGACCTTGCTGTATGTTTGCTTACAACACATTCAACAAAAAGATGATAACGACATTCCAGTTTCATCATTCGTTATACATAATGCATGTTTCATACATGACAATACTCTACTAACGTATTAGATGGGAATATTCTAATTTCATGCTACATAATACATGACGCAGTACTCTACTACTTGTTGCTTAATACGTGATGCAATACTCTTTTTGACAGAACGTCATGCCTGATGAAAATTTCGGTAATTTGAGAGGTGGAGGAATCTTGCATATTGATCAGATGTTTGCAGAGGTTCTGGCTAATGTTATGGGCAACTACAAAATCTATTCATCAGGTATTTTCTTTGACAGGTAAAAGTCAACTTCATTAATTTGACCTACATCTCTCTTTCTCGCTGTCTCTCCTTCTTTCTTTCTCTCTCTTTGTCTCTCTGTCTCTGTCTCTTTCTCTCTATCTATCCTTCTTTCTTTCTCTCTCTTTGTCTCTCTGTCTCTTTCTCTCTATCTATCCTTCTTTCTTTCTCTCTCTTTGTCTCTCTGTCTCTGTCTCTTTCTCTCTGTCTATCCTTCTTTCTTTCTCTCTCTTTCTCTCTGTTAACTTCTACCATATAGCCACGTTCTTCTATTCTTCCATTCCGCCTCATCAATTCCTGAATTGTCATAATCCGATTCCCAGTTTTCTGTAGATCCTGTATCGACGACTTTCATATCATGTATTAACCCATTCACCATCATGTATTATTGATTTTATATGTATAGATCTTTGTTATCATATTTTATCTCCTAATAATTCTATATTTATTATTGTCAAATCTAAGGTTTCTTTTTTTTTTCACTTTTCCTTTTGTAAAAAATGGCCCCTAAAGTTCATAGTAACAGTTCCATGTTGATTATATTAACACAATAAAGATATATACTGACACACAGACACACATTCACACACACACGTATGCCATGTCTACACATCGATCACTAACAAATCTGTTCTCTGTACAAGGTACACATTTCAAGATCAAGATCGAAGTTTTCGAGAACTTTTCGGACCAGAGGCTTTCCGCTACAAAGGTTCATTTTACGCCGTGAATACGGCTGGTTATAGCAAGCAATACATTGAACAAGACTGGTTCTCTATGGCCAAGAGCAGATTCTCTACAAATACCATGGGCACCAAGGTCTACAAACTTAGAGCGTACTTACGGTAATTATGATCTTTGTCTTACTCACGGTGGCCCTCAAACTTACAGGGTGATAGTCACAGATTTTTTAGAGATAATTTTTTTTTTTAAACTCTAAACTATCTATGGTTAGAATTCGTAATAATTATTTTATGCGATTAATTTTAAAAAAAAATATAATTTAAGCCAAGAAATCTTGTTCTCTGTACATCACTTGGCGGTGGATGGAACTAGAGGTATTTACGAAAAAGATTACGCAGTTAGAGCCAACTCACTTACTTTGTACTGACATAATCTAATCCTAGTGATTGTTTTATATTTAGATTTTCAAAGAAGCTATTGTCATATCTACGTCGTTAAAAAAACATTCATCTACTTTCTATGAGATGATCCATAATCGGTTCTCAAATGATATAGAATGTAGATATTAAAATCAATTGAGTATTTACGAAATACCACTCACTGACTGATTTATTCATCTATCAAGATATCTCTGCAACCGCCGAACAAATGTGCATAAATTTCTTACACATGTTCCTTTTATCTCTTAAGGACTCACTAACATCGCAAGATTTATATTCACCATCATCATCATCATCATTGAGCCTTTGAGTGAGGGCTTGAGAGGTTTAAATTCTCCCTTATAAAAGCCCTGGAGAGAAACCCTGCTGCCTTAGGTAGTGTATACATGTCACCATACAGGTCGAGAATTTTTGGTTTCCCAGACCTGTCGAGATTTATTTTAAACCTTAGTATTTAATTTTCGGAATTTTCTCATAAATGTATCAGTTTCTATAAAGCCTTCATACAAATGTTGACTAACACAAAAATAAATGCATAGTTTCTTTCTTTTTCACAAAATAGAATAACGCTGCGTGAATATATGTGTTTATGCAAAAAAGGAAACTATGTTCCGGCCGAAAAAAAAATTATAACCGGAGAACAAATCAACGGGCGTAGCCGGTGTGTATTGCTAGTATATTCATAATTGCAATGGTTACTTATGGTCATCTGCAAGATTGTCCTATTTTTACATATGCTCTGTCTGTCTGTCTGGAAAATTGCAAATACATTTCTCCCAAATCCAATGTCGGATCAAGCTGAAATTTGTACACAATTATTTCTTTTACCTGACTAAACAATAATCAATAAAAAAATACTAACCAATTACTAACTAATTAGTTAATTAACTATTAGTAATTTATTTCGTTTGGTATCCTGAGCATGTGAAAGAAATTGTACTTGACTGAAGTGTTTGTATAATCTGAATTAGTCTCCTTTATAGGTCTCAGCTTTTAAATAAGTTGGAAACACAATCTTCCTTTTTCATACACACCTCAATAGCAGAGTGGTTCAAATGTCGGCTTGAGGAGGCTTGAGTCATGAGTTCGAATTCAGGTTTTTTCCCCACACCCTTTTTTTTATTAATGACTTTAAAAAACCATTACAGTAAAATTCACCCGGATAGCCCTTTCTCTCTCCCACCCCATTTCCCCAACTGGTCCAGACAAGTGATAGGCTCAGAGCGTATTGACAAAGTTTAAAGTAAGAAATATCGCTAAAAAAAACAACAGTTGTTAAAACTATTTCTATTCGCAGAGATTTATTGTTGTTGGTCTAGATCACTCCGATTTAAACGTTCCCCCCGAGCCCATTACCTTTTTGTCTAGTTTTCAAGAAGATGACAAAAAAAATCGGTATGTACTTTTTTAATAGAGTTATGAGTTCAAACATGGAAAAAAAATTATAACAGTCGTAACAGATACTTTTTTGTTTGCTAACGAAACTCTTATATAGGTAAATTCTAAGTCACTTCTGTACATGTCTTAAACTTTTTAATGTGTTCGAATCAGAAATATATTATTGCATGTGACCCACAGGGGCATCCTACGAGTTCTTATTGTTTTAACACTAACTCTTTTAGTCCCTTTATTTATCTCAGTACAGATCTGATTCTAATGGTAGTAGCACAGCCAAACATGAGCACTTCCCAGTGACGTACAAAGCCGCCACCTATGAACTGGGATTCTGGACCAGACCTTACTTCAGATGTGATGGCTACGTCAATGCCTGGGTACTGAAGTATGTCGTCCCGTTCTTTGGAGTCAGCAGAAGGAAGCTAGAGTTCAGGTACGATGGTCTTAAATTTCTCACTTTCATATGATTTGTACATTGCATATTAGTAGGGGACATAACACGACGATATATACGAAACAAAATCAGATTCATTAGGCTCTTATTCAACCTAGTATGTTACCCATAACTGGATGCATCTCAGACAGATAGCGCCATCAATAACTGTGGGCGGGTCTCGAGTTCGAATTCCAAGCGCATAAAGGTAACAGGAAACTTTCAGACACACCTTCCCCTAACATATACACAAGAGAGAATAGTCCGAATGTTATGTTATTTGAGTAAAAAACAACAAAATAATGGGTCGTTTAAATATTACACTAAAAACAACTTTTTATTGAGCACTTTATTTACACGCATCACACAGCATAGCCTCATTCAAGTAGGTCAACAAACTGTTCAGTTTTTACAGGTATAAAGTCTTTTGGAGATTTACCATTGAATGCCATTGTAACTTTTAAAGTTAGAAATGTTACATCAGAGCTGTTACCTCAATACTTAACACACTGTTGTTATTTTAATTCGTCATATCTATACAGAGGTGTAACCACGGTGGAGGTACCATTAAATCTACTGGAAATCAACCAATGCCCCATGTCTTTCAATGTCCCGAACGCCTTTAAAAATACAGCAAGGTGTGACTATTTCTCAACTAAAGTAAGTACCAAGGAAGTCTCATTATTGTATCCCATTTAAGATCTGTCTAACTTTCAAGTCTAAACTTTTTGTGTAGTTGTGGTCTTATAATGCACATACACATCTTCACGAGCTATATGTAATAATCTTAGCTTATCTCTGAAGTCTACATTTCAACAAATATAAACAGTTTCTTATCTGCATTGATTTGAAATAAAACCTTATCGTTCCAATAGAAACATTCTATTTGCATATTTACGATGTGTTTCTCGTCAAAAACAAATGTATATTAGAGACTTGAATGTTTCCCTAATTACAAAAATTTGTGTATTGGTTTCTAGAAATTGTTTCATGTTTCAGTGTGTTCCACTTGCTGGTTTCCCATTTATGCGCGGTGCCTATCGGTGCAACTGTAGACTTGGCTTCGAGTACTGGCATAGTGATGGGAAATTTTGGATTGAGGGCTCACTTCTGGAACTAGAATATGAGAAAAAGAAAGCTGGGTTATTTAGCAGGTATGTACATTTTAAAGAGAGCTGTGTTTTTTTTTTTGTTTTTTTTTAGTGACTGTTAGATGCAAGCCAATGTTTCAGTACTAAGTATATACACAGGTTCACAACTCGAGTTTCTTGGCTGCTTTGTTTTTGTGGCTGGTGATGAGAATATGTCACGTGATTCCTAGCCTAGTACCTGTTCAATTTTCTTAGTTCTAAAGCTGACTCCAGCTATAAGGCCTCTTGAGACGTACTCATTAGACAATCTATCTAGTGCAGGCCAGATGAGCAGTCCCGCGACTGATGTGTTAGGCCAAAGTCCTATTGGTAACATTAAGTTAAAACGAGTACCTAATTCGTTTGTTACTTACAACTATAAAACATTCTACTGTCATGACGATGTACTCCCGGGCCGGACTTAAGGTGGGCAGGACAGATTAGGAGTCCCAGCTCAGGGGACTCAACAAATAGAGGGGCCTTCACAATTAAGAAATTTACTCTATATTTCGACTTTTTTTTAAAACATTTAAATCTTACAGTGGGGGGGGGGGGGGCAACTTTGTCGTGGCGTGCTTGTAGTATACACATTCAGCTCCGGATTAACGGCACTGCGTAAACTCCGAAGATAGACATTTTTCTGACCAAATAGGATATAATTATGTTAGCGTAAGGGCTTGGGCTCTAGTTCTCGGCTTTATGTCAGGTCTAGGCCTCATGCAAACTAGAATTTATTTACAGGCAGTAGGCAGATGGTAGCACTACTGAGTGGGTTTGATTTGTGCACCTCAGTGTGTGACCAAGGGGCTAGAGTCGCATAAACAACCAGATAGCACAACTAAACTAAACTAGCCAATCTAAAGAGATCAAGAAACAAACTTTTATTGAGAAGAAACACAACAAAACGATCCTTTGTTTACCTGAAACCAAAAATAAATGAATACTAAAATATATGTACACACTAAATCCAAACAACTAATCAAACCTACAATGTCTATACTGCTACAAACACTAACCAACCAAACCAACTATCTAACTAAATTACACTTGTCTACAGTAGCATCCCAACAATATAAACTAGTCTAGATGTACAACTACAACGAAACTAAACCCTAAAACACGCTTTACTACACACTAAGAACAGACTAAGGAAGCAGTAGTAGAATGCTGCGGCAGCAGGAATTATTGCCTGCAATTATATAACAATAAAAACATAAGAAAAACATTATGTTGTCAAGTATAAAGTACGGAGTCTGTATGTACTCATCATCTGTCCTAGAGACCACAAGGGGAACCTTACTTTAACCAATAGAATCTAAAATATTCTGCCAACTTTAAATCTTGATCCAGACTTATATAATTCTAAATTGAGACTTCTACATGGAATAGCATATGTGCTGTCCTTCAAGGTTAAAAAAAAGGAAAGTTCCCCTTTCAGACTTTGCAATCTATGGGGCAGATGCTGTAAAGGTCATCTGTGTCTGTGGCCCACGGTTAACGAGGACGTTATGTGGCTTTTTTCTGTCTTAGAAAGGTTGTTTTTTTAGTTTTGAAAGTTTAAAAATAAAGCAATCCCCTAGGTGACTTTGTGAATCTAAATGTGGATTTGATGACCTTGTGTATCAACAGATTTGATCTACTCAACTGCCGAGCATCTGTAGCAAGTGGTCGAGTGGAACTTCAAAACATTTACTTCCTGGCATGTCTTTTGCTGATTTGGGTTTTACACCCAAAACTCTAGATCTAAGCATTTCAATGTTTAAGTAAACTCATCAAAGTATTAGGTGCATCGTCCAAGATATTAAAGACCTTCAAATCAGATATATCAACTTAATTCATTGAGTCATCATGTGGATTGATACTGATGTGTTTGCTTTTGATTTGGTAACAAGTGTAGTTTGCAAATGAACTTATCTAACATTTAAACAAATCTTTTCTAGAAACAAATATGTGTTTGGTGTTGAAATAAATACAACAGTGCATTTTTTAAAAAATTCAATATCACTTTTAGTAGTACCTAAATTTACTGGCATACTTCTTATTCTCAGTTAAATGACAATGTCAGTTTGACATTCCAAGTTAAAAAGCGAATCAAGCTCTCTTAGAGTAAGACCTTTTTAAAATGTTGATATTTCAAAATAAGTTTAAATCATCCTTGTGTGACGTGCAGAAGAATTCTCTATGAAAACCTATAAACCATAGTTTGGTCTCCCCTAACTTCTGTACGAGCCTGGTTCAAAGTTCAAAGTTTTATATGTCATTAATTAATATGAGTTACATGCAGAAAGAACTCTTTAACTGTGTCTCCCTCGTGAGCCTGGCGTCCTACCACACGTTTATCAGTTTTAATTGTATATAGATATATGTATCATAATATGTTCTTAAATGTTTATTGATATGTACATAGTATGTGTTTTCAAAATGTTTTATGAAGAGTTATACAAATGTCCAAATATGTACTTGAGTGTATATGCTCAACTGTGTGTACCAGCTGTCTAACACGTTGCAATGCCCTGTATGAAGTTTGTTTGAAAAGCCAAGAATATAATAAAATATGTCCCAAAAAAATATTTCAGGAAAGTTTCGATTTTTAATAAAAACAAAAAACAAAAAAAACTCAATTCTTAAAGATCAAATTGCAGGGGCAAATCATTTAACGATTTGAAATAACTTGATCATAACAATATAGATTTAAGACTTTTATGATTACAAGAAACCATTAGGACGTCTCAAGATTACAAGAGAATAGATGCTCACAAGGGAACCATTTGGACGTCCCAGGACCACAAGAGATGGACATACATTTCTAATCTATTTATCTCATTACTTCTGTCAGTGATTTGTTACAAAGCAAAGGCTTAACTGTTTGTGCCCAGGAAAAATACAGCAATGCTCAATGCAGACCAGCTTATTTAAATGTTTACTACACCCGCTCCACTACTAAACCAAGAAATAAAACAACTTTTGAAAATATACCTAAAAAAAAAGCAATCAAAGCTTATAGTAAGTGTAACTGTAGAAACTCGTTTGGGTTAGTCATGTGAATAAATGTGTGCGATTAAAAAATATGTTTACCAAAAGTTATTTTAGCGCAATTTTATGCTTTTAGCTTTCTCACTGCTTTATGATCCTGTCACTAGTCTGGACCAGTTGGGAAAGGAGGGAGGGGGGTATCTGCTTTAAGGTTACCGTGATCGCTTTTGAAAAGCATTAAAAGAAAAGTTATACGACTTGAATTCCAACTTAGGGCTCAAGCCTTCTGAAGGGAACTAATTCAACTTATAACACAACATCTTTTAAATGCAAATTATTTCTTTTCTTCGATACCAAACAAAATAATTAATTACCAATAGTTTATTATCTAATAGGTTTTTGTTTTAATTTATATATATTCTTTATTGTATGGTACAAGAAATATTTGGATAAAATTTCAACTTATTCCGTGATTTGGTTTTGGAGAAACATCTTATCAGACAGAGAGGACTGCAGGCACGACATGGCCTAAATTGTGCCGATGTGCCTAAAATCAAAATCAAATCAAATCAGACAACAACACTAGTTTAATAATACATTTTAGAACATATAAGGGATATAATTCACCAATGATAGTTTTTTTATTATTATTTGTGTTCATTAGCCCGCAGTAGCAGTTAAAGTAAACTAATAATTAAAGCAAAAACCAATTAATAAATAAATAAGTAAACAATAATGCAAATTAAATAGATTTTTTCTCTTTAAAAATACAAATAAACAATTTTGTGTAAATATAGCAGTAGTTGGTAGGTCTAAGACTTCACTTAATAATAAAATGTTAGAAAAAAAAATTTGACAAAAAAATCTAAAACCGTTTGCATAAATATGTTAAAAAATAGATAATAGTCATCTCCCTTACTTATTAGCTTGTTACTATTAATAGTGAATAGTTGTAAAAAATGTATTTTTATGAGAAAACTGCTTGCATAGTTGATTTTTAAAATTAAATTTTTCGCTTACAGAAAAGAAAAAAGTAGACGTTGCATCAGAACTAAGAAAGGTCTAAAATATCATGATGTCGGATTTTCCATATCTTTTCTAGTTTACAAGATCTAAACGGAACGGACGGACAGACCACACAAAACTAACAACATCTATTTACCTTTCGGGGGCTGCTAAAAAAGTAGCCATCGCACCACAACTTTTAATTCTCTAAAATGTCATGATGTCTGATTGTCAATATCTTTTCTAGTTTACAAGATCTAAACGGAACGCAAGGACTGACGGACAGACAGGCCACACAAAGCTAATAGCGCCTCTTCCCATTTCGGGAGCCTCTAAAAAAATAAACAAGATAATTTATTAATTATTGGTAATTAATTATTTTGTCTGAGATTGAAAAGGGGAAATAACTTCTCCATTATTGATAGATATAGTTGTAATTGTGGAGTCCTGCCTTAAGTAAGCTTTAATTATTATTTTTTTTAAAGAATTTTTTTTATTTCGCTTGTTTATTAACTTACCTTACCATAAGAGTCATATAAGGTTGACTGGAAAGATTGTCACGAGCATTCAAACGATGAGACACTGTTAAAAAATAGGGAGGGAGGGGGGAGGAGGGCGTGATGGGGATAACGGCAAAATAAAAACACAACCTTTTTTTGTAAGAGTTACCTCCTCCTGAAACTAAAATCTAAGAATAGATCCCCCACTGATTCAAGCTGTGACAACAACCTAATGGCCAGGTGTCCTCGCTTCTATCAGCACTAATGAACACGTTTGATAGATTTGAATGAAAGTGGGCCCTCCGTTCTCAACTTCTATAATTATTTTGTTCTAGTGCCCGCTGAAGGATTCGCGGCAAGTCAAGGCTGCATAAAACACAAGACATGGCAACGCAATCGAAGTTTTCTATTCAAGACACGATAGCAGCTGTCTTGGGAGATGTCTTGTCAAGGCGGGTACACTATAGCAGCTGTCTGAGATGTCTTGTCAAGGCGGGTACACTAGGAGTCTCGGTGCTGTCCCCTTGTCAAGTGCACCAGTAAACGTAGTGCACTAGTTGATTAAAGAGTGGGCCAGATGTCCTGCTGACTCTCTTAAAGTGAAGAAAGATAGAGTCGTGAGAAGAACAGAAAGTAATGAGAAACGAACAAAAGGAAATAAAAGTGTGTTGGTGTGTGTGTGTGTGGAGATAGAAGGACAAGAAGAAAACAAAATTACGGGAGAGTTACTGTAGGAGGAAATAAAACAAATATGTTTATAATGTCACGAAGATGTAACATCTTTTAGCAAAGACATTCTAACATAGAATAATATTCAGACAGAAAAATAGATGATAGATATATATATATAGATAGATAGATAGATAAATAGATAGATACATAGATAGATACATAGATAGATACATAGATAGATACATATATGCATACATACAAACATACATACATACATACATACATACATGCATGCATACGTACATACATACATACATACATACATACATACATACATACATACATAGAAAGTTAGTTAGATAGAAATTTCGATAGATAGATAGATAGATAGATAGATAGATAGATAGATAGATAGATAGATAGATAGATAGAGAAAGTGAGAGAGATAGAGAGAGTTAGTTAGATAGATAGATAGATAGATAGATAGATAGATAGATAGATAGATAGATAGATAGATAGATAAATAGATAGATAGATAGATAAAGTTGTTAATCAACCTCTTCCTGTCCTGTGAATCATTTGACCTACTCTTGCTTATCCCTACCAGTGCCTGTGACGTTGTCCAGCTGATGTTTCCAGACGAATTCACACATTTCCAATTTAGAGTTGGATGGCTCTGATAAAAGAATGGACTACCCTGAACCCATGACCTGACCCAAAGTCCTTATTAGTAACATACATATACAAATAACAATTATGATTTAAAGATAGTAGGTCTATAATAACATTAGAAGTTAATTGTACAAAATTAATTTCACAATACATTTTTGACAAAGTATTTTTTTTACAAACTCTTTATTTTGGCAACTTTTAATGAGATGCTATTGAACTGAATTCGGCTAGTTGGGAAAAATATTTATTAGTATTTCAAAAAGAACACTTTAAAAGTCACAGAATAAATTTAATCTATTGATTATATTGTATTTTTCTTTTTTCCAAGTATCAGTAATATTTCTTTTGCATATGGCCGCCTCCACACAAAGGTAAGATACAATCTCGCGTATCTGGTATGTGTTCTATGAAACTATTGAGTGTTTGATTGGAATTTCTGAACTATTTCTTTTAAAGGAAAAGTGAAAATCAAGGAAAAAAATCGCAATCTATTTCCCTTCCTATATATTGTGATGTATATACCACATATCTATAGTAATTAGAACTGCTACAAAGTATTGACAAATATAATACCAATGTTTAGTTTACTGTTATAGTCAAGTGCTGGATTTACCTACAGGAAACATAAACTCTAGCTTGGGGCCCTGCTCCAGGATATTTTCATTCATTGAAAGAGATAAGGAAAAAAAAGGCTTCAAGTTGATTGTTAGGCACCAAATTTCTTAAATAGCTTATGGGCTTATCGGGTCCAAATCCTGATCTAGTAAAGACAAACGAATTATTTTTCTGATATTTACTTGTTGGCCTTAAAGAAGAAACTGTTTAAGATGTAAGTAAATTACTTTGAAACAACTGTACACACACAATCTCTTCAAGGCAGTCATAGATTTAACCAAAGCATTTGATAATGCCAGTCGTGAAGGCTGCGCCAATTTCATGATGATATGTATTTATTAATCTTTGAACCAATAACGCCTTACATTGGGATATTCCCGAAAGAGATTGTCCTTTCAGGAACGCAATAGTCCTTTCAAGACCTATATAGGATCCAGACCTAGATTTTGTTTCTATCCAAATTTACATTTATTTATTTTTACTTTGAAAAATTATAACGGTTAAACTAGAGTTTTCTCCATATGGCTAACGAGCGAATAATTCTTATCGCAGCGATATACATCAACTGTTACATTTCGAGGAAAATCGTTATAGCTGTATTTAAGATCAGCTGTCCGCCCATCCACCTAGGTTCCTCCATGAAGAGTAACATGAATAAAGGTATTGTAAAAATATTTGAAAAATAATATTCAAAAGGCGGACTCGATCACACTAGAGAATTGTAACACTATATTCCGGTAAAATATTTGAAAAATTAAACAAATTAAAGTGCCGCTTGGCATAATTCCTTCCGTAAAATATTTCCAGTCTAAGTTTTTTGTTCTTGTGTTAGTGTACAGATCTGTCAGTGTGGTTGTCATGGAAATATAAATGTCATTGATTTCCACTCATGTGACTTGGTATTCTATGCCAGGCAGTATGTACACAGTAAGTCTGGATGATTGCAACAGAGAAGCCACCAAGCCAATAAGGGCAACAGTTAATTAAAATTAAGGTGTTTAGGTGTAAAAATGTCAAATTAACTTGGCAATGTTTTGTCTCGCTTATTACAGTTTTAAATACTGCAACGTTAGGTCACGTGATGTCAAACAAACATCATTTGATACTAGTGTTACATGTTTTGTACGAGACATCTTTTTGAAACAGCTTATACATTTGAAGTCTTCTTATCTTATATAATATAGGTGTTACTTCAAAAAAAGAAGATGAGTATTTTATTAAATTTTGTTTCTGTATTTGAAGATTATGGTTCAGTGTTTTATGCATAATTGCTACTTTACTTTTGAGTCTTCTCTCCTGAAGGCTTTCTAAATGTTACTAAAGGTGTTATTCTAGTCGAAATGTGAATATTCGCTTGTTATGAATCTTTAGTATAATGTATTGATATCCAGAACTGGTTATACAAATGATGGTTGTGATAAGTTATCTATGTCAGGGCAGTTGTTTACAAACATGTCCCAGTCAGTCTGCTGAGACAACTCTGTAGTTTTAAAACCTGTTTGTACGTGGGTTATTGTTTGGTCTGACTATTCGAGGTGGGAATAACGTTTGAGATGAGTATGCTATGTTTATGTTGGTATAACACATGTATGGCCTAGTTTAATATAAACACTTTCGTTTGGATTAAAATAGTGTTGACACAGCCATACTGTTTGTTTACGGAAATGGCCAGTCCTCCTCCTTTTGTTTCTGTAAGACTGATTAGCCATGTTTCTGTAACACTGATTAGCCATGTTTCTGTGAGACTGATTAGCCATGTTTCTGTAAGACTGATTAGCCATGTTTCTGTGAGTTTGATTATCCATTTTTCTGTGAAACTGATTAGCCATGTTTCTGTGAGTTTGATTAGCCATATTTCTGTGAGACTAATTAGCGAGCTTTCACATAATTGGTATGTAGCCATGTTTCTTTGAGAATGATTAGAGAGCTTTCACAGAATCTATTTAACTCGACCTCTTCCTCAAGGCCTCTTTTTTTTTTGTCTGTATGTTGATAGACTTTGTTCTTCAAACTCTGTACTAAAAAGAAACACTTCAGACGAGTTGCAGGAATGCCCGAAGAAAGCGTGATCAAAATTAAATTTTAAAATGATAATACTTTCAGAAACTATATCTGAAAAAAAATTGTTTTCGCTGTGTGGCTAATTAGGAGGCATTTATTTGCCTAACCATATATATCTATACTATCTTCTTCTTATACTATAAAGTAGAAAGTAAGGCGTATGTATGTATGTATGTGACTTATAGAAATCAAAACCGCTTGACCAATCTTGATAAAACTAGGCAGGAATGTTCCTTGCGTACCAACTTAGACCGTAGTGTATGTATTGTAGCCCTAAAACAAACTTAAGACCCTAAAAAAAAAATAAAGTTGTCCGACTCTATTACAGCTATAGTATTTTATGGATCTAGGCCATGGTTAACAATGTTGACATGAGAAAAGATCGAAAGGATTTAGACATAGATCTAATTTTAAGAAATACACTTTGGGCAGATAGTTTTTTACTTTGACACATGAAAATACAAAAGAAGATCCATTGATTTCATTATATAATACAATTAACCTTCAATTTTGTGTTTCAAAAGCATTTTTACATAAATTAGTTCCTGATATCTGTGACTACAGATTTCCTGGTGAACATTCTTTCATTAGACATTAATAAATGGTTACACATTAACACATCTCTCTACTGAGTCTATTCCTAGGCCTAGGTCTAAAACTCTTATTGAACTCTAAGATGATAAAACTTCTTTTCGCAAAGATAGTTTTATGCTTTAACACATAAACATACTAATTATTGTCCATTCATTTCATATTTTAATCAAATTAACATTCAAATTTGTTTTCTAAAGCATTTTTAATACATTCGTTCATATTCGCTAAATAAAGCTGCGTAGCCGTGTTGAGATAGGCCTATATTCATTCATAAAAAAGGGTCATGCATGCGCAACACAGAAAGAACACTATAAAAGCCAATTTTTAACTTAAGATTAGTGTAGATTTAGATCTATGTCTACCTCAAGATCTACTTTATACTTTAATACATGAACATACAAAATTAAGTCTATTCATCTCAAATTTTAATCAAATATATGTAGGCCTATTTTCTCTCCCCCACCTCGAGAATTTTTTAAAATGTATTTATGTGTGTGTGTGTGTACATAATCTTTATTACATTCTGACCCTTCATCCTTTCGGAAAACGTTTATTGTGCCCTAGAATAGGTACTTCCTGGTGTTAGTAGAAACATTCTAGACTTCCCGCCATTGACAACAAGGGGTTCTGGGGGAGCGAATAGAGGTCCATCAGCGCTGGGCGGAGCCCCGCCGCCAAGCACCTTTTTTATGGTATTGGAAGCCAACAAAATGCATATTCTAAGGTATCTACTGTGCATATTCCTGCTATGAAAAAGTTTTATTTCAAAAACCTAATGTGCTATTCTTACTGACTTAGACTCTCCCGCGCCCTTCGGCGCATTTGCCCTCAAGCTGTTTCCACAAAAATCTGTCACTGGTAATGTCTGAAGCCTCTTCCCACCTGCTCTCAGGAACTCCATGAATGTGTGGCGCCAAGTTGTATTATGATGTCATCGCAACTCTTATATGCGTAATTCGTTTTGTCAGAGAATCACATGCGACACTGCACAATCTTACTAAGGGGTCGACTCGAAGTTCGGCATAGGATTTCTTTGATTTAGACCCGATCTCTATAATAGACTCCTAAAATCTGCCTTAGCCATCTTAGTTTAGCTACATTTAGCGTTTTTCAATTTCGGCACATGACAATTCACTGCATTTTATTAATGGAACCCCGACACTGGTAGAGATGTGTAAGCTCTCTTGAAAATGCTCTTGGAATTAGGTGCCTGTAGTTTGCTTTAGATTTTATATCGAAAAGGGAAGTTTTATCGTCAAAATCATCTGTTGGGGGGTTTTAAACCAAAATTCAAAACCCCATTTAGCTACGGTCATAGAATTTGGTAACTGTAGTTTGCTTTAGAATAATATTGATGATAGAGGTTTTCCACATCAAAACTCTCTGTAGGGGGATTTGAAACTCAAAACCATCTGGAGGGGTTTTAAACTTTAAAAATAAGCCGTCTGTAGGAAAGGGGTTTAAACTCAAAACCCCTCCATTGGCTTGGCTACGCTCAAATAATTTTAGTGTGCAATTTGCTTTTTTTGTATTGAAGAGGTATTTTTAGCTTCAAACCCCGCTGAATGAGGGTTTAAACTCAAAACTAAGTCAAAACCCATTTAGCGACGCTCAAAACATTTGAGTGTGTAATTTGCTTTTTTATATTGGACAAGTATTTTTTAGCTTCAAACCCTACTGACGAGAAGGGGGGTTAAACTCAAATCCCCTTTGGCTACGCTCATAGAATTTTGAGTGTGTAATTTGCTTTTTTTTTATATTGAAATGGGGGTTTAAAATCAAAATCATCCTTAACTGTGCTCTTGGAATTTGGGGATAGTCGTTTGCATTTTCTTTTTGTTTTGTTTTATAGAAGAGGAGGATTTAACAGCAAAAACCCCTGGTAGGGGGTTTTAAACTCAAAAACCCCTGGTAGGTTGTTGTAAACTCAAACCCCCTGATAGGAGTTTTAAACTCAAAAACCCCTGGTAGGGGGGGTTTCGGGTTTGGGGGAGATTTCATTTCGGGGGGGGGGGGGGGGGTTTGAACCCCAAAACCCCCTCTCCTGGATACGCCCATGTATAATCTGTTCTATTTCTAGGACAATCGTTAAAGTCGTTTTCGAAATACTCGCCCAGTGTTCAGGTTCCATCCAGTTTCCATGAAGAGCTTGTAAGCTAATAAGAGGACATGTAAAAAAAAAAAAATTGAGAAAATTTTTTTTAATGTTCAAAAATCGAAATTTATATTCACAATCTACTATAAATTTGTAAAATACTACCGACTCAATGATCGATCATGAAATCTTTTAATTTGTATTACGTTTTCGCATGAAATTTTATCCAACCTTTGTATTTTATTTTCGGTATTTCCCCAAAGTGCAGCAGTCTAAATATTAAGCATTTAAAAAGAGAGTTCGGACATAGGACTTTCTGTTTAGAGTTCTTGTTCCCTTAAAATGTTCCTTATGTCACTTCCACTTTCCTTAAGACTCCGACTATATTGCATTAGACTTACCGGTAGACTTAGGTCCTCCCGCGCCGTTGGGCGCATTGGGCGGCAAGCTGTCTCCATAAAGATCTGTCACTGGCAATGTCTGAAGCCTCCTCCCACCTGGTGTCCACTGTTCTGAGGTCCTCCATATAGGTGTGTCGCCAAGTAATACGAGGGCGTTCCTGTTTGCGCTTTCCTCGTTTTGGCTTCCATGTTATCTCAACTCTTGGTGTGCGTAATTCGTTTTGACGTAGAACATGTCCCGCAAACCTTATGCTCCGCTCAGTCACAACCTCACTAAGTGTTCGACTCCCAGTTCGGCATAGGATTTCCTTGTTTGAGACCCGGTCTGTGTAACTGACTCCCAAAATCCGTCTCAGCCATCTCTGTTGAGCCACTTTTAGTCTTTTCTCAATTTTGACAGATGACTTCCACGTCTCACATGCTTATGTAGCAGTTGGAATGACGATTGTGTTAAGAAGGTGTATTTTTGTCGTGGAAGTAGCATTCCAATGGGGCCTTTGGAAGATACATTTGAAGTTTCTCCAGGCCTGAAACATGATGAATGATCGATTAATCGGAGGATGCTTAAAAAGTTACAAGTTGTCATTATAATTAAAATGGGCTGAAAAGTGTGAAAGTAGTTGTTTGTGTGTGTGTGTGTTTCAATGTGTGTGCGTATGGGTGGGATTTACTGTCGACCCACGGCGTAGCATACCCCGCTATTTTGTAGGGCCGGTCTTATGGCATAAGACCGGCCCTGCAAAATATGCGACCGCAGTGGGCCCCGCACTTTCATAGGACTCGCGCTAATTCTAGGTGTAAATTATTAAATTAAACCATTTTATAGCTTATAACAGATTTCCCGCGGCCGCCTGATTTACTAGGAGCTCCTGGAAATCTCCTGAAATTGCAAAATATACGAAAAAGTCGTGGAAATCTCCGGAAATTAACAAAATCTTTTGAAAACTCATACAAATCTCCTGAAATTATGGACAAAAATTGTCATTTTGGGGTGTCATTCAATATGGAAAACGCCAATCCTAAGCACGATAAAAAAACGGCATTATGCAATACCTGTAATTGTGGAATCAGGTGAGAGAAGCTTCTTGCGCCTTAAACTAATTAAGAATTACTTGAGGTCAACAATTCTCATAGATATATTGAAACATTTGGTAATTCTTGATATTAAACGTGATCTATGTAGGAAATATAATTTTTATGATGTACTGAATGACTTCGTTACACGCAAGGCTCGTAAAGTAATTCTGTACCTAGTACAGAATGAATAAAATGCAAATACGATTTTTTTTTCTAATCAAACTCTTAATTTTTACGTATTATTCGTATCTCTACCCAAACTTGGCGCCGCGAAATCCGTTTCGCATTGGGCCCCACAATGGTTGAGTCCGGCCCTGCTATTTAGTGATGCTGAATACAGAGTACATTATTTGTGCCCCTCCCCCCCCCCCCTCTTTTTTGGCCGCTTAAGTTACGTGGGATAGAAATAAATAAAAGAGTGATCGTTCCATGACTTCTTGGTCACAATGGTTAATTCTGGCCGTGCTATTTAGTAACGGGTTAATACTACTTGTTCTCTCCCCCCACTTTATTTTCGTGGGGTAACTCTAGTCTCTTAGAAATAAAAGAGTGATCTTTTCTTTACTTCTTGATGTTCAAACTGACTTAAACAGGTCAATACACTTTTAAAAAGTGTTGTTAACATTGAAAGATTAAGCACATAACTCATACACTAGTTTCTAGACAAATCAGCTGTTTATTCAGAAGCTATTCAAGGTAACAACAAAATCAACAAGGGACATAACTTCTAGATACCTAATAGCATAACCTATACATGATACACATAGTAACAAAATAGTCTTATTATTACAACTTTAAATTTTTCTTAAGATTACTTTTTTTTTTATATAGTAATATTACTATCGATCCGTGGCTTGAAGTTCAAGGGAAGTTATCCTCTCAAGACATGTTTCGGAAGTGGTCATTTGTGTCCCTTGTCAAACAAGATTTCCCTTGAAACTTCACATGCTAGTATTAACATTTTCACTTTTTACTTCAAACAAAGTTCATTTTTTTGGTTCATCTTTTTTTTTTTTAGTTCGTTGCTGTTTTTTGATGGTAAATTATTGTGGAGATGTTTTTATTCTCTATTTTAAAACAAAATCTGTTAGACTATGGACATGTATTAGCTGTGTAGATGTAGTGGCATGTAAGGACATGATTAATAGTTTCAGTGTATAATCAATTTAAGGACATGAAGACAGGTTAGTGTCTCTCTGGATGTTTGGAGACATGATAAGTGGTTAAGGACATGATAAAAAGTTTAAGGACATATAAACTTAAAAACATACTGGAGGACAAGGGACAAAATAAATTGTTAGGCAAATGCTGGATACTAGGGACAAAATAAATTGTTAGGCAAATGCTGGATACTAGAAACAAAATAAATTGTTAGGCAAATGCTGGATACTAGGGACAAAATAAATTGTTAGGCAAATGCTGGATACTAGGGACAAAATAAATTGTGATGGAAATGCTGGATACTAGGGACAAAATAAATTGTGATGGAAATGCTGGATACTAGGGACAAAATAAATTGTGATGGAAATGCTGGATACTAGGGACAAAATAAATTGTTAGGTAAATGCTGGATACTAGGGACAAAATAAATTGTGATGGAAATGCTGGATACTAGGGACAAAATAAATTGTGATGGAAATGCTAGATACTAGGGACAAAATAAATTGTGATGGAAATGCTGGATACGAGGGACAATATAAATTGTTAGGGATGTATGCTGAAAACTAATGGAGTAAGGAAGCTTTCAAATTGTTCTTTGAGTTGTTAGCCATTCAAGGTATTCAGAAACATTGTTTTTCTTTCACAACACTTTCATTTGTACAGAATCACGTAATGAGATCACGTGAGCACAGCCCAGGACATAGTCATGTCGACATTTCATATAGCTTTGTATAACTTGTGAATGTATTGGAGTGTCTAATATAGCAAATCATTACAAAATTAAAAACTATTTTCTCCAGGCAGTTTCTTGAAAATAAAAATTTTTCTACAATTTTAATGTTTAAAGCAAAAAAAAAACATATCGTTATAATTAGATATTTATTTCAAATCTCAGATCTCAAGTTTCATCTTGGGTAATGCTGGTTATGTAATTGGAGTTAAATTAAAATTAAAACAAGTACATTTTGAACACATGCCGAATAAACTGATAATAAAACAATTAAATAAATACACATGCCAATAAAACTGATATTTTTAAAAAGAAGTTTCAGAACACATGCCGAATAAATTGATACTAAAAGAAGCAAATTTTATTCCATACATCATAGACTAGACCAGCGAGAACACTTCATATTTACTACTTTCCAAATACATCAGTTGGGGGGGGGGGGGGGTCAATGTATTTCAAATATCAAGTAAAAATAAAACCATTATCAAGACATTAACCTCAACATTCTGTATTCTATTCTTATCCTATATGTTTTATCCTCCCCAGCAGACTCTAGTATTGATTCCATGGAACCTCATGAGCTATCTATTCTGCACATAATGAAGGCAGACATCTTCTATTGTGCTCTACGTAACGAACAATGGGCCAATCATCGACTCTGGTATGGCTTTGAGTAATGTCTTTCACCTCTGTAGGAGTGGAAGACAAAGATTGCCAGCGTCTCCGCCTTTGTCTCAGACATAACATGTCGCCGCTGAGAAAGAGAAGCTGTCGATCATAGTTGTGACATATTATGTCAGTGATGTCTCTAATATGCTATCTTCAATATGTCTAAAGTCTAAAAAAAACTATGATATTCTATATTTGAAGTATATAATATTATATATATATATCAAATCAATAATATTCTGAAACACTATTTTGGAACGAAGACTTAGAACATAAATAGGGCGATTTCTCTAGTTTTTTTTCCCTAGACCATAGTCGAGTTACCATCGAGAGAGGTCACATATTACGAGTAAAACAACAAAAAAAAAAATAGGTAGGGTTTCATTTTTTTGACCTTGTGATCTATAGGACAGATGTAAAGGTTATCTGTTTATATGGCCCACGGTTAAGGAGGGTGTCATGTGGACAGTACAACGACCAATCGCCTGTACTATTCCCCAACGCCAGAGATACAGAAATTTAAAATCCATGTCTTCACCAGGATACGAACCCGGGACCCCCAGGTTAATATTAAGAAAACACAAAGAATATCAGGCCACAAACGTATTTCTACATTTCTTTGTTTATAAGAATGACAACTAATGTATTCATTTTCTTGTTTGACATTTCTCAAGAAAACAAATAAACAAAAAAAAAAAAGATTACATCCCTTCACCAACCAGGGCCGTATTTAAATAAGTGGAGGCAGAGTTTGTTAGAACGCCCCTAGCTAACATTGAAGACTTAATAGATACTAGAGTGACTTTGCAAGTAGGCAGATACGATCTACAACAGAAGAGTTTGTGAATCAAGACGCAAAACTTAGGAGAGATTCCAATAAAAAGGTGTTATATACATTAACCATCTATGAGTTGCAATGTTAGCATTAGGGTGGATAAAATGACACATAAGATATACGCATATTTTTTAGTGTAGTATCTTTCATGTTTTGTTTGTCAGGGCGTCATTGTAGGTGAGACTCTGGGCACTGTCTCCACTGCAATGAATACATCCTAAACATCAACTCAAAACAATAAAACAAATCATTTATAATAATTAATCATGCGTAGATATTCACAATTAACAAATAATAACACTATTAGAGATATTAAACATAACACTCTAATGAACGCAAATTGTTGAAGATTTCGCTTTTCTGCATTCATAATTAAGATTTAACAAGAAAAAACAAACTATTGCAAAAAAAAAACAAAAAAAAAACTCCTTTACACAACTTATAGTGCGATTGTTTTGATCCAAATAACTAATGAATGTTCGATTTTGTACCCCTGGCCTATTCCCCCCTCTTCTGAGAAAGAATCGTGGTTAAACGAATGTATAGCTCTACTAGACTTTACAATATTCCATTGATACGTCTTTAGATCTAGACTTAGAAGACAATGTGCATGTTTAATTATTAAATTAATGTTTCCTGAACATTAATTATTTCAACTTTTTGAATGATTAGGGCGGAAATACCCGAACACGTATAGTCCGTTCAAGATAAATATCTTAGTTCGTAGAGGTCTGTATCATCGGTAAACATCAGATTGGTAATGGACCGCTTATTTATGGTTCAGCTATGAATAAATCCTTAAGTTCCATCCTAACATGCTACAGAAATAAATCTAAAAGACCTGGAGAGAGCATACATCCTTGTCCTAACATTTTTTTCGATTCAGTTGTTCACAAGTACTGAGCTGCATTTTAATATAGGACTTAGGTAACATCAATAATGTCATCATGCCAAACCGGTCAAACGCTTTTTTTTTTGTCTCTATGAAATGTGTGTACCAGTTTCTTTTGGGGTTGAAGGCATTTTTCATTTAACAGTCTGAAGTTCAATATTTGTTTAACTGTGCTTCTGCCTGCTCTGAAAGCTGCCTGTTCTTAGAAAAGGATCTCCTCAGCTTTTTTCTTGAGCCTATTGAGAATTATTCATTTAGCCTTACTCATATCTATAGGACTACAGCTCCTGACCTAGAGGGTACAAATACTTTTTTCGGGTAACTCTTCTTACCTCCACCCCACCCCCCACTTAACACACCCACTTTTTTTTCTGGAGTGTACAAAGCAACGCTCTCTGACCTCTGCTACTGGACACAAGACCTTATTTCCGGTATGACGGAAATGTCGTCGTGTTGTTCTCCGGTCTGTTATTTGGCCAGGCCTCGCTGGAGAGCACACGCTGGAGTTCCGGTGTGGGAGAGAGTCACTCTTTGGGCACTAGTTAGTCTGAGATGAGGGAGGATATGAGAAGTAATACCTGTGGCATCCAGTGATCCATGGGTTACTTACTTGGGATTATTAACATTTATGCCACCGACCTGATAGTGACCAAATTCTGTTCGTAGAATAGAAAATAAACATTGTTAGTATTGTTGGAATGGGGAAGGTAGATATTACCGAAGTAGAGAGAGTCCTAAATGTAAAGGCCTAACTCTCTCAGACTCCCGTCAGACTTAGTTCAACAATGAGAAGCTAGGAATCAAACACCTTGTATTCTAGTCCTGTTTTAGACGTGTTTATCATGTTTGAAACATCTCAAAGATTCAAGTGTAAGTCAACAATTTGGAATGTGTGAAACAACTTATGTGCATGTTTGAATTATATGTATGCAAGAGACATGAATTCTATATGTTAACTTTATGGGCTGGGCAGGAGTGTTACATATGTTAAATAGGTAGGAGCTGTTTCGTGCAAATGTAAGTTTCTTGTATGTGACATCCCAGGAATGTTAATCTTATCTTATTAGAATGGTAAAGGTTCCACTAAAAATGTTCTATATCATATAGAGATATAGAAAATAGTCCCATTTCTTTATTATACATTTTTAAATGTGTTTAGAACGCTTATTTAATGTGTACTTTAACGGAGTCATACACAATTACAAATAATAAAGCCATACAATATAAAAGCGGATAAATTATTGATCCCATTACATGAATATATATATATATATATATATGTGTGTGTGTGTGTGTGTGTGTGAGCTTGCGCTCCCAGAGCTATATTTTTATATATTTTATTTTTATAGGTTAGTGTCAGATTTTATAATTGTACTTCCGCATATTTATATAGATTAGTGCGGGATAGTATAAAGTGATGTACTACATGCTGTCTTAAAACAGTTGAGTGTACATTTGACCAGTGGTCAGTACCATATCTGTATGTGTGAAAGCTGAAGATCTTTGTGGTCTGTCGTCTAATTATTTTATTATTCTGTACCTGGGACGGCCTGTAAGTTTGTAACTATTTTATATTTTCTTTTACTAGATCTATGGCACACTGTGTGTAAATATGCTAGATATATTTTTAATTTAGTTTTATTTTCTAGTTGGCAGTTTATGTTTGGAGCATGTGATTTACAGATGACGGCGTCCATCAGTCCTGCTTTGAGTTTTCTAGATCTAATAGAATATATGATTTTATGTATTGCAGGCTATTGTTACTGCTGTGTTACTGCTTTTAGCTGCTGCAATTACACTGCTGTTTTTAACTGCTGATTATAACTGCTATTACTCTGCTGTAACCTCTTGCTGTAGATCTAGAATCTAGGTGTTATTTTGTTTTTGTAGTGTAGCCTTAGTGGCTTAGTAAACTTAGTTAGTTATAGTCTGTTTCTGTTCTTAGTGAATGCTAATATTAAGGTACTAAGACTAAGGTGTTCTTGTTTTAGTTTTAGTTATGAGTTGGCTGTAGTAGTAGAATATTGTAGATCTAGACTAGTTTATTGTAGTGTTTGTGTAGATCTAGGTCTAGTATAGTAGTTGTCTGGAAGTGATTTAGTTCTCTTTAGTTAGATAGTTGTTTTGATCAGTTTGTGTTAGATAGTTGGTTTGGTTAGTTTTTAGTGGCGTAGATTCAGAGGGTTTCAGTTAGTATTAGTTGTTTTCAGTGTAGTGTATATATTTTATTATTGATTTATATTTTTGTATGTTAATAAAGTTCCGTTTTGTTTATTTATCCTAAACTAAAGTTTGTTATCTTGTTTTCATTTAGCTTAGGCTAGTATAGTTAGTATGTCTAGTTACTTAGGCGCCTCTAGCCCCTTGGTCACCATACCGAGGTGCACAGATTGAGCCCACCCAGTAGCGCTAACATCTGCCTACTGTTGGTAAATTTTAATTTTTAGCAGCTGATAATAGGTATCTTCCACTCGCGCCTGCCTGACCTGCTCACACATATATATATATATATATATATATATATATGTCTAGTGAAGCCGATGGCGGATTCTAATTTTCATATTGTCTATATTCTAAGTCTGTACCTTTGATAGAAGCTTGAATTAAAAAAACTGTATTTGCTTTAAAAAAAATATACACCGTGCATAAAACTAAAAGAAAACAACACAATACAAAAAAACAACAACTCATTAGCCTGAAGATGAAATTAAACTTTAACATCAAGACATTACTTGAAGTAGAAACATATTCTTGCCGTAGGGATCCCTCCTATTCAATAATCAGTTTCATTACTGCTAAATGTTTTTTGTCTTATTGATTTTAGAAAGACGTCCACACACAATGTACGTCACCAGTCTTGCATTGGGTTAAGAGGATATTGGATTTGTAACGAGTAGCTTTCAAGACATTGTCATTCACGGCTTCAAGATGGACTTAAATATCTGCAAACTTATTTGTCAAGCGTCCGTATTAATATGATGAATTATAGGATTAGTAGACTACAAAACTAAGTCCGGTTTGGCCAGAACTATTACCAACGGCAAGAGCCTTTTTCTGCTGGTGCTGATTGGAAGCCGAGTTAAAAATCACCAGTCCAGATCTATGGACCGAATAGGCTAAATAGAAGCTTTTGGGATATGAACTTTTCACTTTTAAACAGACTGTCGCCTAGTTCTCCTAACTCTTTTTTTTTTTATATTTCCTCTACTCGTAGAACTTGTACGGGGCGAGAGTGTCTCGTAGTTTTGTTTTGAATTGTTTTTGCTACGTCACAAAGTCCGGTGACATCTATTGTCGTGAGCAGTTCACCCTCTGAATTTGGTTGAAACGGACGGTGTGTTGGTCCGTAAAAGGTTATTATATCTATAGTCTGTACTAGTTTTTCGGACTTATTATTCAGTAGGATTTTTGGACCCCTGTTTAGGGTGAGTTATTCGTTTGTGATCTCTTATTGTATGTTGTATGAAGTTGTCACTATTTCTAGTTTTAGAGTAGAAGTTAAGTTTTGTGTTTATTTCGTTTATAGGGTGCCAGTGTTGGAGTTGTAAAACTGAGCTCGAGTCTATGCTATTGTGGGCGTCGCTAGCCATCTCAGAAATATATATTCAGTTTTCAGTGTCATTGTCAAATTGGCGATCATCTGAGGCCTAACTTTACTATTACCGAGGTTGTGACGCCAGTCGGTCAGTTTCTGGTGGACTACGAAGCAGGGTGACAAGTTGATAGCAGTAGCAAAGGTGCTTAAATTAATTGTTGAATAATATCGTTATATATATATTATATATATATTGTCTATTTATCATCCTCATTGTACATATACATATATCAGTTTCATACAATTAAATTCATTTTTTTGTTGTTATTTAATCCATCCACCTATTTCGTTACTCTATGTACGACTGTGTGTGAATGATATTCTTATCAGGCTGGAACTCGGGACCTTAATTGTGTACAGCTATTTAACAACACATATAATTCCTAAACCTGATACAGACAACCAAATGTCTGTTACTCTAATAAACATAATTTCTGACCAAGAAGAGGGAAGATCAGTGACTTCTAGAGCATTCATAGATCTCATAGCACAAGGAGAGTTGGGCTGTGAAAAAGTGATACTAGTGATGAAAGAGCAGTGATACTAGTGATGAAAGAGAAGAGATATTAGTGATGAAAGAGTAGTGATACTAGTGATGAAAGAGTAGTGATACTAGTGTTAAAAGAGTAGTGATATAAGTGTTCAAAGAGTAGTGATACTAGTGTTAAAAGAGTAGTGATATAAGTGTTCAAAGAGTAGTGATACTAGTGTTAAAAGAGTAGTGATACTAGTGATGAAAGAGTAGTGATACTAGTGATGAAAGAGTAGTGATACCAGTGATGAAAGAGTAGTGATACTAGTGATGAAAGAGAAGAGATACTAGTGTTAAAAGAGTAGAGATACTAGTGTTAAAAGAGTAGTGATACTAGTGATGAAAGAGTAGTGATACTAGTGATGAAAGAGTAGTGATACTAGTGATGAAAGAGTAGTGATACTAGTGATAAAAGAGTAGTGATACTAGTGATGAAAGAGTAGTGATACTAGTGATGAAAGAGTAGTGATACTAGTGATGAAAGAGTAGTGATACTAGTGATGAAAGAGTAGTGATACCAGTGATGAAAGAGTAGTGATACTAGTGATGAAAGAGAAGAGATACTAGTGATGAAAGAGTAGTGATACTAGTGATGAAAGAGTAGTGATACTAGTGATGAATGAGTAGTGATACTAGTGATGAAAGAGTAGTGATACTAGGGATGAAAGAGTAGTGATACTAGTGATGAATGAGTAGTGATACTAGTGATGAAAGAGTAGTGATACTAGGGATGAAAGAGTAGTGATACTAGTGATGAAAGAGAAGAGATACTAGTGATGAAAGAGTAGTGATACTAGTGATGAAAGAGTAGTGATACTAGTGATGAAAGAGTTTAATAATGTAACTAGGTCTAAATTTCAATATCTCTGTCTAAAAGCTATGCCGTGACATTGTTACGTTGCCAACAAACCTAGAGGATCTAACAAACACGAAAACGTTTTTAGCCAATAGACTTAAAATGAGTTATTATATGAACAAGTAGTATATAAATCTTAAATAAGTAAGTTGTTTCATTGATTACAGTTTTCTAGTTTAATGTGTTACACATGCCTTTTTTAACAAGCTTTTAGAAACACATTTTTAGCGGCCCCCGAAAGGGGAAAAGACGCTATTAGTTTTGTGCGAAATGTCTGTCTGTATGTCCGTCCGTCCCGTTTAGATCTCGTAAACTAGAAAAGATATTGAAAATCCGACAAACAATATTTTAGACCATTCAAAGTTCTGATGCAACGGCTACTTTTTTTTTCTGAAAGCGAAAAATCTAATTTTTAAAATCAGTTATGCAAGCAGTTTTTTTAAAGAGAAAAAAGCTAATTAGTATGCATCATAATTTAGACCTAATTTAAAACAAATAGTGATCTTGTAAACTTCGTTTTCCCATTTTATTATTTCGTGTGCGCAATTCTAATATTTTTTTTTAATTTTTTTTTGAGGATTCCAATAAGAGATTTTTCAAAACAATTAGATCAATTATAAGACATCAGTTAGGCCAGGGGAGGCGCGGTGGCTGAGCGGTAAAGAGCTTGGCTTCCCAACCGGAGGTCCCGGGTTCGAATCCTGGTGAAGACTGGGATTTTCAACTTTGGAATTTTTGGGCGCCTCTGAGTCCACTCAGCTCTAATGGGTACTTGACATTAGTTGGGGAAAAGTAAAGGCAGTTGGTCGTTGTGCTGGCTACATGACACCCTCGTTAACCGTAGGCCACAAAAACAGATGAACTTTACATCATCTGCCCTATAGACCACAAGGGAACTAGTTAGGCCATGTTCACATCTAACTTTACATTCACTTTCACCTATCCTTTGATCTGCGGGACCGTTGGGGCACTACACAAGATCTGTTAACCTTTTTTCTCCATTCTTATCTCTCATTTGTCTTTGATATAATTTCATTCGGATGTTCTTTCTGAAAATATTGATACCTGCCTTGGTGGACCACTTCGGGGCAGATTTTGAGTTTGTGTTTCCACACAAACTGTCTTTTGTAACTTTGTTTAAATAGAGTTTGATCACTGTTTGCTCTTTGTCACATTTTCTGTCACACTCATTATCTCCTCTTCACACACACACTCTCTCTCTCTTTCTATCCTCCTCTTTCACACACTCTCTCTCTCATACTATCCTCCTCTTTCACAATCTCTCCCTCTCGGTAGATACAAACAGCATTAAACAACTCTACTCCCTTGAAGCTCCTCCTCCCACTGTGGTCACTGCACTCCTACATTCCAACCTTCTCTCTCACATAAATTAGCTTCAAATCGTGACCGCCATGTTCCAATCCTCGACATCTTGCCATGATCTCATCAAAATCAACTTTAAGCTCACCGCCAAGTCAATCGCACTGTTTCTGGTCACGGAAATCACCTGGACTGTCTGGAAGTCACGCGGGGTAGGTTACAGTGACCTTGCAACATGTGACATCGCTTACAGAGACCGCTTCTTTCATGATCTACTTTGGTTGTGCCTAGAAGTCCTACGAAACAGTATTAGTTCAAATCTCCGCAAACAGACCCTTGAATATAAATTTCCCACCCAGAAAAATAAGCTTCACTTGACTAAAGTATTCCACCCAGACTAATGAGCTTCACTTGACTAGTATTTACTAATTCAACGAATTCAATGTCTGATAATGCTTAGGATGTTCCCATGCTACTTACTACAATACTTGGAGTTCTCAAGACGGGACAGAATGTCATAGGGATGAACAGTTCATTTTAGAGAAACAGACTTAGCCATCTCTCTCTCTCTCTCTCTCTCTCTCTCTCTCTCTCTATATATATATATATATATATATATATATATATATATATATAAATATATATATATAAATATATATATATATATATATATATTGTTACGATTCTCTCTCCTACTCAGGCCTTCAGTAAACACTGCGAAACACACAACACAACACATCAAGAACTTGACAACAAAGCTCCAAATAATCTGGTACTTTAATAAGGGTCAAATCAAACAGCCAATACGACACAATTGGCAACACAATCAACTGCTACAACGTTAGACTGTATATCACTGTACTAAACTCATAAACTCTACTGTCTCCTCCTGGACTCGTACGTTTCACTGGAGGACTGCACCAGGACCGACTTCATGGCTGACTAACAGTCCCGGTCTCAACGCTCTCAGATCTTGAACTGCCGCTTTCCTACACACTGTGTCTCTGGTCTGCGCAGGCTTATGATCAGATGATCATAACACGGGCGCTATTCACGTGCAAAGTTCATGCCAGTACTGTCCCTTGCCTTTCAATATAGTACGCTAAACTGTATTACTGGCCTGTGTCACCTATGTCGGCTGATCACACATAGTTAACCCTTTGCGTCACTAATAGGGTTATAACAATATATATATTTGTTTATTTATTTATACATGGTCATGCCGCGATTTACCTATAGAAAAAAAATAATTTTAAAGACTAAGACTAAGACTGCTTTATTGATCCTTACGGAAATTTGTTGTGATTACAAGGACTCTTTTCTCATATAAAGACAACACAACAGAAAAATACACACAAATACAACAGACAACATAAAGAGTTCATTCAGCGACTACACACAGGTATCTTGGTGCATTTCATGTTCCCTTATCAATGAGTGGCGGTGATAGAGTCTGACCGAGTGAGGTACGAACGAGTTTTTGTACCGCTCTGTTCTTGTTTTGATTGACAGCAGTCGCCCACTTCGCGACGACCTGTCGTAGTTCTGATGGAGCGGGTGGCCGTTGTCTTCCAAGATTTTTCCGATTTTTCTTAGGCACTTTTGTTCAAAAAGCTCCTTTAAATGTGGCAATGTTGTAAGTGTTATTTTAGATGCTTTTTTAATCATTTTTTCTAGACGTCGCAACAGTTTAGATGAGGCGTTGCCTTGCCAACAAGTTATTCCGTATGTTAGCAGACTCTGCATAGTCGCGCGGTAAAATGTCTCAAGGATCTTCTTGCTTAGTTTAAAACTATTGAGTTTGTATAGAAAAAAGAGTCGCTGGGCTGCCTTCTTTGTCAGAGTTCCAAGGTGGTCTTCCCATGAAAGCTTGTTGTTGATGATAACACCTAGATATTTATATGCCTTTACTTGTTCTATAGATGTAGTGTTTATTTGCAGTTCACGTATAGTATGTTTTTTCTTTCTAAAATCTATTATAAGTTCTTTAGTTTTTGTTACATTCAGTTCTAGAAAGTTGTCGGTGCACCAGTTTGTAAACTCTTCTATCGAGCTTCGATACTGAGTTTCGTCTCCTGAAATAAGACCGACTATGGCAGTATCATCAGCGAATTTAATGAGTTTAACTGAGTCATAGATGCTTCTTATGTCATTAGTGTAAAGAGTGTATAGTACAGGAGAAAGTACACAACCTTGTGGAGCACCCGTACATAGTACTCGAGTTGACGATTTGGTGTTGTTGACTTTAACATACTGGGGCCGTTGGGTTAAAAAGTTTAGAACCCATGCTTGTAAGTAAGGGCTTACATTAAAGCTACTCAGTTTGTTTATCATTAGATGTGGCTGTATGGTATTGAAAGCCGAGGAGAAATCTACGAAGAGGACTCGTGCGTATGTTTTGGGTATAACGAGATGCTTATAAAGCTGGTCCAAAAGCAATAGAATGGCATCCTCAGTTCCTCTAGCTGCTTTGTATGCAAATTGGTGAGGGTCTAGGCTGTTGTTGACTTTTGCTACAAGTTGTTTTAGCATATATTTTTCAAAACATTTCATAACAATAGGTGTTAGTGCTACTGGGCGGAAATCATTTAAGCAATCTATTTTTGGTTTCTTAGGCACTGGTATGATCTCTGAAGTTTTCCAGATGTGTGGAATTACGCACGTTTGCAATGACTGGTTAAAGATATGACAGAAGATAGAAGAGATTTGCTCCGCACATAGCTTGATCAGCTTGCCACTAATTTTGTCTAGTCCAGAAGCTTTTGTTACGTCTGCTCAAGGTCACTTCATCCTCAGTTACAAAATGGACATAGGGCTCTTGTTTTCCTTTGGACAGAGTGTTGAAAAGTTCTTTGTGTAGATCAACAAAATCTTCTTTGTCAAAACGAGAATAAAAATAATTTAGTTCGTTGGCGAATTTCTCATCATCAGCCACTGAAATTTGTTCTCGTTTTGAGGCGCAGCCTGTTATTTTCTTTAATCCCTCCCAGCATTGTTTTGAGTTGTTCTTTGCAAAGAAATTCTCAATTTTTTCTTTGTATGTTTTTTTCCCTTCAATTATTGCTTTTCTCAGTTTATGTTTAGCATTTATAAACTCTTCGTTGCTAGCCTTATACTTTGTTTTCTTTTCAGTAATAAGGTGTTTGATTTTTTGGGTCATCCAGGGCTTATTGTTTCCATAGACTTGTATTGTTTTTGTTGGAATTGTTAACTCCTCGCAGAATGATAGATATGAATTAACAGTTTCTGTTAGTTCGTTTATGTCTGGACAGTTTTCAATAAAGATTCCCCAGTTAGTTTTCTCAATGCATCCTCGTAGTTTTTCTACAGCCTCTTCAGACCACATCTTGACCGTTTTTATAACTCTCTTTGTAGTTTTAAGATTAGGTTTGTAATTTGGTATAAGATGAACCAATACATGGTCAGATTCTCCAAGTGGGAACAAACTTTTACATTTGTAAGCCTGCTTAATGTTTACGTAGCATTTGTCCTGCCTTGTGGGGAGGGAGACAAACTGGCAATAGTTTGGCAGTTTGTTGTCAATATTTAGGTTGTTGAAATCTCCAGTTACGATACAGAGTCCGGGTGTTTTGATTGTACATTGTGAAGCACATCAAAAATTATTTCCGACGCAGTCGCTGTGTCAGCCGTCGGTGGTATGTACACAACAACAACACACACCTGAGTGAATTCTCTAGGCAAGTAGTAAGGCCTAAGTGTGACACACATAAGTTCAATGTTAGGGTCACAAATTTTATTCCTGATGTTCACATTATTGGCGTTGCAGTATTCCCTGTTTATATAGATTGCGAGTCCTCCTCCTTTTGACTTCCCACTATTAATTGTTCTGTCTGCTCTATAAACGTAAAATTTATCGAGATCAACAGAAGAGCCAAAGCGACAATTTAAATATTCTGGGTTGCAAGTCACTTAGATCAACACTTACAAAATCAATGAAGTTGTGACTCGAAAAAGTCTGAGAAATTTTATTATATACAGCAACTGTAAGAAAATGTCTTTAGTCTATATATAAAATATATATAGATGGAAGTGACTTCAATCAATGTACGAAGTGTGTGTTGATAGAATCTGCGAGTGAAAGAAATTTAGATGGAAAGCAAGCGAGAGTTACAGAAGAGTTCAAGTAAATTCAGAAACCTAGAGTTAAAGAAATAACAACAATATAATGATAGCTGCGAAAACAGAGCAACGGGTAAGAAAATAAAATAGAAAGAGGCCGTGCGGATTGATAAAAGTCAAGGGCAACTAATTGCTTCTACTGTTACAACGTGGGCAAATGTCAGAGCTGAGTTACCACCCTTGTCACATCCTAATTCTACACGAATAGCGTGTCATGGCATAACATGTTGTCATAGAATTTCTGGTCTCTCATTCCAACAGATTCAGTTGGACACGCTGCCTCAAGAGAAACTGTCTAAACATCACAAAAAGTAATGGATTTATTTAAACCTAATCCATTATAATAGCAGACATATCTTTGCTCTCATAAATTACTTCCTGGAGTCAAAAGGGACTAAGTTTATCAAACTTCACCCTTTCTCCCCCAATCGACGATACCATCTTTGATTGACCTCATTAAATTAAATTCATGTTTAATTTTATAAACTTGACTTTGTGTTATATAACAAAAGCATGCATTTCCCTTAATTCTACACCAAATTAAACATTTTCTGATAACAAACAACAAAAGTTATTGAAGCTTAATCCTAACAGGGGAGTGAAATAGTAATGAGCAAAATGAAGAATTCCTTCGAAAGGTGGACAAATACTAACGGAGAGAAAGAGTTCAATCCCCTATGCATGTTTCAAAACGGAATAAATTTGGCTATAGGGAATGATGCTAGTATGTAGTATGTCATGACACAATTTCAAACACAATGTCAATAATCAAGGGATATTATGTATAGTCTGATGAAAAATAAGTCACACGATATCTCACAATTTTGTAAATTTTGAATTTAGGCAGAAAAATATGTCTCAGTACAACTTGATAACAAACAAAAACAAGTTAGTCTTTTTTTGTTTTACTTGGGAAATGTGTGACCTCAATGTCTAGGAACAACCAAGTGATAAACAGTAGGTCGTGTAAGTCTGTCAAAGGAAGAAAGTCTCGTTGAGCTTACTTCAGAGTAACACTATAAGGAGATATAATATTTCAATAATAATCAATTCTAGCTTTAGCGTTAACTAGTATCTTCCTTCTAATGTAACATAAGAAATACTGTATATAAGTATACATAAATCTTGTTTTGAAGGGATGTCTGTAATGAATCCGTTCTGCTACTATTCTACGAACACCAGAAGATAAAAGTGTGTCTCTACATTTCTATCTTTCTTCTATTCTTCTTTGTTTTTCTGTTTCATTTTCTTTGTTTCTTTTTTTTAACCTTTTATTCTTTTCTCTTGTCGTGTGACTCATTTCTTTCTGGTTCTTCTTCATTCTCTTTATCATTTCTTTCTGGTTCTTCTTTCTTCTATTTTCTCCATGTTTTCCATCATTTCTGTGTGTGTGTGTCTTCGTTTTCTTCTTGTCTGTTCTGTTGATGCAGGCGCTAATTGTTGTCCTTCTTTTGTTTGTTCTTCCACGTGGCCCTCTTGTTCTTTTAGAGTCATTTTTATTATTCTCTCCCTTTTGTTTTGAACTCTTTTAAGTGTTTCCGGTTTTTGTTTTTTTTTTACTTTTGTTTTAATTTTCTTCGTTTTGTTGTGAGTATTTGTCAAAGGAAGAAAGAGTCACGTGTTACTTTGTGTCGCAATGATTGGTCCGTTGGTTCTGATTTCTTAGACGGTTCTACTTCCTGGACCTGCTACCATAACCATGAGACATGTAATCAGCATGTAATAAACATCCAGTAAGCATGTAATCATCATCTAACATGTAATCAATATTTAATCAACATGTAATCAACAGGTAATCAACAAGGCAGCAACTGTTTCATTTTGTGTTTTTTTTCCTAACCCTAATGTTTCCTGGTTACGGCCATGCGAAACTATGAAGTGTACGGCAGTGCTGAACAACTGAAGAGAACAGCACACTATTCTTCCTTGGCACAGTCTACAATGGAAATTACAGCTCAGCAGCAAAAGGCTGGCTAGATGAAGAAAACGATTCAAATGTCAACTGAAAAAAACTCGTAATAAACACGCTCATTATATTTACCAGACATAGTGATGTTAGAAAAAATACTAACAACCTGGATTAAATCATGCATTTCAAATTGATACTAATTGATGCTTGATAAGTAATTAGAAAAAGGCGACGCACCAATAAAGACAGATATTGGACGCGACAGAAGATATGGCATGATAAAAATAATTTAGAACAGAGACGGATCGGGGGATGGAGGGTTAGAGGCAATCAAACAACCCACTCGCTCCCCCCTCCCCCCGGACGAAATTTTATAGACAAGTCAAGCGATTTTCGTACAAAAGTATTTATCTTAATAAAATTATTATTATATAAACTCATTATTTATATTTTAATCAATTTTTATAATAGTTTGCCCCCCGCGTATGTTGGCCGATTATGAGGGGCTTGGGGTGGGAGTTGGGGATAATTATATCTTGTCCCCCTCTCCCTTTCTGGATCCGCTAGTGCAGGGGTCACAGAGCGGACACTAGTCAACAGATACCTCGTGGGCGACAGAAACAGATGACTTTGACATCATCTGTGGCCTATATTGCAATGTTTGAAAGGTTAGCGAGGTTTGAAAGGTTTACTAATAGAATAGGTTGAGAAGTAGAGCAGACATTGCCAAGACTTCCCATCTACAACATCGTTAAAGAGAAGACACAGACAACAACCCCGCTACTTCTGTTCAAAGTTATCTCAGCTCTGCTTAACGTTGTATATGCTACATCAATATGTGGAATATCTGTAGTTTGTAATAAAGCTCTACATCAATATGTGGAATATCTGTAGTTTGTAATAAAGCTCTAGATCAATATGTGGAATATCTGTTGTAAAATGTTTGTTTGTAAAATGTTTTACATGTTTCGGATGTTCCTTCAGAGTTGAAGATAATTACTTCCTAGTCCAAACCTCCCGCAGGACGACGGGGGATGGGAGCGGGCAGGGTTTGAACCCGGGACCATCGATAAATCTGAACGACAGTCCAGCGTGCAAACCGCACGACCAGGCAGCCATCCTGTAGTTTGTAATAAAGCTCTACATCAATATGTGGAATATCTGTAGTTTGTAATAAAGGTCTACATCAATATGTGGAATATTTGTAGTTTGTAATAAAGGTCTACATCAATATGTGGAATATCTGTAGTTTGTAATAAAGGTCTAGATCAATATGTGGAATATCTGTAGTTTGTAATAAAGCTCTACATTTTTGAACAGAGATTTTGAAGTACACATGTACTCAAATATACCAACAATCTATGGACATTTTCTATACTCTATAACTAAGTTTGATCTTGTAGTTGGCGCCTAAAGCCTTGTTGCGCTTGATGACTCGTACAGTTCTGAATTTAAATCTTTATTTTATTCTGACATCTCACTAAAACTTCCTAATTCTCGAATTCCATTATTACGGAGCGAATGATGTCATCGGGGCTAAAGGTATAATTGCAAATAAATTTAGCACATTTTAAGAGTTGTGAATCTTTGTAGAAAGAAATATTGACACTAAAACAGCTAAAGTGGCGGCGCTGTTGTCAAATGAGGCCAACCGACGCAGCGCGCTTCTTTTCCCTCTTGCTCTTGCAGTGTGAGAGAGACTGTCATCTCCCCTTACTTCCACTGGACAACAAAGTGACAATTAAATTACTAACTGGATAGTTCTGAAAATGGAAAAGAGAAATAAGATTCTTCTAATTTTACGTGTAGGAGATTTGTTGCAAGAGTTATTCATATTGGTTACAACCAAACTTTAAAGAGACATTTTGATTCTAAATTACAGCGAAAGCGAGCCTCTTTATGTAGATTGCCATACTAAAATTATTACGTTTCGAAAACATTGATGTTATGCGATGTGAAATAGTAAAACTTTACGTTTTAATTTTTGTGTGCACTGTGATAGTCTTGAAATCTCGAGTAGAAGTACAAAACGTGAACGTCATTTGATTGATTCCATTGAGATGGGACATTGTTTGTTCCAAGACAAAAGGTAAATATTAGTTGGAGCTTTTGTTTTTAAATACATTCAAGTCTCTAGATATGTGATCAAGGAATGAAGACTATACACAGAATGTATCCGAAGTTGTAATCTACATGCATAAATCTCATCGCTATTGGCCCAACTGTCGTCACTTCCCCCGCCCCTCAAAAAAAAAAAAAACAACCCCAGAAAGATATTTGTAACTGATTATTTGAAACATAAGATGTAGACTAAAGATGCTAATATTTACTTGAAATCGGGTCTATGGAGCAACACCCCTTACCCTTTTTTTTTTTGGAACATTTTGTGTTTATCTATGTTGTTTGTAATTATTAATTTAGATTTTTTAAATTTATTTATGAATTATGTCAAGTATAGTGGTAGGGTGGGGGGAACAGAGATTGTCAATCAGTATCGAATTTTAAAGATTTTGTTTGCGGCAACCGTTGGACAAAGCCGCTTCTCTGCTTGTGTGTCCATCTTTCCACCAATTTGTCTGTATTTCTGTATTTTTTAAATGACACCCATTTAGAAACCAAAGCGCGTTTTAAAGCTCCGATTTGTCCCCATCTCATTTCGAAGTAACAAGTGCAAGAACCTTCAACCCCATACAATGAAACGCTTTTCTTTTTAAAATGTTTCACATTTTAAAAAATCGGTTGATTCACAATCTCTTTCATGAATGTAATTGAGTCGTCAAAGGTAATGGCAGACTTAGAGCCCGACCAACCCACAGGGGCCTTTCATCGTCTCGTTATTTTAATCTTAACTTTGTGATGAATTGAAAATGTGTAACCAGCAGTCAGTTACAGCCCATACATTTGGTGCATTAGTTTTTGTAGTTACATAAATAAGGAAAAATGTATACATTAACCTGATCAATAATATAGTCTACTTGCAAACATACTATTTGAAATACTCTTTCACGTAATGATACAATCAGAATATCAGAATCAGAAACATCACATTTGTTCAGTTCAAACTTCATGTCTTTAGATCTATCGGACATCTTTTTTTTTCTCTTTGAAACATTCCATTTTGAGAACTAGGGGTGGAAGTGAAGATCTTTTTTTTATTATACTTTATTTGAGACCTAGTGAAAGTGGAGAATCACTTAATTTGAGAACTAATGAAAGTGAAGATCTTTTTTTTAAAATTATCCATTTGAAACTTTCAACCTCTCCATTTGAAATTGAACTTAGAATGATCAGTTTAACCTTGGCATTGATTTATAACTTCATATAGAAGGACACTGAGCTGTCTACAAGGCGATGTCACGGAAACTGGTTGATAGAAGTGAAGGTCTGTAAAACTACCTTTACACTGTGTTCATATAGAAGTAGTTATAAAACAGGAACAGTCTCTGAAGAGGATAATATGGTGCAGTGGTAGTCAACATGGTAGGGTTCAATTGACTTGACTGTTGAGTCAACACTGAAAACAGTTTCCCTTGGGGACGCGTGCGGAGCCTTAGTGGAAAATTTCATACTAATGAACATTTTATAGAAGTCAGGGATAGTTGTGTTGATGATTTCTCAGTCCTTTATTGGATCTCTGTAAAGTTTAATGGTCGAAAGTTTTCTTGAATATGTAAATTAATTTTTCAAAGTCAAATTTCAAAACCTAAATCTTGATTCTATAACTGTAAACTCTAGTTTACATGTTGTCTAGATCCTCTGTAACCTTTAGCTCCAATATAATAGCAACTTTAAAGGAGAGAAAGTCCAAATAGAACTTAGTATAACATACAACTACCTGAGGGTAAGGCAAATCAGTTTAATTATTGTTCTGCTAATGTTTCTGAAAATGTTTTATACTTTTATCATTGCTATTCAATTCATCCTTTAAAAAAAATTCGGGGAAGAAATTCACATTTAAAGCCATGTACTTCAATATTGTACGATTTATTTCTCTTCTTCGTTACAAAAAATAATTTATCATGACTATTTAACTAACAAATTTATTATTTTCTGTTCTTGTTTTGTTAGTGTTACATATATCAATGTATCAATGAATAATTGTGCCACGTTTATACCTGATCGGGGAATGGGAAATGAAAAAAAAAAACGTGTTCAAAAATGTTGCAAGACAGACAGACATACAAACAACAGGTTTCAATCTATGAGGTTAGGGCTATACGTCTTCTACAAATATATAATTCGTCTCATAAAAGTAATAAACTAGGTCACCTCTGATATTTCACTGACATTAATTTTATTATTAAAAAATCAATTAATTGGATCCATAATGTTACTAGATAACGCAGTCACATGACAATGTGAAGTTAGGTCGCTAAACACGTCATGCTGAAAATAAAAAGTGTTGAAAGAATTATTTCTAGTTCCTTCAAACTTATCTTTTTGTTAAAGACGAGGCTTCACCTCACTTAAGCGTTTCGTTCTAAAAGTTTTACATTAACAGAAAAGTGGGTATATCGAAGTCTATCGTACAATAGGAATGTGGATATAGCGCAGTCTATCGTACAATAGGAATGTGGATATAGCGAAGTCTATCGTACAATAGGAATGTGGATAGAGCGCAGTCTATCGTAGAATAGGAATGTGGATATAGCGCAGTCTATCGTACAATAAGAATGTGGATATAGCGCAGTCTATCGTACAATAAGAATGTGGATATAGCGAAGTCTATCGTACAATAGGAATGTGGATATAGCGAAGTCTATCGTACAATAAGAATGTGGATATAGCGCAGTCTCTCGTACAATAGGAATGTGGATATAGCGCAGTCTATCGTACAATAGGAATGTGGATATAGCGAAGTCTATCGTACAATAAGAATGTGGATATAGCGAAGTCTATCGTACAATAAGAATGCCCTATAATACTATTTCTCATGCTCTCACTTCGAAATCAAATAATTCAGATTTCATTTATTTATTAAAAGAGAGACGTAACAATAAATGCAGATTACATCCTTCAATGCTACGAGGAATTCTTTAAAGTGTTCTTTCTTCTCTAGAGCCTCTGCAGCATGGAATTGGTTGCCAATCAGTCAGAGTACTAGTCAAGGGTTTAAAACAACAATTAATTAGATGATTGTCGAAGCCTTATTTGACAAAACAATAAGGCACTAATTGATTACTTACAGATTTCCTTTTATTCTCCCCATTTCTTGATAGAATTAACAGTAATGGACAATTTGTTCTCTTTTGTCTCTACGAGGTTCAATGACAATGTATATAACCATTTACTATTATGTTGCTACCGGGCAGCAAAGAGACTGTGACGTGCTGGCACGAACTTCGCCGAGTGCAAAAGAAACGAAGCCTGCATCAAGAGAAAGACAAAAGAAAGCTGCCTCCCCGTCAGCTAGCTCTAGGACAGAGGCAAATACATCCACGAAGTGTGGCAAACTCTCTGCCGCTCCAGAATTGGCTTGATCAGTCACTCCAGATTCTGCCCTGTTTCAAGACGAAACCAAAGCCAGTGACTCATCTAGGCGCATTCATTGTCTTCCGAGACAGAGGGAGCCATATATATATATTATATGGACACTTTGCGTTGTTCTAACGTGATAATCTCACTGTATTTAGTATATTAATGTAACAGTCTCTAGCTTGTCCCTGATCTGAGATGCCCAGACTCGATGAAGATATAACATCAAGTCACCTGGCTATGCGTGGACATCTTCACAGCATTATAACAATCAAGTCACCTGGCTATGTGTGGACATAGTCACAGCATTATAACAACCAAGTCACCTGGCTATGTGTGGACATAGTCACAGCATTATAACAATCAAGTCACCTGGCTATGTGTGGACATAGTAACAGCATTATAACAATCAAGTCACCTGGCTGTGTGTGGACATAGTCACAGCATTATAACAATCAAGTCACCTGGCTGTGTGTAGACATAGTCACAGCATTATAACAATCAAGTCACCTTTCTATGTTTGGACATAGTCACAGCATTATAACAATCAAGCCACAGCAATATAACATCAAACCACAGCATTATAACATCAAGCCACCTGGCTATGTGAGGACATAGTCACAGCATTATAACAATCAAGTCACCTGGCTATGTGTGGACATAGTCACAGCATTATAACAACCAAGTCACCTGGCTATGTGTGGACATAGTCACAGCATTATAACAATCAAGTCACCTGGCTGTGTGTGGACATAGTCACAGCATTATAACAATCAAGTCACCTGGCTGTGTGTAGACATAGTCACAGCATTATAACAATCAAGTCACCTTTCTATGTTTGGACATAGTCACAGCATTATAACAATCAAGCCACAGCATTATAACATCAAGCCACAGCATTATAACATCAAGCCACCTGGCTATGTGTGGACATAGTCACAGCATTATAACAATCAAGTCACCTGGCTGTGTTTGAACATAGTCACAGCATTATAACAATCAAGTCACCTGGCTGTGTGTGGACATAGTCACAGCATTATAACAATCAAGTCACCTGGCTGTGTGTAGACATAGTCACAGCATTATAACAATCAAGTCACCTTTCTATGTTTGGACAGTCACAGCATTATAACAATCAAGCCACAGCATTATAACATCAAGCCACAGCATTATAACATCAAGCCACCTGACTATGTGTGGACATAGTCACAGCATTATAACAATCAAGTCACCTGGCTATGTGTGGACATAGTCACAGCATTATAACAATCAAGTCACCTGGCTGTGTGTGGACATAGTCACAGCATTATAACAATCAAGTCACCTGGCTATGTGTGGACATAGTAACAGCATTATAACAATCAAGTCACCTGGCTGTGTTTGAACATAGTCACAGCATTATAACAATCAAGTCACCTGGCTGTGTGTGGACATAGTCACAGCATTATAACAATCAAGTCACCTGGCTGTGTGTAGACATAGTCACAGCATTATAACAATCAAGTCACCTTTCTATGTTTGGACAGTCACAGCATTATAACAATCAAGCCACAGCATTATAACATCAAGCCACAGCATTATAACATCAAGCCACCTGGCTATGTGTGGACATAGTCACAGCATTATAACAATCAAGTCACCTGGCTATGTGTGGACATAGTCACAGCATTATAACAATCAAGTCACCTGGCTATGTGTGGACATAGTAACAGCATTATAACAATCAAGTCACCTGGCTGTGTGTGGACATAGTCACAGCATTATAACAATCAAGTCACCTGGCTGTGTGTAGACATAGTCACAGCATTATAACAATCAAGCCACAGCATTATAACATCAAGCCACAGCATTATAACAATCAAGTCACCTGGCTGTGTTTGAACATAGTCACAGCATTATAACAATCAAGTCACAGCGTTGATGACATGTTGTAGTTGATCTAGAAAAGGATAAAGCTTCTTCTTAGGATAAAAAAATATATGAACACTATTATAGCTGGTCTATCTACCAGGACGCTAGCATTTCCCTTTACCAAAAATGGATATTCAGAAAGGTCATTAATATTTAAATGACACATGATCACCACTTGTGTTCTGTGTATTCCGACACTCATAGACAGATACAAAGCATACATGATCTCTCCTAGCCCCCATATATGTTATGTAGCGTTCGGAGAACTTGTTAAGGGACGTGGTCTAAGTAGGAATAGATGAACAGTCAGGTAAAGGGAGGATCAAGGTAGAGCTAGAGATAGATAGATAGATTGATAGATAGATAGATAGATAGATAGATTGATTAAGTATTGATTGATTGATTGACTGATAATTGTTTTGATATTTTGTTGTATTGTATTTTATTAAAATTCCTCAATTTAGCTTGCACATTCATCAGCAAAAACATCAAAAACCTGGAACCTGAGTGGACACGGATATTGAAACGATTTTCCTAGAAATTTGACAGTTAATGTATATTGTTGAGGAAAGAATTAATAGCTCGTTGGCCACTTCAGGAACATTCTAACTTGACCGTTGTAATTTTTCAAATTATAAAACAGATATTTGAAGTGTGACTATAGAACTAGAAAATCTTCTCTTGAACAGACTACATCTTTGGGTATTTCAGCATGTTGGCTCTATTCATTAAAGAGTTTTAAAAAATAACTTTAAAGAACATTTTACGTACCGTCTTCTAAGTCTAGCTCTATAGGATTATTACTAGAATGCTTATAAGTCTAGTAGACATACTTTTGCGTAATTAGGATCTTTTCTCGGGGGAATGGGAAATGGGAGGGTAAAAATAATCTTTTAAAGTCTAACAATCATTTGAGCATTGTTCTATAATATCTTTAAATACGGAATTGTCTTTTCTTAAGAAGTCTTAAAATTCTTTCTTGTTTTCTATTTGACTATTATTCTTAAAATTGTTGAGTCCAAGAACACTTCACGTCAATTTGTTCTCTTTGAACATCTTGAAAATCTAAGTTCAGGCTAACCCAGACCTCTTGTTCAATAATTGAACATGATTTAACAAAAATTTCTTAATCATTTTTAAGACTTAAGTGCTGCTCTATAATTTTGTTGCTATAATGTCAAAGCAAATATTCGAACATTCATAACAGTTGAGCGTCATATATCTAGAAAACTATCAGAGATTTTATTGAGTGTGAGTAGCAATGTCATCTGTGTGTTCGTGTTTATTTGAATGGATGTGCTTTATGCTTCTATGTATATAATATTCTTCTTATATCAGTATTCATAAACTCAGCCACCGAGTCAATAACAGAGGACACCACGTCTGGCATTATGCTAATGTGTGAACAGAGTTAGGGTTAATGCCCTTGCTAGGAAGGCGGTTCCCCAAACTATTAGTGCACGGGAGTGTCAATCGGTGCACGTGAAGGCAAATTTAAAACTACGCGAGATGATACTCGAGTGACAATCATTTACATATTTCAACACGCCGAGATTTCACCAATCAAATATTCATTTGTTTGCTTACCAGATCATTGTGGGTAGAATTCAGATCTTTTTGTATTTGTAAAACATCTGGGGAAGTTTCACAATCGCTTCTGTGGTGATGTTTTTCTATTGAAAAAAAATGTAATCTATCCAATGGCAAGTACAATAAAAGTGGAATTCATTTTTCTTAAATATAAAAATATTTAAATTTTAAAAACTTAATTTTATTTTCGAGACTTAGCAGATAAGAGTGATCCACGAAGTGAACTTTGCGTCCCAAAGCACTTCGGAGTACACAAGGGTATCATGTTGCCAGCACAACGACCAATCTTTTTAACATTTTCAATTCACATGCCAGGTATGCATTTAATATATTTATAGTAGTACTGATATCGAAAAGTAATTGACCCCTTTTGCATACTGAGAATTATAGACATTTTCTTCGATTCTAAAGATTAGGTTCAATGGAAGTGTGTCACATGACCACGAGAACCATGTTGGGACCTGCATATATGTTTTGCCATTTTTTTTTCTATTGCAGATGTAAATAATATTATTGGATGGTTATCAGTAAAGTGTTTTGTAGGATGATTGTAGATATATTTCTTGTAGGTTTGTCATCCATTGAAGTATTACAGCACTAACAACAGTTACACTACTAACAACATTTACAGTACTAACAACAGTTACAGTACTAACAACAATTACAGTACTAACAACAGTTACAGTACTAACAACAGTTACAGTACTAACAACAGTTACAGTAAGTACTTGGGAATGTAAATACAAAGAACTTCCTTGTAGAACGTATCCAATGATGAGGTTTATTTATAGAATACTCCAATTTGCAGGATTGTATTTGATGAACAGAATAACGTTTGACTTCACATCACACAATACTTTCACATCACACAATACTTTCACATCACACAATACTTTCACATCACACAATACTTTCACATCACACAATACTTTCACATCACACAATACTTTCACACATCACACAATACTTTCACACATCACACAATACTTTCACACATCACACAATACTTTTACATCACACAATACTTTCACATCACACAATACTTTCACACATCACACAATACTTTCACATCACACAATAATTTCACATCACACAATACTTTCACATCACACAATACTTTCACATCACACAATACTTTCACATCACACAATACTTTCACATCACACACAAAGTTCATTGCTAGACTTTACATAAGATAAATAACTTCAACTTATAAACTTCAATTAATAATTTCAACCCAAACTATGTATTTCTCAGGTCTACACACTTGTACTGACTAAATTCAACTACATACTTGCACTGCTTCAGTGGAGTAGCTATGACCTGGGGAGGTCCAAATTTGAAAATCCTCCGGCTCCCACTTGAGGGTACCCTCAAATGAATGTCCAAAATTTTTTTTTACATTAAATATTTAGCCAATGCTATGTTATCTTGCTATTCAAGTTGTTATGTGAATTGTACTGCTTATTGTTCAACTTACATTCTCCAACTCCTACTGTAGACTGTCCATCTCTCATACAACCTAACTTCCGGTCATAACTTATTCATGGTCAGTATTTACATTTTCACGCTCTATATTCACAAAATTCACTAAAGTACAATAAGGTCCAATATATTTTGACTGTGATCGCAGACAAAACCGTTGTTTAGCTGGCGGTCTTTGAGTCGAGCAAGAGCCAGTCTCAAATGTGTGTTCCGCGACTTTAGTGAGAGCTCTCCAGTTGTCTCTTTCAGAGGTTCATCCACTGTCTGTTGCTTTCTTCTAGTTCTAGGCCATTGAGAGCAATATGGCAATATGTTTACGCTTCCATGTTTGTGAGGTGAAACTCTTTTAAGCTCAATGAAATAGGTGTGTCTATGTTCTGTACTCAAACCTCTGTATTAACCGGACCTTTAATTTGTTATTTACAAATGTAGATTCACTATTTGGCAAGTATAATAGACTATTTGTCATCATATCTCAGAAATGAACTGCTTTATATAATAATAGATATTTCAAGCCTAATTACTTAACATGTTGTTTTAAAGTTGTTTTTCCATGACATGTAATCTTGAAAGTTCAACTCAAGGATTGCTTAAAACTGATTGACTATGTGTTTACAAGGGCCAAATGTCTATGCATAGCTCAAGAATATTTTGTAATAGAATTTGTCCTACATGTAGTTTATATTAAAACTTCAAGGGTTCCATAGAGCCTCATAGAGAAACATTTGTGGGCCTATCTTGCTGACCAAGGTTGGTTAATACTTATCTTTATCTCTATCCTTTTAGGGATTTGTGGGTCACTCTTTGGGGAGGTTAAGGGATATAACTTATTCAATGACCACCGTCTAGCTGTAAACACCAGAGGTGTTACACTCTAGATAGAATCTCTAGATAGAACAACAGTTGTTTGATTTGAAGTCCAATGTTTCAAAATGGTATTGGTGGTACACAGCTTCAAGTTTTACTTTATAGAGATCTAGTACAAAGGAGACCAAACTGAAGGGCCATACTGAACACACAATTGCTTTCTTAAGGTTTTGAATCAAAAGTTTAACTCTTTCTTTCCGTAAGTCTTCTCACTCCGATAGTAGTATTCGTTTTGCTCTTTCGTATTTCACTATCCTGTTATGATTAAGCTTCAATAACTTTTTTTCTTTGTTATCACAAAAATGTTATATTTGGTATTTAATTATAGGAGAAAGCATGCTATTTTTACAGAACACAAATTAAAGTTTATAAATCCAAAAACCAATTTAGTTAAATGCGAGTCAAATCAACGTTGGCATCGTCAAATGGAAGAGAAAGAGTTAAAACAAAGAGAAAGCCAGAAATATAACAAGTGCTATAGAGGAGAATAAGAACAACATTTTAAAAAATATATTGTCTAAAAAAAAACAAAAAACAATACCACTATTATTAAACTTCAAATATAATTTTAAAATTATTTTTTTTATCTAATTCGGGTATCGAACCCGTGACACCGTCAGCAGCTAGAGCTTACACATTTTCTGATTCGGCCAGCGAGGAAGAAATACTTGGTCACAGTCGTTTACTTATAGGTATGTTGATTATATGGACTTCTAGATCTTACACTAGACCTCAAGTTCTGGTTTACAACTCTTAAGATCTATTCTAGATCTGGATTTAGAATGTAGATTTAATCTATATTTGATTTGCGATAAAATATAAGATAATAATTTAAACTTTAATAAAAATCGAAGGTACTTTAAATTTACTCAGTTATCGCATAATTACAGTAATACGGCTGATCACGCCATGTTGGCTCTAGACCTAGATTTAGTCTCTAGCCAAATTTGCATGTATTTATTTTCTATTTTTGAAACATTATAACAGTCGCATTAGAATTTTCTCCGTGTAGCCAACGAGCTAGTAATATTTTTTCTCAGCGATATATATCAACTCTTGAATTTCTAGGAAAATCATTAGTGCCGTTTTTGAGATCAGCTGTCCGCCCAGCCAGAGCCTTCAGGTTCCTCCATGATGATGAAGTGACTTGAATAGACGTAGTTTAAAATAAAGACTGTTATTTAAAGTCGCTACTAGATTTAGTTCCCTACGGAACCTAGTGCAGCACTGTGATCCCTTATGGATGGTATCTCCGCTTCTTAAGTCAAAGTTTATCTCTGTTACGTCTTCTTATAGGATGAAAAAATCCCAAGTTTATAAATACTTCAATCTTTATTAACACTGAAAACACTTTCTTGTTCATAGTCCTCCATTTTGGTTTTCATCCCCTTTCAACACGCATTCGCACCATTTCACATTGACACTAACATGCGCAGGTAACACCGCCCCCTCCCCCCGTTTAACAAGTTCGATGTACGTCCAAAAATTCAAATCACTGACCTATATTATCAGTTTTAAAAAATTCTAATTTCTCTGTAACATAGAAAACCATAAAGTAATAAACACACAAAATCATACACATGTTAATACCAATACAATTCTAACGTTAAATAACAATTATATTCATCACAATAATAACTGTTATTATGATCAATTGAAACAACTTTTGTTAACATACGTAATCATATTTCTATCAATGACCCGCTAAATAGCATTGTATCACATTTAATTATTACAACTCTCCACTCCTAATTTTATGCCTGTACAAAACACCCTCATTCCAGCCGGAATCAAATAGTAAACAAACCAAGTCTATCTTGGTCCCTGCATATTCTACTCCCAACAACATGACCCGGCACATAGCTAACTCACCACAATCCTAATACCATAGATTTAAACACAATGCCTAGTTACTTCTTAGTATCATCAAAACAAAATAAAATACATTGTGTCCAAAATCTAACCATCTACTTTCTACTTACTTAGACTTAGACTTAGGTCCTCCCGCGCCGTTCGGCGCATTGGGCGGCAAGCTGTCTCCATAAAGATCTGTCACTGGCAATGTCTTAAGCCTCCTCCCACCTGGTGTCCACTGTTCTGAGGTCCTCCATGAAGGTGTGTCGCCAAGTAATAGGAGGGCGTCCCTGTTTGCGCTTTCCTTGTTTTGGCTTCCATGTTATCGCAACTCTTGGTGTGCGTAATTCATTTTGACGTAGAACATGTCCCGCAAACGTCATTCGACGCTCAGTCACAACCTCACCAAGTGTTCGACTCCCAGTTCGGCATAGGATTTCCTTGTTTGAGACCCGATCTGTGTAACTGACTCCCAAAATCCGTCTCAGCCATCTCTGTTGAGCCACATTTAGTCTTTTCTCAATTTTGACTGATGACTTCCACGTCTCACATGCATATGTAGCAGTTGGAATGACGATTGTGTTGAGAAGGTGTATTTTTGTCTCGAGTCCAATGGCTTGGCTAGTCCAAATAGGCTGCAGCCTTTGGAAAATGCTCCCTGCCTTTCCTATTCGGCACTCTACATCATGGTAAGCATCTCCATCATTTGTTATGATGCTGCCAAGGTACGTGAACTTGTCCAGCTCTTCAAGCTTTGACTCGCCAAGTCTGACGGGGACACCCTTTGCCTTATATCCCACTCGCATAATTTTAGTCTTATCCAAGTTTATGCGGAGGCCAATTTTGGGTGCCTCTCTGTCTAGGCTCTCCGTCATTTCTTGAATGCATTTATTTGTAGCCCCGAGTAGTGCAACATCATCAGCAAAGTCCAAGTCCGTCAATCGGAGCTGTTCATGCCATGGAATACCAAAGGCAGTCTGGTTCATTGCTCTCCTCATTATGTGGTCGATGGCTAGGAGGAAAAGGAAGGGAGATAAGATGCACCCCTGTCTCACACCTGTCTCGATTGTAAAAAACTCTGTTGTTCCCTCTTCTGTTTTAATGCAGCAACTAGATTGACTGTAAAGGTGTCGTAGGATCTGGACGAATTTTTCTGGGATACCGTATTCTCTAACTATTTTCCATAGTGATTCTCGGTGGATACTATCAAACGCTTTTTTTTTAATACTTTCTACAACATATTCATATCTAGCCTTACAAAACTTCTATAATGTGATGGCCTTAACATATATGTTCATGCAAGAATGATCCCATTCGTTACAACTATATTCGCTCCTTGTAGATTAGCACAATAACTAGTATCCATCATTACCACCTTTTCTTATCCTATGTATATAATTCTAACATTATTGACATGCCATCTTTTCCGTTTCCTTCCTTTGCCATGATGTCCACTACAGAATAGACCAACTGTACTGTTTTCTACCCTGCTAATATCCCTCTCTTTTCTCGTATACGCCTCTCCACCATTGTACCTTAATTCCTTAACTCTGCTTAACTGTAGACACTGTCTCCTAGTGTGTCCCCTTCTCCCACAATTAAAGCATAGGATGTATGGATTTATACGTCTGCATGCGGGTTTATATCGCTTTCCCCATACCTTTAATTGTCTTACTTTATTTTGCTTTTGACCCATTACAATCACAATTCTTTCTACCTTATCTGTTAATTCTTTCTTCTTGTGATCTATGCTACCCATGTCATCTGATTGATGGGATCTTCTGTCTTCTTCTACATCCCCATTTCTACATTGAGTAGACTTTATCCCATAATATTTCTTCCAATTCTTAATCTCCCTTTCTAAACATATTTTCACCCCATGAATGTTCCCAATAATTAAATCTATCTCACCCTGATCTACAACACAAGCTTCCACTGTCCCCTTAACATACGGTGTGTCTATACTAACTTTAGCAATCGGTAATTGTACAATATTCCCATTAAACATAACACACTTCCTAGATTTGCCTGTATATTCATGGTCTTCCACTAATTTCTTATTCACTCCAATGATGGTGCTCCCTGTATCCCTGATGGTCTTGTCTGCCTTGTTCCCTACGAATGTCTGGAAAACCTCCAATGTTCCCGTATCAGATGACAATGCTCTACTCCCCCCACCTTTCTCCCAGTCTTTTCTCTCCTGTCTGTTTTCTTGATATCGTCCGTTGAAATTATCATATTGTCTTTCATATTTACCACGTCTATTGTACCTGTCCTGTGTCTCCCTTGTTCTGTGAGAGTTATTCTGTGTCTCACATGTTCTGTTAAAGGCAACTAATTCTTCTATATCACTGCCTTTAGATAATTTCTTCTCAGGATGTGCCGCTTTATAAGTCCTTATCAGTCTTACTATGTCTTCTATAGATTTCGGTTTCCTCTCTAACAGAAATATTGTTAATTCCTCCTGACACTCGTAGATTACTTTGTCCAACATGAGAAATGTCTTTAGACTGTCAAAGGTCTTTTCTACCTCAGCGGTTTCTATCCAGTTATCGAAATAGCTGCTCATTTTGTCCAAGAAAGTCTGTGGGGCATCATTTGTGTCTATCGCACAGTTAACAAATTGTTTACGGTAGTACGCCTCTGTTTTTCCGTAAGTTCGCAGTAATTGTTTTTCCACCACGCTATAGCTGCTCTGGTTCATGCATATCTTCGATGGAACCTCTGCTACGAATGACTTCGATAATAAGAATGACCATTTGTCTTCGGGGTATTCCAGTTTCCTCATTTCAATTTCGAATTTCTTCAAAAAAATGTCTATGTCCATTGTAGCTTCTTCAAATATCGCACCTTTATATTTTGCTAGTTTATTCCCTGTAGTGTCACTCTTTCTTTTATCACTCTCTTTTTCTTGGTCTGTTTTCAACTTTTTCTCCGCCGTCTCTTTTTCAAACTCCAATCTCTTTCAATGGCAACTCATTTGTTTTTCTTTTCCCTTTCCTTTGCTACTATCTCCTTATCCTTTTCTCTATTGTCCTCCATGTCTAATCTCTCCTTTTCTTTGTCTCTTTCCATCGCTAATCTCTCCCTCTCCATTAACCTATCTTGCACGTATTCTTAGTTCTGCCCCTTCAAGCTCCAACAACCTCCCCTCTTCCTTCAACGCTGCTACCTCAGCCTTGTCCGCCATAGTCTATTACTAATAATATCGAATCGAATAGTCTCCTGTCTCTAGATCTAGACTTACTATTTCTTCTATCTGCTGACAGGAGATCAACTGTGTATATAGGAATACGTGTGTTTTACCTTTACACTGGGCGTCACTTGTTACGTCTTCTTATAGGATGAGACTCTTTAGCGATACACCAACATGAAAACGACAAAATCCCAAGTTTATAAATACTTAAATCTTTATTAACACTGAAAACACTTTCTTGTTCATATTCCTCCATTTTGGTTTTCATCCCCTTTCAACACGCATTCGCACCATTTCACATTGACACTAACATGCGTAACAGTAACTATCTCCCTTATGTTATCTCCCTTCATAAGTCAAAGTTTATCTCCCTTATGTTATAACACTTCATAAGTCAAAGTTTATCTCCCTTATGTTATAACACTTCATAAGTCAAAGTTTATCTCCCTTATGTTATAACCCTTCATAAGTCAAAGTTTATCTCCCTTATGTCATAACACTTCATAAGTCAAAGTTTATCTCCCTTATGTTATAACACTTCATAAGTCAAAGTTTATCTCCCTTATGTTATCTCCCTTCATAAGTCAAAGTTTATCTCCCTTATGTTATAACACTTCATAAGTCAAAGTTTATCTCCCTTATGTTATAACCCTTCATAAGCCAAAGCTTATCCCCCAGGCCAGAGAAACACAGTGGCCATGTATGTTTGAAAGTAGCCCAAACAGAACTAGACCAGTCTAAACTTTCAACACAATGTTTTGAATATTGATCTAACGGTTACAAGGCAGACACGAGCATGCAATGGTTAAAAAAAAATCCTCTGGGGATTTTCTGTACAGACATTTGAGTCACATTTGCAACTTGTTGAGCTAAACAATGCAATGGTTTCATTCAACACTTGGCTTTTCAAACATGTTTTCAACATTATCAAAGAATACTTAAAGTAGACTTGAACTGCATTCATTATGTCACAGTTTTATCATATTTCATGATGAAAACTCGAGACATAGTCTTCATTTGAGCTTTTTAGTAATGAGATTTTTTTTCTTAGTTTCAAGTCTAGGTTTGTGTTTAGTTTCTAGTCTAGTTTTTTTTAGCTGCCCTCGATAGGGGTATAGCCGCTGTTACTTATGTGTGTTCTGTCTGTCCATCCGTTTGTCCGTCCCGTTTTAATAGCAAAAGCTAAAAAAAATGTTGAAAATCAGATATTATATTTTAGATCTTGCAAAATTCTGTTGCGACGGTTACTTTTTATTTTCTGAAAGAGAAACGTTTAAGTTTTTAAAATAAATATGCAAGAAGATTTTTATAAAATTACACAATTTCACAACTACTTACTATAAATTGTAAAAAACATGTCTATATTATGTTTTTATTTACATCCACAACTAGTCACTATAAAGAGCAGGGGGGCTTATAAAAGTACATCATGAACTTCTTTATTTAAAAAGAAAATTATTTATGCAAACGATCTTGCTCTTTTCTAAAAAAAATGTTTAATATTTGCATTACTAAACTAAAATATCTTCTTCTATACAAGCTAATACCATTGTAGAATAAAAATGATGTCTTTTCTTTTAAAATAGAAAGATGTATTTATTATTTGTACAAGTCGAATATCGAATATATAATATTGAATATATAATCATTTAATAGCATCAGTTAGGCCAGGCTCCCACTCTACTATGTATCTATAATAATAATATCGTTGAATACATATGTATATTAACAATGTATTAAAATGATAACATTAATAAATGTCTCTATCCTGTGCTGTGATGTCTGTCGTCTGGAACTATGGGATATAGATTCTAGATCTAGTCTTAATATTCAACATCAATCATTTATGTAACTTAAAAATAGTAGTGAACCCAAGACTGTTCCTTGAGGTACACCTGAGTTTACTGTTATCGGTGTTGATTTAGAGCCATTTATTATTACAGTTTGTTCTCTCCCTATCAAAAAATCTTTAATCCACTGATGCAGTGGACCATTAATGCTGAAATATTTTAATTTTTTAAGCAAACTATGGTGGTGAACTTTGTCAAAAGCCTTGGAAAAATCTAGTAAAATAGCATCTATTTGTTCACTATTATCTAAGCCTTTTGAAAAATCATCAATTAGACCTATGAGTTGTGTTTCACATGATCTATATTTCCTAAAGCCATGTTGGTATGGGGTGAGGACATTAGGTTTGTCTAAGTGGTTTGGAATCCGAGAGCTGCATCCCGCCATTTTTTCTTTTTGAACTAGCCCTTCTTTATTGGTATGTTTTTAACTTTTTCACACGTTGGATGGTCTCATCAGTCTATTTGAGCGAGTTCTTACTGGGATCTCAGCCCTGCATGTTATAAATAGAATGAAATAGATACTTCACATTTAAGCTTTTTTTTTCACCTTTGTAATAACACGTCAGTCGCTAGCCCACGTAATAACGGGATTGAAAACGCCATGGGTGATAACGATACCAGCAGTGACGTAACCGAAGTGAATCCTAGACAAATCCGAATACCAGTAATCTGTGACGTCATTAAAACGGAAGTTTACACATTCGCCCATTAAGGCGTGTTAGGAACAAGGGAGGGAGAGGGAGACAACATGGAAGGGTCTTACGGTCCCAGCCCCCTGACATTCAAAGATTAATTGAGACTCTTGGCTAATGGCACGCTACATAGACCAGAAATGAGTCGCTTGAGGCAGGCAGAGAGGCCCAATGACAAAGACAGAGGGTACTGTTCTAGAATGGGTTATCACTCTCTGATTTAAGTTTTTAGATTAAAATTTTTTTTGGCTTTATAAAGATTTCTCTCACTGTAACTTCAAAAAAAAAATAATAATAATAATCATTCTTTCATTTCGGATCTCTCGATGTCTGGCGGGGCTGGTGATGTCAAGGTCACATCTGTTTCCGAGGTTGGCCAACGTCATGACATTCCTAAGCAGGGACCCATGAGGTACCCAGTAGAGTTTGGTGGACTCAGGGGCGTCCTAAAACCCTGAAGCTCAAAATTCAGTCTGTAAACTGGGATTTAAACTCTAAAACCCTCATTTTGAAGGTAAACGCTTTGCCACTCTGCCATTACGCTCCATTGTAACCTCAGTATGTCGTATTCTTAAATTGCCTATTTTTAAAACTCCTGACAAATCTTATCTTATCTTATACATTTCAGACGTTTCTTCCAGCATCACACATTGCTCCACGTTCAAAGAACTCATTGACGCTTTAAATGTCAACGTTTCCAACACCTGATAGGCGTATCTCCGGAGATTTGATAAGGGAGGGTGGCGGGGGGAGGTTCAGTACTTATAACAAATCATAATAACGGCAAATGAACAAAGAACAAAAGACTTTAAAGATCAGAAATCGATTATCAGGCAATTGCGCCTCCTGCGTCAAAATAGATATAGGCGATTAATAGGAAAAAGAATTTAGCAGTAACAGAGTCGCTAAAAATAACGTCAAGAAATGTTTCTTGAGAACTAGTGTTATTACACAATGACGTGAAGAGACTATCACTGCGCACACCCAGCGACACTCGTCAATATACTGTGTTCCTATCATTATGCAAGGAATATTGATTTCCTCTCTGTGCTGTTAAGTGGTGGAGAAAAAAAGCAACAACAGTCAACATTATCTTGTTCTTATCATCCCCCCCCCCCCCTATAAACTGGGCCGTTTTTACGCTGGAATAATCTGGGCCAAGTCCCACGCACTTTGTTACAGGTCATTGAGTTGGTCATTCTCGTATGGCCTAATTTGCAGGGACATTCGCCATTCAATGTCTAAGCAATATGAATAAGATGATCGCTCTTTTGGCAACATCCGATTCCTTGCATTGAAAAAAAAAAAAAAGAAGCTAAAATGAGAGGTGGGAAAGGGGCATCCACATTAAGGCCAGGAGAGAAATAGAAGCTAAAAGCCCAATAATCTGATCATCAAAATGCTAAATGAATAACGCAACAAATGAGCTGATGTCTCAATAGCTCACACTGTACCAGGATATAGGCTATCAAATATACCAAGCATTGATTATCAAAATATGAGACATTTATTCTCCACCTTTACTCTAGTAATACACATTTGTGGTAGGCATCACTAAGAAGTGAATCTTTAATAACATTTCTAGAGGGGGGAAAGAGTCTTTTTGTTTTCTTTTCTCTTGTATTTTGTCAAAATTTCAGTTGAACTGATAGCGTATGTTTATGTTAAGCATTTGGCTTTTTAGAAAGCTTCTATCAACTCTGTCTGTCTGGCTAAAAGTTTGGATTGTACACGTTATTTCACCCACACCCATTCTCAGGTCAAGCTGAAATCTCGCACATTTATTTCTGTTATTTGACAACACAAGTAATGTATAATGTAAGAAGCGCGCGATAGACTGTAAGTCAAGATGGATACGTCGTTACATTAGGGAACAAATAGTTATGTCAAATGTTTTTGAAACACAAATTTGAAATGAAATGAATGAACTATATTTTGTATGTTCATGTGTTTAAGTGAAAAACTATCTTTGCAAAGAGCAGATCTATTATCTTTGAATTAGATCTAGATTTCGATCTGGGCGTCAAGAGATTTTCAGTTCTGCGCATGCGTGACTTTCGGTCTTGTCTCATGTAAACATAACTATATGACCTAGATCCATAAAATAGTTATACTTTCATAGAGTTGTGCTACTTTATTATTTTTTTTCGGTTAGTATCCAAGGAACATTTCTGCCAATTTTTATCAAGATTGGTCAAAGGTTTTGATTTCTATTAGAGACATACATACATACATACCTGCATACATATATACATACATACATACATACGCCTTACTTTATGCTTTATACATAGATAGATACACACTCTAGCTGTATTCAGTTCAGTATAGTAACAAATAAATTAAATATTGAACTGGTTGCTACTATTTACTTCCCGCGGGCTACTAAAGCTCAGAGCAGCTATTCCCTAGTACAGGTTAACTTCACAAAAGTCATATATTTCAGATTATTATAAAATGAAGATTCATAAATAACAGGCTTTTAGGTGTTTCAAGTGTATAGGATACAAAATAATTGATAAATTAAACATTTTTATAAACATTGTAATAACTTTTCCCCCCTTTTTACAAGGCTTATATCAACTTACGTTTTCTGCCTGTCTTTCTGATTGTCTGGTAAAAAGTTTGAACATGTTATTTCTTCCACACCCTTTATCGGATCAAGTTGAAGCTTTGCATAATTATTCATTGGCAAAGACAATACATGAATACATTTTTTAAAAATCCAATTAATAAAATAATTACTGGCAAATACTTTTTTATACCGACAAGGGAAATTAAATTTTTTGGTACTCAGAGAATTCGCTAAATATTTAATGTTGTGAACCCTAAGGTAATTGTACACGTTATTTCTCACACCAAATGGAAACTTTAAACAATTTATTTATTGTAATTAACAAAACATGAATCAATTTAAAAATTTACAAATTAGCTAATTATTTCTTGGTAATCAATTATTTTGTTTAATATCGAAGATGGGAATTGAGATATATATATTTGTAAATGCGGAGTTCTTCCCATTATAAAAGCTTTGTTTTGTGGGTTTTTTTAATGTATTTTTACTTGTTTGTATTTGACTTGTTTTCAGTTGGCAGGTTCTTTTTTTTACTTGGTTCAAAGGGGCACGTATGAAAACTTTAACTCTGATCACTCTAAGTTGTAGCTACCAGAATATAACGCCCTATCACTGGCGGTTCCGGGGGGGGGGGCGGTAGGGGCGATTTCCCCCCCCCCCCCCCCCCCCGGACGAACTTTAGTATAGAATTCCCACAATTTGTATACGAATTTATTACTTATTTTAATAATATATACTAATTATTTATATTTAAACCTATTTTTAGATTATTTCGCCCCCCCCCCTCTATGTTGGTCGAATTGGTGGGGTCGGGAGGGGCGATGGCATCAATTCCGCCCCCCCCTTCATAAACTTTCGAGTGGTGGGGGCGGTTCAATTTATATGTAGAAGAGAATCAATTGAATATCTATATAATTAAAACTTGTTATTGGTATTTTAACCGATCTTTATATTATGTCGTTCCCCTCTTGGCCGATGGGGTGGGGATCGAATACCTCTACTGCCCTTCTCACCTAAAACCTTTGAGTGGGGAGGGGACGGTCCTATTTTTCTGAGAAATCATAGATTGTGAACAAAATTAGTTGAATTAATATATAGATTTTATATTATGTCGCTCTCCTTCAGATATTTTTGCCAATTCGGTGGGGTGGGGCGGGGGGGGGGGGGCGATTGCATGTACAGGCCTCCCCAATCTAGCCCTCTGAGTGGGGGGGGGCGGTCCTATTTTATGGAGAAATCATTGTATGTGAACAAAATTAGTTGAATATGTATATAATATAAACTACGTGAACTCATTGTATATTATGTCGCACCACACTATAATCTCAAATTTTATCATTAGTACATATAAAAGGAAAAAAAGTTGTACTAGGTGGGAGGGGCGATACATGCAATCACCTTCCCCACATGGGACAAACCAATACTTTTTCTTTTTGTATTATAGTTAAGAAATTACAAAATAAAAAAAAATCTGTCACTAATATAATTTATACATGCTATAAAATTAAATTCTTATATCGAGTCGCCCCACCCCTATTTTTTAATGCCAAATGCAATCATTAGAAGAAATTATAAAAAGGAGTGAGGATTAATCATTTTCACTCTATCGCCCCCTCCCCTTTCCAGACAGAGTTTATGTAATTTCACAGGAATTTATCTTAATTATTTTAAGAAAGACTTTGCTTTGGAAAAGTTTTAATTCAAACTATATTCTTCAGTATAAGAGTCACGATTGAAATGAGTTCTAAACCCAAATAATTTTTTTCCTAGTCGCCTTTTCCCAACCTTTACTCAATTTGATACTTTTCTAGTTAAATAAATCTGGGACTATAACTCACAATTTATGCTTGAATATTATTGAATATTATTTATCTAATTTTTTTTTTCGGCGGCGATCCTCAAAGCCCTAATCTAACGATTTGGGGTATCTTATCTTTTCAAGGAACAAATCGGTTTTATTTGCATTGTATTAAGGGCGTAAAAATTTATATTGGAATATTTTTCAACATTATTCAAAAGGTCCTTTATAATAGGATAAATAATGTGCTTTAGGTCAGAAAATGCGTTTGTTCAGTGAAGAATGCAAGAAAACGCTTTTCGTGATTGGCTTCGACCCGAACCCGACTGATAAATAATGAGGTATAAATGTCAGGAGAATGCGTTTCTTCAGTGAAGAATGCAAGAAAACGCTTTTGGCTTCGGGGCGAACCCACTTCTTAATAATGAGCTATACATGTCAGAAGGATGCGTTTCTGCAGTGAAAAATGCAAGAAAGCGCTTTTGCGTCGGGGCTTGGCTCCGAACCCCACTGGGGGAATCTTACAGCGCTCCCCCAGACCCCCAAGCTTGCAAGAGAAAGGCCTCAACATGACTTTTTTATTTTTTCGCTGAAGGTTGAGAAACACTAATCTATTTTATTCTCATATATATATAATAATATATATATATATATATATATATATATATGCTGTACGCATGTTTATGCTTAGGGTTAGGGTTTACTCGGCGTTAGGGTTAGGGTTTGGAAAAAATCGCCCCCCCCCCACTCCAAAGTTCTGGATCCGCTAATGCGTCCTATTGCTTGTAATAATGCAGTGTCTTTATTGGTTGATAGTTAGTTGGAATTCCTGTAGGTCAGGGGTTCTCAACATGTGGTTCGCGACCACCTTGGAAGTCGAATGACGATTTGCCAGGGGTCGGCTAAGACCATCGAAACTATGGATTGTTTTAGTCTATTCTTCTATTGCTGTGTGTGGGGGGGGGGGGGGGGAGGGGAGTCGCTGCAGAGTGGGGGATTGTAAAAAGGGATCGCCGGGCTTAAAAGGTTGAGAGAGAACAGCTGCTCTAGGTGTAGATACTTTCTCACTTGCGGGTGCGTGGAGTTGAGCTTGAACTGCGATTAGCTTACAAGTCCGGTATAAGCAGACATGTAGTTTAATGAACATAAAAAATCAAGAATAATAATATCCAGCCGCTGGCCATACAATTAATTATCACTGAATATATCCATGTATGTTGAGACACTTGAAGTCTCAAAGTATCTCATGTACGTCCTCTGACTACTAATCTCCAAAAGTAACTGTTAGAATCGTTGAGTAAATATCAGGAAAAAACTAAAACATTCAAAATCATCTCGTGTATACTGTTCACATTCATACCTGAGGATATAAAAACAAAGGGATATAACTATTTCATACCTAAATATCAACCAAGAAATAAACTATTCACTTTCGCCATACCTGCCCCTGACAGTGTACTCAGACTTTGGTTGTGTGTTAGCCAATGAAGTGAACTTTGCATCTCTTTTCATTATCTTCATGTCTGATATATTTATTATTGATTATTACTGGAAGATTATAATTATCATCGGCTTATCTCAAGGCGGAATATATTTTTGACATTGAGGGTTTGCATTACGCTTTTTAAAATTTGATTACAATAATCTCTGTATAAACTGGAATGAATTACAAGAAAGAGTGTTGATTATTTAGTAGGCTATACAATGGATTTTATCCACATCTATGAAAAATTAAATTAATACGTGTACCCGTAAAAAATACAAAGAAAAAGACAACAGTCTTCCTTAGTGAAAACCTGGTGTAAAAGATAAATAACATATTATAAAACTCTAATCTTTACTTTGAACTCTGTCTGATACTTCTTGAGCTGAGCAACATTAAAACTCCAACACTTCTAAGTTGGACACATTTTTTTGTCTATCAGTATAAAGAGCTGTTTAATAAATAGTAGTATTTATTGACTTGACTGAGTCTAATGTATTTGGTCACGTGATTCGTGTCTTTCTTACCGCCACATTTTCTTACCATTGGGTATGATTTGGTTCATGTCGTCTGCTCACGTTGACGTGCCACCATTGTCGCATTCCCAGCACGATTATATATTTTCTCTCTGTCCATCACTCTCTCTCTCTCTCTCTCTGTTCAAGTCCAATGTCTCTAAGCCCCCCCCCCCCACCCTCTCTCTCCCCTCTCATCACTTGGTTCCTCCAACATCAACGGAGCACCACTCAAAGCAAATACACAGCAACGTGAGACGTCCTACACATTCTCACTCACACAGGCTCTACTTCCACACACACACGCTCTCTGTGTCACCCTCTCTGGAAACTACTACAGCAAACAACAAACTCACAAATAAGCGCCTCTGGCAAAACACCAGCAAGAAGTCTGAGCTTTAATCGCAACATGACTCCTGTCCAATTACTTTCTTGCATCTAAAGGAAACAATTTTTTTTTAATTCAACTTTCCACAAGAACAAAAATCTAATTTTCTTATTTACTTTCTCCAACATGTTCTATGGTCACTCCTTAACAGAGTTCCAACATATTCTATGGTCACTCCTTAACAGTTCCAACATATTCTATGGTCACTCCTTAACAGAGTTCCAACATGTTCTATGGTCACTCCTTAACAGAGTTCCAACATATTCTATGATCACTCCTTAACAGAGTTTCTAACATTTGTTACAGTTTTGTTGATCAACCTTTGAGAATATTTAATTTGTTATTTTATTATATTTCTGGAATAATCAAAAGAAAAAAGAAAAATTATTTTTAAAAGGGCGGTGTCATGTGACCAGCACAACGACCAGCCACCATTACTTCTCACCAACTTATGTCAAATTAGAGCTGGGCGAACTCGGAGGCGCCCTAATGATCTCGAAATGAAAAATCCCAGTCATCACAGGAATCAAACCCAATTAATAATAATAATAATGATAATAATAATAATATTAATAATCTTTATTGTCCGTATAGAAATTTGTCTTACAATTTGTGCTATACACCAAACAAAAAACATAACTATAAGAAACCAAAGACTCACTCATAATTTACATGTGACAAAGTTTATACCAGGTTTTTCTTATTTAATGATTTGATTGCCAGGGGAACAAAAGAGTGTTTGTGTCTGTTTGTCTTTGCTATCGGTGTCTTGTATCTCTTTTGTGATGGTAAAATCATAAAATCCTGACACAAAAGGGTGATTCTTTATTTCGAGGATCTTGTTAGCTTTTTTTTTTATAGATGTTTGTCTCAAAGAACTGCCCGAATGGGGTTTGTTATTGCCAATGATTTTACCAGCAGCATTTAGGATTCTATAAAGTTTATTTTTATTTTTAATGCTCAGATTGCCATACCAGACAGTGATATTGAAACTTAAAATATTGCAGATGTGAGCGCGATAAAACATAGCTAAATTGCACGGTTCGGACGCCAAGCACCTTACCACTAAGCCAACTCGCCTCCTATCTAATGAGAAGCACCTTACACTTTATTCAATATCTCTGAATATTGCAAGTTTTATCTTCCCTTTTCATACATAAACAAAATTAACTTTTTGGCTGTTTCATGTTTTGTTATCGACTATAAATAAGGGCGCAAAATTTCAACTTCAGAAAATCTCCCAGACAGAAAAAGATGCCGAGTCAGTTGATAGAAGCTTTGAGTCAGTTGAAAAAAGCTTTGAGTCAGTTGATAGAAGCTTTGTAAAGAGCAAAATAAGAAATCTAAAAAAAAAAACAACTAAAGCCTGCAGTGAGTTGTCTATGTTGTGAGTAACTTCGAAATAGCCAATAGTTTTGCTGAATAAGACAGATATCATTTTTTAGTTCATTAAAAAGACATAAAAAATAATATACACACATTTGAATATGAACAAACTGATTCAGACTCTACTAGATATAAATTGATTGTTTGTTTGATTTTTGGTTGTTGATTTTTTTGTTGATAATTTTTATTTCTTTTGTTTAAAATATTGCGACATTTGTATATAGGTGACAAGACACAGGACTTAAGGAGTCTACAGTAAAAATGTTACTTCTAATACTTACAGATATACTGCTTAAAGTTAAACTATCCATATTACAAATGTGGTAGTGATTCAGACTTAGTAACAAATGAAACTTCTTCATCACATTATTGTGTTGTCTTCTGTCTTATGTATAACATTGTTATTGTAATCAATAAGGCAGAATAAAAACAAGTTAAATATGTTAAAAAATACTTTTTAAAAAACTTCACCAATTATTTTGAATCAGTCATGTCATTAATTGGTGATAGCATGTTTTTGCGCAACGGTTCTATCACATATCTGGGCGTGGTGGGGGCCTCTGGGAGGTTGCCAGTGTTGCCTTTTTGAAAGCGATTTAAAACACACACAAAATCTCTCGAGTCTGTATGCCGTTGTTTATTATTATTGTTATAATTATAGTTTATAACCTAAATTACCATTTGCATTATTATTGATATAAACTATGTTAATATATGTTTCCCGAGTATGTTGATTGTGTATATAATGTGTATATTGTTATTATATGTAACTTTGTAGCATTTGTGCTTTGTGGCAAAAAAATAATTATAATAATTACATTTTTAGATTAAATTGAACTATTTGGAAGATCTACTTGTTCACGCAGAGCTGTTCAAGTACTTCTATAACAATGAAGGTTTATAGTTAGTTATTATTAGCAAACGACTTTTTTCTTTACACAAGGGTTATCTTCCCTTAGCATAGCACTTTTATATATAAAGAAAAATTAATTAATTACGACTAATTTATTAAAGAATTGGATTAATTTGTTGTAAATCGATAATGAACAATTGTAAAAGAGTTTCCACTTGATCCGAGAATGGAAAGTGGGAGTAACGTGTACACAATGTGCACCAGACAGACGAAGTGACTTGACATAAATGAAACTTCTGACATTATTCTGGTAGTCATTTAGATGTGTTTTTGGATTTTCTTAGGGACGCTGAGTCGGAACCGCTGCTTCCTGGTGAAATGATGGGATTCACAGTTTGTTTTAACGATGTAGCGCCGCCTCTGAGAAACAGTCTAAGGCGACATCAAGTAGTTTATTTGAACCATGTTGATCAGTTTGATGAACTGGTAAACTGGGAGAGATGGGGGGGGGGGGGGGAAGGTAAGTGGGCTAAGAGAAGAAAAAAAAAAGGGGGGGGAGATAAAGAAAGACTAGAAGGGGGGGGGGGAGATAAAGAAAGACTAGAAGGGGGGGAGGGGAGATGAAGAAAGACTAGAAGGGGGGGGGGGGAGATAAAGAAAGACTAGAGGGGGGGGAGATAAAGAAAGACTAGAAGGGGAGGGGGATTTAAAGAAAGACTAGAAGGGGGGGGGAGATAAAGAAAGACTAGAAGGGGGGGAGATAAAGAAAAACTAGAAGGGGGGGAGATAAAGAAAGACTAGAAGGGGGGAGATAAAGAAAGAGTAGAAGGGGGGGATAAAGAATGACTAGAGGGGGGGGAGATAAAGAAAGATTAGAAGGGGGGGGGGAGATAAAGAAAGACTAGAATGAAGAGAAGGTTTGACTGCTGTTAAAAATAAGATTTAATTAGCTACAACCTAACCTCACCTTTCCTGCTCGCATAAATATTCCACCTGGTCCAGGTAAAATTAACTATTTTTTTCCCGGGGATCACTAATTAATATGGAACCTCTTGATTTAAATTTAAGAAAAGGAAACTAGGAAACATGGAGTTTTGTTTGTTCTAATTATAGTCTTCTGTTTCTAGTGAGGTTTCAATACACTGGAAAAGAGAAATGTCAATACACTTGGAGAGATGTCGTTACACTTGAAAAGAGAAATGTCAATGAACATTAAAAGAGAGATGTAACATTAAAAGAGAGTAGACCTTGACCTTTTTTTTTCTTTTTTTGCTAGATAGAAAAAATAGAGAGAGGAATGAAGAAATAGAGAGAGGAATGAAGAAATAGAGAGAGAAATGAAGAAATAGAGAGAGGAATGAAGAAATAACAAGAAACTAATAAGAAGAAAAATAAAATATAATGAGAAACTAATTGTTAGAAATAACGAATACAAAATGTTGATGAAGAAATGTTATTTTCGTATAATTTTACAAATGTTTATCAGTCTTGTGAAAAATCTGGCAATGAAGTTGGTCGCGGGAGACATGTCCCATTCTGAGGGAAATCCCCTTTACGCAAATTTGATCCAAGCAAGGACTATCACATTTAAGCAACTATGTTACGTCAAGAGTGATCAGATAGAAGCACTGATCTATAAGAAAAGATAAGGTCAAATACCATTTCATTTATAATAATCAAAACAAATTATAAACAGGAATTTGTTCACTTTTTAGATTTTGTATAGGCAATAGCAGTGGCACGTTCACATGTGATATTATTTTGGGCAAGTTATGACGTAGTTGGGCAACTATAATTTTAAATGTCAAGGAAATGTGTTTTTAGATGGAAATAAGTTGGAATAATTTAGTTTTTAAATATTTACTCTTCATCATAAGTATTTTTAGTATCTTGACAACTTGACACTATCGACGGGTTGTATTACAAAGTGCAGGAGGGAAGTCAGTAAAGTAGATTTTAAGTAGGCCAAAAGTCTAAGTCATGGTAATATATGGCCAGGAAGTATTTTTGATCTTACTATTAACTCACACTCTTGCCAAACTTTGGAATCCTTTATTTTGAAAGCTTTTCATTTTCTTATCCAGCTACAAATGGTGCACATAAACTGGTGTGGAGAGACAAAGCAGTTTTTGTATTAAAAACGTCAAAAGATGACTCCACATATCAGTATCCTTCAATTAAACTAGATTAGTGCTAAACTTCAACCATACTTATAATTTTAATTTTTGTTGTAATTTTGTTTTGTCATAAGACATTATTTTGGAGACATTATCGTGCTCAATTGTTTATGACGTGACACCTATCTCACGGGTCCCAACGCTATTCTACCCGTCTTTCTCATGTCAGCATGAAATGTGTTTCGTACGAAATACGTTCACTGAAGGCCTTAATATCGCGGGCATAGGTCCATTATGTGCGACCAAAAACAGGCTTGCTAAAAGGTGCTAAAAGATGTTTTAACACTAATAAAAATTGGATAACGCTCAAGGTTTTTTTGTTCTTTTTTGCAGTGGGCTAAATGAAACTAAAAAAATCTCAAAGTTCAGCATCGTCACGTGACCACATCTTAATGCCTCCATCTCTACTTGACCTGCATTCCTTTTGTTGAAGTTTAAAGTTCTACAAATTAATCTAATACTATCATCATATGTGACACCATCCTATACGCATAAATAAACTATTCAGTGAGCTAGTATGTTACATATTATTCTGTAATGATTAAAATGCTATATGGCTCTTAAAGTTAAAGCCTATTCTCAGCGCAGCGAAGAGCAGGCTGCTAGGACATCCGAGCTGTTATCAGCAGCAGACGCCTTGGCTGACTTGGCCATGTTCACAGAATTCCTCAAGATCTACTCCCACAAGACATTCTGTATGGTGATCTAATAGAAGGCTAGAGAGCCGCTTGGCGAGCACTTTTAAGGTAAACTGATTATGCAATCTCGACATGAAGCTCTTCAAACTCAACACGAACATTAGGAAGAAAGAAGCACATGGGAGCACACATAAAGAAAGGGTCATGAACTGCACATGGCTTACACACCAGAAGTAGAAAGAAGGCTGAAAGTGCTACAGCGCCGCCTGGTGATGACAGATGTGCCTAACCTTTGACCGCAGCTGCGTATCAAGGATTGGCCTATTCAGTCACATGAGAAGTTGCAAATGGAAACGACAGTCTCTCAAGATATAAAAGGCCACACGTTCATTATTCTGTTTGTATTTTGGAAAGCTTTGAGCTATGGACTATTTCCAAAACTTTTTTTTAAATATAGAAATTAAAGCGGACACTAAATAAACTAAGGTATTATGTGGGAAGCGTGGTCGAGAGGCTACCTAGAAGGGGGCTCGAGGTTCGACACCCGAATCGGGCAGAGTTGCGTTTACTGAGCGCCTAAAGGCAGCACGGAAAACCAACTCCTAGATACCCCCTCCCCTCCCCCACTGGTCCACATATGAGATTGGACCAAAGCGCTCTGAGCTTGCTATAAGCATCTAGCGCTATACAAAAGCTATAATAATAATAATTGGCCCGTCGAAACCACAGGAATTTGTTTTTGGCACACTATCCTCAATAGGTCGCCGACCCTTGGTCTGTTTCATTATGACCTAAGCTTTGAAAGTTTTGTGTGGAAGAATAAATCGTCTGCTAGAAAACGTCTTCTTTGCTACAGGCAAGTTTATTCCGCTTCTTTAAATAGCTCAGTTGTACTAGAATGAAATTCAAAAGGAACTTAGTGAAGCGTATAGAATATATTTATATAGTGTGTGTGTTTACTTAATGTGTACCCGGTACACACTGCTTATGTCGTCTGCTTGCTGTAGTAAATTATAGTAGTTCGGTGTGTCAACCACGTGCGGTGTTTCGACCGGTTTTGTGCAGTCCAAGTAATGCGTCTTTACCAATGACGTAATATCTGCCTTATTTTTTCTTATTTCATTGGTTTCTTCAATTAGATTGAGATAGAGATCTAGATCTAGGTCTAATTTATCTGATCTGGTAACTTAAATAAAACAGAAATGAAGGCAAGAAGATGTTTGATACAATTTGGCGGCTTATCAGTATTATAATTCTTATTCTTCTAGCCAGCTTTTTGTTGCAGAGCTGTAGGCTCTTGAGCAGGTATACGCTGTTGATAATAGTACACATTACTGCTTCAACCCTCCCTGTGGCTACATTTGATTCTTCTAAATACCATGGAATGAATACCTTAGTCAGTCGGATAACGTCTGTTGACTGGTGATGGATATGTTTCCGCTGTATAATCTCTGTATTGTTCGGTTATACATGTACTAAATGGTCAGTAGCTATTGATTTGTATCTTATGCAATACTGTCGTTTTTTTCTTTCTTTAAAGTGTTTTTTTTTTTTTAAATTTTCTTCCATTTCCTATTGTGCACCAAAGAGTATCACGTGGTGCACTTGGAGTTTATCTTTGAGTTTGATGTAGGGAACTAGATATTTTTCACTTAGGTAACCAGCAAAAGCGATGTAGATGTGTTTATAGTTAACGATCGCTACCTTCTGCCCGTGGCCTATTGTCGTAGGTTTATAGGTACTGCAGTCCGTAGTCTTTCTGCTGTTCATTGCTTGACTGCCATCTCAAGTCTTATTGTCTTTTTTAGATTAAACGTTATCAGTAATCTTTATGCGATTCATGACCAAACCTCAATCAGTAGTCTTACTACTGTTTACAATATAATAGCTATCAGTAGTCTTACTGCTGCTCGCAATATAACAGCAATCCGTAGTCTACCGTTGTTCTCAATATGGCAGCAATCAGTAGTCTACCGTTTTTCTCAATATAACAGCAATCCGTAGTCTTAGTGCTGCTTATAGTCAAACTGAAGTAGTGAACTTAAAACAATTAGTGGGCTTTAAGTTCCCACTAAGCTTTTAGGAGAGTTACAAATGTCTCTAAACGTTTCATGACATTTTTTAGTGGTTTCAAATGTTCTCAAATTTTGTAGACGACAATATCGAGAGGAAGGTTTTCTTAAAGTGTTTCTCCTATGACTTGCTCTCTCTGAAAGTATTTGTCTGTCTGTCTGTCTGTCTCTAGCTCCTCTTTCAGTCTATATTAGCGGCTGACTATTAAAAGCTACCGCTATACGCAGTCTGCTTTACATTCTAAATGTTTTTTGGCAAGTCAGACATCTTGGACAAACTTGAGCTTATGTCTCAATATTTTTTTCTAACAAAAGACTATCGGTAACCAAGGAGGGACATATTAATAGCTCCTTTTATAACAGTTTAATTCTCGCGTTTCTGAGAAGAAGTCGGTCCAATGTTTGTCTTTGATTTGAAGTGTATCTAGATAAATACGTTTAAGGGATTGCTGTCAGAAAGCCGTATTGGCAATAGGGAATCTAAACAAATGAGTATGCTTTTGTGTGTGCGTCGTGAGAGTGAAGTGAGTGGTGCGTGATTGGTATGTAGCTATGTGTAGTGTGCTGTTTGTAGTATAAGTCAGGTCTGTTTTATAGTGTTTGTGTAAAAATGTGTATGTGGTTTGTTATGAATGGTGTGTGTCTATCTATCTATCTATCTATCTATCTATCTATCTATCTATCTATCTATCTATCTATCTATCTATCTATCTATCAATCTATCTATCTGTCTATCTATCTATCTATCTATCTATCTATTTATTTGTCTGTCTGCCTGTCTGTCTATCTATCTATCTATCTATCTATCTATCTATCTATCTATCTATCTATCTATCTATCTATCTATCTATCTATCTATCTATCTATTTATTTATTTGTCTGTCTTCCTGTCTGTCTGTCTGTCTGTCTGTCTGTCTATCTATCTATCTATCTATTTATTTGTCTGTCTGTCTATTTTTCCTCTTTCTGCCTATTTGTCTCTCTGTGATTTATTGTCATGAAAAACTAAACGTAGCTCTCCTGTCTTTTATTAGATCATCATACAACAAGGTGACCGTGTTCGCTTTTTAAATGTATTTTATAAATTTAAAAAATGTAATACTTGAATTCGAATTCGATAACTCAAGGCTACTTAAGCCAATACACTAACCACTTTGCCAGTGAAGTGCTTAGAAAGATAGAAGGTTGTATAGTTATGCATTGTTAGTTTTATCTCCCATTCCGAAAGAACTAGCTTCAAAAGTATTTTAAGGACAGAAATTTAATCATTTATGCAGTTGTTTTTTATTTAAATACAAAGAAAAAAAAATACAACCATTTACATTAATTTCCCTTATTCCCATATATTCATATATTTATATCATAAATTGCTTTGTGTTTGTCATTTAATTATTGTATCAATATTTTAAACTACTTTTATAAGCTTATGTAATACTTTAGGAAAACAAAATGTTTCCACTTAATGTGGGGATAGATGGCCAAGACGCCATGATTAGGTAGCGGTTAATGTAGTGCACATGACTAGGTAGCGGTTATTGTAGAAAACATAACAAGGTAGCGGTTATTGTAGAACACATAACAAGGTAGCGGTTATTGTAGAACACATAACAATGTAGTGGTTATTGTAGAACATATAACAATGTAGTGGTTATTGTAGAACACATAACAAGGTAGCGGTTATTGTAGAACACATAACAAGGTAGTGGTTATTGTAGAACACATAACAATGAAGCGGTTATTGTAGAACACATAACAATGAAGCGGTTATTGTAGAACACATAACAAGGTAGCGGTTATTGTAGAACACATAACAAGGTAGCGGTTATTGTCGAACACATAACAACGTAGCGGTTATTGTAGAACACATAACAAGGTAGCGGTTATTGTCTATCGTGATGAATTGGGTTGCGTGTTTTGACTTCATGTTTTAGTTGGTAGACAATTCTAGTGTACAAGACTTTGTACTGATGTAGCCAAGACATACAAGAGAATAGTATTTTCTGGTTTTATGTTTATGGCAGTCTGACCTTTTTTTTAAATAAATGTATAATACAATACAAGTGTGAATTAAAAGACATTATACACAGATTGGCATCGTATTTTTTAAAGTTGTAAGTACATATGATATATATATATATATATATATATATATATATATATATACAGTTCTTTTTTGTGACGGTACGCACCGGTACGTACCGGCACCTTTTTCAATGTGGGGAAAAATATTACTTTTCTTGTATTTTAACGTTTATTATTAATTTATTAGTAATTAAAAATTAAATTAGACAATCCATCACTGAGTACCGGCACCTATTTTTTTGACAAGCAAAATGAACTGTATTGAGAATGTATACGACCCCCATGCCAAAATTCTTTTTAATGTGGCCCTCGATAGAAAAAGTTTGCCCACCCCTGTTCCAAAGCATGATTCTGTCTGTAGGAATACATTCCACTTCAGTGGAAACATCAACAAATATTTCCCATTCACTCTTCAAAATTTACAAAAAAAAACAGAAACTTATCCTGTTATATTTTCTTGGATATTTAATATGAATTTAATATTTTCATTATTGCAGATCCACACACATATTCACACACATCCACAAACACACGTGTTCATACAAACATGCACCCACACAGATCCCCTCACAGTTCCATGTGACTGATCGTTTCAATATCGATTGTTTCGTCAAAGGAACCAATGCTAAGAACAACACAACTACAACACCACCAACAAAAATGTTCCTTGTCATTCAGTCTGAGAGAGTGGACAAGAACGATTGGCCCAAAGACAGAAGCTTTAATTGATATGTATGTGGCCTGTGTGGGGGGACAGAACAAGAAGATCAATGATCTAAAGGGACGAGGGAGTCTAATTCAGACTGTGTTCGAGATGGACATTGTCCGGTTGAAACTGCGTAATATCAGAAGTCGGAACAACTGGACTCTAGTCCTCAGACCAGTTTCAGGTGAGCTGATTTTAATTAATTTCATTTAATTTGTTTGTTTATATTTGAAAGGTAAAAGGTAAACAAAAGCAGGTGTTACCACAACGCTAGCGCTTATACTTCAGTAGGTGAGGAACTATTGTCAGCAAACTCGAACGTATGCATTTGAACTTACACATAGATCTGCACTCAGATAGTAGCCTCTATGTTGTTTATTCATGAGTGTTGATTTGTTGTACGTTTCCCAACCAGAGTTTCTTGCACTTCATTGTTGGAAATGGTATTCGCAGTATCAAAGTCTCCATCTTCATTGTTCTTTTTTATTCGCTCATCTCTCACGTGGCTTGCTCTAGTCGACGTGTACAATTACAAGTAGGTTGTGTGAGTTGCTTTTTTATAGTCAGATATCTAATTAGTAAACATGAACATCTTTTTATATACAGTTTTGGGTCTATCTATATCATTCAATCCGTATAGAGAAGCATATATATATATATGGAGGAAGGAAAAGTATGCAAGTGTGTGTGTGCGGTTGGGGGGTGGCGTAAAGCGAGCCTTTCAAATTCAAGTCAATGTAGGAAAGTATTACGATACGCAGGGTGCAAAAAAAAGAGGGTAGGGTCTGGAGACAGAGAGTAGGGAAGAAAACGGCCCGTTCCCATTCAAACCTCCAACCTAACTGATGCTACTTGAAATGCCCTATTTATATATATGTGTGTGTGTGTGTGTGCGTGCGTGCGTGCGTGCGTGTGTGTGTGTGTGTTTTTGCTATGCAAAAAATGTTGGCGAGGTTTCCGGCCAAAATAAACAATAAATAGCCTGGTAGAATATAACGGCCTTAGCCGGTGGGTAATGCTCCCCTATTTATATACCTACATTTTTTGACAATTATTCCACTGGGGGCTCCACTGTTAAATCAGTCGATCTTTTTAAGAGTTTTTTTCTTATTTAAACTTATATATCTAGTTCAAATATTAACCCAGATTTGCATACTTCATCACATCACAATCGAAAAAAACAACAACTCAGGGCAGCTTTGGGAAACACTAAAGAATTCATTTCAGCTGCCAACATGCTGGTTAAACGCCTGACAGCGTGTCAGATGAACTCTTATAAATGTTTGCTTAACTAGAAATGCATTGTTTTATTGTTTTTGAGTTGTGACAGCATGAGGAGATTTGATTAGTTTAACGACATTGTCATTTGACATTCGGTGTCGTGATATTATTTTTTTGTATCAATTAAATACACGGCATCGTGACATTTCGATCAGCTTCAATTTAATTAACAATTATTTCTTTTTAATTCAAATTGTAGCATGATGTAACTTCCTGAACCTTTGTCCCAAATCACGTTATGTTTTTAATACTAGCGAGATGTCAACGAGAACACAATAACAGTACGAATATTAACTGAAACTAGATTGCAGGATTTGTTATAAGCAATAGCACGTTGGGTTACATGTTGGCTATAGCTCTAAGCCTAACAATATCCTTGAAAACTTTGCCGTAAAATACAATTGGATCAATTCGAACATTATCTCCACTCAAAAACTCAGACAGCTAGGTTTACGTTAAAAGAGTTCAAACAGTGTCTTTCTTCTATCTCTATATATAATTCTCTTCATGGCTCAAGAGTTTGGACACCAAGTAATGGAAAGATCCCTCTTTTGTTTCTGCGATTCGGACGGACTAGAGTTACCCCATGTAATTTTAGAGGCGAAAAAATATAGAGAGGGGGGGAGAACAAGTAGTATTCACCCGTCACTTAATAACAGGGCCTGACTTAACCATTTTGGGACCCAATGCGAAACAGATTTCGCGGGGAGCAGTTTGGGTAGGGATACGGATAATAAGTGAAAATTAAGAGTTTGTATTAGAAAATAAATTCGTCTTTGCATTTTATTCATTCTTTACTACGTACAGAATTACTTTACGAGCCTTGCATGTAGCGAAGTTATACAGTATAGCATAATAATTCTGTTTCCTACATAGATCACGCTCAATAGCAGGAATTACCAAATGTTTCAATCTGTCTACGAGAATTGTTGACTTCAAGTAATTCTTCATTAGTTTGAGGCGCGAGAAGCTTCTATCACTAGATTCCACAATTACGGAATAATACCGTTTTTTTTTTGTATCGCGCGTATGATTGGCGTTGTAGAGGCTGTAGTCTTCTAGTTGTGATTTGTAGACTTCAAAGAGGCTCATACAATATCTCGCATCTTTGTTCTCCCAATTTTTTTTCTTTCTAGTTCTCTTTCTTGACTTTGTTTTCTCTTTTCTATCTCTTTAATCTCTTTCTCTCTCTCTGTCACACACATACGCGTCTTCTTTCTCTCTCTCTCTCTCTCACTATTTTTTCTATTTATTACTTTCTTTCTTAGTGTCACAAGACGCTAGCAGTGTGCTGGCGCCTGCTTTAACTGGTCGTGGTCTAGGGTGATTCTGGAGGCCCGACTGTTGACGTGGAACTTTGTTGGCTTTAGCCCTGTCGCGATTTTTGGTGTTTGTCTATATAATTAAGATATAAAACTAAACACCTGAATATAGTTAGAAAAACGTAGGCGTATCACTTTATTTACATACAATATAGAATCTTCCAAATAAAACGTTTACATACAGGTACATCAACAAAACTGGCGACTAAACTAAGATCTCTAATGACTATGAACGTCAGATTTCACTATAGTTTTCTCGTACAATATTAGGAAGACAAGCAGAAGTGGGAAAATGCGACCGTCCGCTCTACAAAAAACCCAAGCTAACTGTCCGTTCGTTTCAAGAGCAAAATCCCTCCAATGCGGACTACACAGCAACACAGTGGTTACGTGCCCATGCATCATCAGTGACTAATAACCTCAGTGGTTACGTCCCCATGCAAGATCAGTGACGCATAACCTCAGTGGTTACGTCCCCATGCATCATCAGTGACGCATAACCTCAGTGGTTACGTCCCCATGCATCATCAGTGACTCATAACCTCAGTGGTTACGTCCCAATGCATCATCAGTGACGCATAACCTCAGTGGTTACGTCCCCATGCATCATCGGTGACTCATAACCTTGGCCTCTGACCAGTGATGACGTAGGCCGCGATCTGGTCAGAGCCAAGGCTTTGTATCTCCAAGGTGCCGCGCCAACTGCCCCTTTTTCCATAAATTTCCCAGGTCACCCCGCCCTCGTTATAGCCTAGGTCCCCTGGTCACGTGACAACAAAACAAACATTAAAACACACAAAAAAAAACAACTTATTTCCCCTTCCAATAATAAAATAAATCTAATTCAACTAATTAAAATATATTAAAAACATAAATAATTGCATTAGATCTAAAATATAAATAACAGTAAACTTAAAACTTTCCACACTAAGGCCAAGGTAGTGGACTGCGGTTGTTCTGCTACTCACACACAAACGGGTGTGGGTTCAAAGCGGTGTGTGACACTTAGTCACCTCTGTTTTCCTCACTTCTTACATTTTCTTTTTTGTTTCTCTATTCAACTCTCTAGATTTATCTCCATCTTATCTTATATCAAAATGACGTCAATCTAAACCATCTTTTTATTCTAGGAATAACTTTATATCTTGGACTGACTTAAATACTTGGAACGATTAATTCTTGGAATGACATTTCTTGGAATGACTTGTTTTTTACATTTCACTTGTATCAGACAGTTGATCTCTCATGAAGAACTTATAAAAAGCCTACTTTTAGTCTATTGCTACTATCCCCAATAATCGGGCTCTCTTTAAAGTGCAAGATTTAACAACCAACTCAAGAACTTGACAACTAGACTTTCAAAATAATGTGATAATTAAATAACAAATAAATAACAGCCAATATTACACAACTGGCAACACGATACACTGACCACAAATGTTTGACTGTACACCAACGTAACTGCCGTACTAAACTGTACAGTCACTCTATCTCATCCCGGACTCACGACTTTAGGACTCACTGTACCGGACCGACTCTACTGTGGACTCACTGTACCGGACCGACTCTACGATGGACTCACTGTACCGGACCGACTCTACGTAGGACTCACCGTACCGGACCGACTCTACTGTGGACTCACTGTACCGGACCGACTCTACGGTGGACTCTCTGTACCGGACCGACTCTACGGTGGACTCACTGTACCGGACCGACTCTACGTAGGACTCACCGTACCGGACCGACTCTACTGTGGACTCACTGTACCGGACCGACTCTACTGTGGACTCACTGTACCGGACAGACTCTACGGTGGATTCACTGTACCGGACCGACTCTACGGTGGACTAACTTTATCGGACTGAATCGTTGCCTGAACTGAACTGCCTCTCATACTGTCTCCTTTCGTTCACCTAATCCGATCACAGGTCAAATTTACGTAGAACGTTCATACCAGTAGTGTCCCTTGTCCATTGACTCAGTTGACTGCTAAGTAGTACACTCACCTGTATTACTGACCTGTGTCACATGTGTCATACACACTTAACCCTATCACGTCGCCAAAACACTTACGCAATACTGATAAAAAAAACGAAGTACATAACTATGTCACCTTACTTATTAGTTTAAAATAGATTTTGAAAACTCGGAGAACAGACTATACTAAAACTAATAGCGGCTATTCTTCTTTCTGAGGTCGTTAAAAGGACAGGACAATGAGGACTACTATAGAACACTTGGTTATTGAGATCTTACTACTGTATTGATCCATGCCTTAATGTTTGGTAACGAATTTTCCTGAACTTTCTAGGCCTAATTGCCAGAGTCTTGTTGTGCTGTTCAGATACAAAAAACAAAAGGTATTACTCTCAATTCTCAAGCAGCATTTAGACACCTATGACGTCACATGAACAGGAAACTATTTTTAGCTTAGCGGGTAAAGCCGATTGTCTCGCGTAGCCTGATCATCCTTCTCTGTCACCAACTTGAAACAAAAAACTGGGCAAGGGACATTATACAATCGTATTTCTTTGCATCCAGACCTTGTTGATGCCGCACTAAATATCGGTGGCCTCAAGTTCCATAATTATTGTGATTATCATTTGACGTACATTCTGAGCGAGAATTCGAACAAGTATTTTCCCAATTAAGTCCCCCCCTCCCCCCTCCAGTTCTTGAGCCATCCAACACTTTCTGGTCCTACCCCATCTCTCGACCAACGGCACGTGTCTAAATGTAGCCAATCAGAGCTGTCTACTTATCACAGTCTCCAGATTGAGTTCTGCCACCTTTCTTTTTTCTGTTTTGTTTTGAACATTTCTGGGTATCTGTGTGGGAGAAAGAGGAACAGTGGCGTAGCTACCAATGTGCGGGTGGTGCGGGCCGCACAGGACACCAAGTGGAGAGAGGCACCAAAATTTCCTCAGTGTGTATTAATTTCCTATTTCTCAGAGCTTTTCAGTAAAAACGACTAATTGCATGGACACGAACAAACTTAAACTACTGTATTTTAAATATGAACTAAATATTTATAAACTAGTCATGTCGTTATTTTGTTTCATCTCCTTGACTATTTCTTCCATACAATGTAAGCTATAGAACAGTTTGAATCTAATTTACTAGATTTATTTCGGACACACGGTACATGTTGTTACTACACTGATCGATGCTCTGTAATATAAAGAAGAAGAAGAAGATAGGCCAACCTTTTTTTACTTCATTGTTTAGTCCATTGGTCTAATCTAGATATTGAGTTTACAAATATATTTCTAAACTCTAGCTCTAAACAATCGTCTTGGGTTATTCATTTCTTTATGATTCTTTATAGTTTAATTTTGGAAAAAATTCTATTGTAATGTCAATATTTTTAAATAAGCTAACCTTTGTTTTCTACGAGTTTTTTTTAACTTACTAGTTAATTGTAATACTGTAACGTAAGCAAAATGATGAACAGTGCTAAAGACTGACTAGTCTGGCTGGCGCCTCAAAACCTTTTTAAGCACAGACGAAGAAATCGGCATCTCTGGTTCTGTCCGGTCTGGGTAGACTATAAGGGCCCCATACCCAGATCTATCGGGGTCCCTCATTACCGACCCATCGGTATAACAGAAAATAGCATCTGATGGGTAGGACTTTAGTGTAGCTGATGCCAAGTTTTGGAGCATGGCAGGTGTTAATCGCCCTTGGTGGCTCCCTCTTGCCATATAAGGGACATGTTTATTTGTGGGGCCGGCATCTCCTCCACGGAGGGCAAGTACTAATTCTTCTAATAGGAATTCTATCAGTGGAGAGCCCAGTTGATTTTGACAAATTGGCCGCAATGTGGAGGAACGATCGCATTTTTATGCGGTTCCTCTCTCTCCACTGTTGCACTAATATTGAGGTGGGTAGAATAAAGTCGCCCCTTTTGTAGCGCTCGTAGGCCGTAAGTACCGCCCTCTCCCTCCTTAAATGTAAAGGGGCCACGTTTGTTAAGATTTCAGCAGCGTTTGTTGTGCTTGTCCGAAAGGTGCCTGTGATTGTACTCGGTCGAGTGATTCGAGGGCAGTTTTAATAGCATATACTTGAGCTGTACTCAATTTGTGATCTGACTGTTCCTAAGTACAATGTGCGTAGCATGTCAGCTTTGTCACCCCACTTTGTGCTGGCCAGCTTTCTTAGTAACGCTAACTTCTCCGAGGCTTTTCTTTCAACATCCTGGACGTGCTGGAGCATTGACAACTTTCTATCCAGGGTCACCCCTAGATATTTTGGCGTGTTTTCACGTTGAAGTCGCAGCCCACCAAGTTGAAACTCGAATGGAGCCTTAAGAATGTCGATCCCTAGGCTGAACAGGGACCAGTTCGTTTTGTCAACGTTTATCTGAATCTGTCATTTGTCGCAATACGAGGAGATGGTTTGGAGGTCTGCTTGTAATGCCGCCTGTATTTGGTGGCTTTCTTGCCGGTTGACCAGAGGACAATGTCATCTGCATAAAGCAGTTTCTTTGACCGCAGTGAGGTGCGTTTCTTAAATTTCTCAAGTCTAAAGAAGCATCGAGACAATTTCAAGTCACATCATTGCCAGAGTCCACCGACTGTAGGCGAGCTGTTATTGGGTATGAATTAACTGAGCAATTAAAAGCAACAAAGCAAGATGAGACGGTTATCATTGAATCCAGAAAAAAATGATGAGGTCGACATCGTGAATGATGGAAAAGAAGAAAATACTTCAATACCGCAGGTTCTAGAGACTAAAGGACAGCACACAAGCATGTGTTTAGTACACTCCTCAAAAATTCATACTGAAGAAGCTGAACCATCAGACAGTGTAAGCAATACAGAAAGCAGGATAATAAACTCTAGACTGAACGACATTGGAGATTGCCCTGATGTCATCACAGATAATATTCGCATACACCTTGTCACTCAAGGATCTGAAACAGTTCAGCGTATGGACAGTCAATTCAGAGAGGCGTATAGACATCAAGAATCAGCAAAAGGAAAGGCTAGAAAGCTTTCAAATGCTTGGTTTTTCCAGTTCTTAGAAAGTGAATGTGTTATTCGCCAAAAAAAAAGAATCCTTATTTTGCTTCCCCTGCATACTCTTCTCAACAAGATCAAGTACCCAATCTTCATTTAAATCCAAAAATGGATTCAATAAGTGGTGGAGGTTATCCACGAAAATAGAAAAACATGAGATTAGCAGAGCTCACATTCAGTCATCGCTTGCTTTGAGGGAACTTGAAGTTCGCCTGAGAGTAGGGAACAATATTGACAACAAGGCCCATGATTTGATTATACAAGAGACGAAAACCTCGAGAGTGAGTAAAATTACTATCAAAGTACGATCCACTCTTGAGGGAACATGTGCTTCTAAGCTTTGTTCCAGACCGAATATATACATGTCTCCACAAATACAAAATGAATTTATTACAATATTGAGGGATCACGCTAAAAAACAAATCATACAGCAAGTAAAATAAACCAAATATGTCTCTATAATTTGTGACAGTACACCTGACATCTCAAAGCTGGATCAAACTTTCCAAATTTTAAGGTATGTTGTCATGGATAATGACGGGGTGCAGGTTCGTGAGTCTTTTGTTGACTTCATCGACACATAGGACAACCATGCTGCTGGAATCGCTGAGATGATTCTAGAGAAGCTGCGTTCGGATGGCTTAGACATAAATAAATAAATAAATAATGGACTGCAGGGGTCAAGGCTATGATAATGCTGCGGTCATGAACGGTCAAAACTACGGTGTCCAAAAACGTATTCTAGAAGTCATTATTCATTGCGTGCTCAAACCATTCTCTTAATTTAGCAGGAATTCGAGCTGCTGAAGCTGAAGTCAATTCGGTAACATGTTTTGGTACACTGGACCGTTTACACGCCTTTTTCTCAACTTCAACACACCGCTGGGATATCCTCATCAAAATAACCGGAACTAGCCTTAAACGTCTAGTTGAGACCCGCTGGAGCGCCAGAGGAGAAGCAGTCAAGATGGTTAGGGGTAAATTTTCTAAAATTATAGAAACTCTGGAGACATTAACTAGCAGAGATGAAAATTCATCGACTAGATCTAAATCAGGTGGATTATTAGTTGCTATTAAGTCTTTTAATTTTCTCACCTATCTTGGATTTTGGGCTCCTGTATTAACTGAAATTAATGATGCGCAATTCTACCTTCAAAAACAAGGATTGTCTATTCGAGACTGCTCACTCAAACTAAAAACATTAGAGACATTTTTAAGTAGTAATCGAGAGGACATCGCTGAAACCAGCATTACCTTTGCCGAAAGCATGTGCTCAGATCTGAGAATCAGTACAGAACCTCAAAAACGTATTGGTCTTAAGAAAAAGATGCCTGGTGAGAAAAGTGACGACTCTGTACTTACACACAGAGCTACGAAGGGAAATTTATTCTACCTTGCACAGGATTGTTCAAGAAATAATCGAGTAACTTTATGATGTAGCAGATAGATATAAATTTTTGTCGCCTTTCCAGCTATTAAATCCTCAGGTCGAAATCAATCTCGATAGTACTCCTAGCGACATTGATAAAAACGAATTTCTGCTGGAGCGAAAGAGACTTCAACGGTTTGTCACAGTTTCATCAGAAGCCTCCAAACTTCCAAAACAAGGACCTGTTGAGCTCTTGTATTTTATAAAAAAAAATATCAGCTAGATGATTTAGTCCCGAATATCGTCATCATGATTCGCATATTTTTGACTATTGCGTTAAGCGTCGCTACATGCGAGAGAAGCTTTTCCAAACTTAAACTGATCAAGAATTACTTACTTACTTGACAAATTTACGACTCACTAATTTGGCCATTTTGTCCATTGAACAAGAGCTGGTGGAAAAAATTTATTTCGATAAAATTAAGGATACTTTTGTCAGCAAGAAAGCGCGTAAAATTTATTTGCAGTAAGTTTATGTAAAAATGATTTTTTTGAATTAACAATATTTGATTAATAAATACATATTATTTTGAACAAAAAAAGTAATGTTTTGCAATGTTATTAATTAGTTAGTTTGGTTTTTTTTTTGGGGGGGGGGGGGGGCATCAAGATGAGGTACCGCACCAGGCATCATATACTCTAGCTACGCCACTGAAGAGGAAATCTGCCTTTGTGGGCTTAACAGAGAGTGAAAGTGAGAGAACTCTGTGAAATAGGAAATATAGAAACAGCTACACAGCAATTGACATTTAGATTGCTCATGAAATAGAAATAGTTAAATATAAAAGTAATGGATCAACTTGACTTCAATGCCGAATTAGGGCGTGAATATTTTGAGAGTTGTCTTGTTCACGCAATCAATTCGACGTTTTTGTCTCTCAAAGTACTGTAACATTTCCAAGACGTGCCTCCTCTAAAGTAACAGACTGAAGAAAGCCAGAGTGTTGAGTACAAAGTACGTGAATTTATTATCTTCAAACTCAGTTCAATGTACATTTACATTTAGCTATGAGCAAAAGCATATAAAGCATTAGTTCCATTAGAACTAAAACGGAAAGATTTCAAAACTCCTTCATTCCATTGTCGGTCAGATTGTTACAAGATCATTTGTCATCATCGAGAAGTTCATAGAAGTCTAATTCATAAAGCGCTGGTTGTGAGTGTGTTTGTTTTTCGTGTGTGAATGTTGTTAGTATTTGCATCTATAATGTTATTGTTACAGTAGTTACGCTGAGGTTGTCAATTGTTGTCAAACTGAATTTCAATTTGATTGGATCAATAAAAAATCTTATCTTATCTTAAATAATTTAAATAGTAAAATAGCTTGATTGACCAAAAAAGAAAGGCCAATGCTTAATGACCTCGATATCTTGTTAGTTTTCTAGTCTTCTCAAAAACTGTTCTAGTTGAATACGTCACGCTAAGTTTTTTATTTTTCTTCTGTGGTCTGCACATTTATTTACATCAATATCATTTCAAAGACTTCAACTTTGGAAGTTTTGATTTTACTTTTTAAAACCTGACCCAAAATTTGATCATGGCTCTATACGTAAACAGCTTGACCAGTAACCTAGTCAGTTCCCACCCTGCGACACAGGTTATGTAGTCGCCACACAGCGCAGAAATCTTTTTTTTCTTTAATTAATCCTGTATTTAAACAAATTTTCCCCTTTCAGACCTTTTGATCTATTGGGCGGATGAAGTAACGGCCATCTGTTATTCTGGCAAATGGTAAACGAGTGTGGCATGTGACCAGCACAATGATTAACCGCCTTGACTTTTCCAAACTAATGTTAGGCACTCCTTAGAGCTGGGTGAACTCTGAGCCGATCAGAATAACTTTTATAGCATCTTAAATAACTTAAAGAAATTTGAAATATTTAGTTCTACATGTTTTGTTATGCACATTGCACATTATAAGACTTAACATTTTAAAAAAAAACGATTTTTTAGTACATATTTGAATACATTTTGTCACCAATATTTCTTTGAAGGTAAAACTATAGGGAAGAAATGTACAAATGTTTTTGTAACCTGTTAGAAATTAAATTTATTACTCGATAAAAACTATGCCAATGTTTTAAGTTTAAATAATAAACACATACGCTTTTAAATACTAATAATCTTTGCACTACTTGTTCGTGTGTATTACTGCAATGGAAATCTTACAATTTTAATATTGTATTTAATGTGGCCGAGACGAAGAAGGGTTTCTAATGACTTTGTCTCGTAAGATTTAAACGTTTCTTGATTGGTCAGAACCAGATTATAAAAACTCTCGAAACAAATTTATTTGATAAGTGAAAAGGTTTCAGTAGAAAAATCTGGGATCAAGCTTCCATAGCAACTGGGTCAGACAGACGTTCAGTGTCTAGCATTTTAGTGTACGCACTTCACGCCTAGAAACCTTAAAGTGTCCACATTGTGTTTTTTGGGGTGAGGGGGATGAGGGTATTTTGGAAGCATTTGTTTAGACAAGGGACCGAATTCTAAGTGGTGTTATCAGCAGTGTGCCAATTATTCCCCCATTTCGAGTTGACTAATCAGGGTAACCGGAAGCAGAAGTAAGAGGACGTCTGGAGTAACCGGAAATCAATGTTGTTTACAAGTGTCCGGTGCTAGACAATACTTTTATACTTGTGTGGTTTGTTTAGATCACGGAGACAATTTATTTTTAGAAATACTAGTGCCTAAAGGTATTTTGAAACATTAAATCAATTTTCTTTTTGGGGTCAATTTTTAGCGGCCCCCGTAAGGGGAAAAAGCCACTATTAGGTTTGTGCAAAATGTCCGTCTGTCCGTCTGTCACACTCAGATCTAGAAGAGATATGAAAAAATATTATTTCACCATTAAATGCGGCTTGAAAAGTTTAGGTGCAACGGCTACTTTAGGTTTTCTAAAATCAAACCGTTTAATTTATAAAACTAATTATGCAAGCGATTTTTTCATAAAAATACACCAATTCTAAAACAATTACGTAAATGTAAGGGAGGCAATGTTACAATATGCTAACAAAGAAGTGCAACACTTTTGTATTTTTAGTATCCCTAAGTCAAATATATTTATAAAATGTACAAGAAATGTTCACAACAAATATAAACAATAGTTAAAGGTGTTTTTTCTGGTCATCTAGCTTCTAGAAATAAAAGAAAACATTTCTGTTTGTTTATAAAGGCTAATAATGCACTTTGTATGTAACAATCATGCACATTTTTAAAATGGACTTTTTAATCAATTCCTTTAACTTTTTAAAAAAAATCAGATTTTATATATTTTCTTGTATAGTGCCCCCATCCGAATAAAATAAGCTTATTTTTGTGCGTTTTGTCTGTTGGTCGGTCTGTCCTTCACGATTAGATTAACAAATAACACTAAAGGCTATTGTAAATCTGATTTAACCTTTAATTATTCATTCAGGAATATTGCAATAGTTTTAAGTATGTATAATAGATTGTTTCGGATGTCTTGTGAAAAACAAATCAATGCCAACGAATATTTTGTTTGCTCTTCTAACTTACATTTGATTTTATTTCCATGCATAAACGTTGCAATAATTACATGATTTTTAATACATTGTTCCGGTTTTTTAATGTAAATAGCATATTAATGCTAAATATAAATATTTATACTGATTTATATTTCATTAACTATAAAGTTATTCCGGATATTATTTCATAAAAAATAAATTATGTCAAATGATTGTTTGAAATCGCATAATTGACTAATATTACACTTATATTCTTTGACACTACGTCACTATAGTTAATTTATCAATATCAATTGTTCCGAATTTTTAATTTAAAACAAATTTGTGTCAAATGACTTAATTTTTGTCATAAATATCGACAATAGGTTGTTCAGGATTTTAAAATAAGAAAGTAATTTACTAGAAACGATTATAGAAAATCACTTTTTAGACTTATTTTACAGTTATTTTTCTTGCCGAAACAGAAAAAAGATATCGACCTACATCACCTTAATTTTCTTACAAATCGTCGCCAAAAATGATCCGAAAATTATATGAAAAATCTAATAACGCTAATAAATGTTTGAAATCCGTCTTCTAATAAATAAAACAAATAATTTTCTCATTTACGAAAATTGTTTGTTCCGGATTTTTTATGAAAAGTATTTTTACTCTATTTATGTAAAATCGCACTTCTCTCTTACACTACATTTAACTTTCTAGTTAAAACGTTAGAAAATCTAATTATCGTTAATATTATGTTCCGATTGTTAAGGAAAACAACTTCCTAAGACCAAAGTATGGTTTGAAAATCTCTCCGTAAGGCTATGGTACATCTAATTTGTACAAATACTCCTTCTTCCCTAGTGCTATTAGAGCATGGAATGGGTTGCCTGAGCTAGCCAGAAAAACCAGTGACTTGGCAGAATTTAAGTCATTGGTTAATATGCATGACTAAATGCATGACGCGTAGGACGTAATCATCTTCTTTTTTGAAGTAACGTCTGTATTATATAAGATTTTCATAACAGACCATCCCTCAAATTTAATTAACGGCATTTAAATAATCTGGAATTCTTATTTTCTCTCACTATAAATATATAAACATCCGGAACAATCTAGTAGAGAAACTTAAAACTAATTTCGGAAGGGAAATTAAATTCTAATCAGATTTTCAATAGATTTTAGTCTTTTTTTCTCTCGCTAAAGCGTCTTTAATCTTCTTATATATAATATCAGGTGATCGAGCCTCGCTCGGATGAATAATTTGTTAAGGAAGGGTATATACTCGAAGTCATTTTGGGAATATTGTTGTAATTACGAAAATGAACGATCGGGTAAAGACTTTCAATCCGAACAGTTGGTTTTTCGTTTTGTCAGTTCTCAATGTAATTGTACATGACAATTAGAACAGAAAATCCCCCCAACAGTAGGCCTATAGAAAACCACAGGTCACGTCTTAACGTTTTACATTGCTTCTTTCGCGTAAAACTATTGGGCTATTATAGGCTTGGAAGAAAGTCTTTGCAGTGTAACTTCTAAAATGGTTACTTTCTGACATTTAATATTGCAATTAATATATTCATTATGACTCTTAGACATGGAAACTTTACAGAAAACAACTAAGACTTCTTGAGTGCTTTCACCAAAGATGCTTGCGCTCCATCATGGACATACGGTGGCAGGACCGCACTTCAAACAGAGATGTCCTTGCCAACGCCGGTATGGACAGTATAGAGGGACTTCTTATGGTCCGATAGTTGCACTGGGTAGGGCACGTAGCCTGTATGGGAGACGAACGTATACCAAAGGCAGTCTGTTTTTTGGTGAGTTAAAAGGTGGTCGACATAACAGTGGCGCCCCACGGAAACACTTCAAAGACCACGCGTCAACTTTCCTTGGCTGACATAGAAGAGAACACCTGGTTGCATGCGGCCTCCGAACGAGACAGCTGGAGGTCACTCACGAAGGCCGCGGGATACACATTTGAGACCAAAAGAAAATCTGCTGCTGAGGACAAACGCAGACGGCGAAAAGAAAATCTAAATCGACCACCTGCGGACAATGGTTATGGCTTGCCCTGGCTGTGGCAAAATAAATAGGTCACAGCTGGGGCTGCGATGCCACGGGAAATACTGCATTCCTCACTAATCTTCGGACTCGAAGACAAGCCTTATTATTATGGCTTTAGTAAGAATCATCAAGTGATGCACAATCTCTACGTTATAGTGTACAACGTGCACCAAGTAACAAAGTAAAATCGCGCATTCTTTTCTAAGAGACTTAAAAACATCGCGTTAGTATTCTAAAGAAGCGATATTATGAGGCATCTCTGTTACTCCGACAGACTTTCAGCTTACTAAAAAAAAAAAGATTCCCAAAATATGTTCGTCCCTCATACTGAATAAGTGCCCTGCAAAGCGTGACTATCTGATTATATGAAGTTCATACCATTTTTGCAAGAATATCGCTGTTTGTATTGCGGTCTTTGGGAAGTAGTTCAAGAAGTCTTAGTTGCTTTCTATAAAGTACTCATATCTCAGATCCACATAGAGGGGTTGAGAGAATCTCTGGTTGACACTGATTTTTGTAGACAGACGGAGCTAGATTTTTCAAACTAGATTTAGATTTAAGTTTTAATTAAAATCATTATAGAATCTAGATCTAGAATTTCTCGGTCTAGTTTAGAATGTTTGTTGTTTTACATGTTTCGGACGTTCCTTCAGAGTTGTAGTCCAAACCTCTCGTAGGACGACGGGGGATGGGAGCGGGCAGGGTTTGAACCTGGGACCATCGATGAATCCAAACGACAGTCCAGCGCGCAAACCGCACTACCAGACAGCCATGATTTAAACTAGATCAAGATCTATAATAATAATTTCTAGACTTAAAGTGTAGATTTTTATTTCTAAAGTCTAGATTGTCAATATGTCAATATTGCAATGTTATAAAATACTAAAACTAATCTACCATTTTAAAATTTAATATTGCAATTAGTCTATTAATTGATTATGTAGTGTGTTTTTTTTTACATAAATCTTATCTAAATTACATCTACATTATCCCAAATATATATTTTAGATCTAGATCTAGTAGATATAGATATTGAGAGTGCTAAATTAGAAGTTTAATTTAGGTAGATCTACATCCTCATTCTAGTTCCATTTAAATGAAAATGCTCAATACCAAAAGATTATCTAAAATCGCTCTTCTGACATATTGTACATATCCAGTAGTTGTCATTCCGAATGTGTAGGTATATTATCAATAATAGGCTATTAGTTTGTAACCAGTTTGTCATTAGGTTAAGAGCAATGCCTGGTCGTGCGGTTAGCACGCAGGACTGATTATCTCTACGGTCTCGGTTTCATACCCTACTCGATGCCATCCTCCGTCGACTAGCGGGAGATTTTACATTAAAAATTTTTTTTTTACAACGCCAAATGAATCTTTGAAACATTATTACTTTTAACAATCAAAACAAAATCACGTCTTGAATATTCCTTGCGAATATGCGGATCCGACAGGGATGCATCTCCCAAGGGGCCGCCTCTGAGTTTGTGTGGCAACACAAACTCTCTTTGTAATCTTGTATATTTAAAAAAATTGAATAAGTACCTCTTTTACAATATTAACTGAATAAAACGAATTACTTTCTTAACAAGCCTAATTCTAGAGCTGCCAACGTGATTAATTTGCTCCTTAAGTTTTTGTTTTTTTCAGCTCTATCGATTTTCGTTCAATCCAGCATACGTTAAGTTGTGTGTCGTTTATATACAAGACGTTGACTTCAGTGTTTGTTACATAGCAAAAGTTGGTGAAGTAATGTACAGACTTAAGACATGCACGATTATTATAATGTATAATATGTTATTATAATACTATATATTATTATATTAAGTGATCATACACATTTTTCAGAGTGATGCCATGCACACTAAACTCATATCAATAAGGGTTTTGTCCTGGCTTGGATTTTGTGTGTTGTCTGTTTGATACTATTTCACTTATTTGAAACGCGTGACCAAACACATCCAAGGGACACAACAATTAAGAATATACTTGATAAAACTTCTGAAGACTTCAACTGATGTTTATTTACAGACGGAGATGATCGTCTTGTCTATCTATCCGTCGTTTAATTAGCAGTCTATTCAATATCCATTTTTCTACAAGCCCTAGCCATATTCTTCTCCTATCATGCACCCGATTTCTGCAACGTCATTCGTTTGTCTGACTACGTCACTACATTTACCGTCGCTAAAAACAAGGCCAATTATATGTATGTACAAAACTTACGTAAAACTAAACTAGGTCACTACAGTTTTTATCTTTCACTGGTTACCTGGCCGACTCAGTGCTATAAATATTAAACATAAAAAGTTGAGGTTGTCACATGTATTCCGTGAAGAAAATCACCACGTCATGCTTGGCGAGTTGTCTAGTCGACGTCATCCAATCTCAGTACTATTTAAGAAAGATCATTAAATAACGCTTGACCAGGTTTCGGGATAGGGTTCATTTGGTAGATGTGTCCTCCTTATTTGGGCTCGTATCCTCAGTCCAGCAGACAATGTCCAAAGTATAGAACATTTTTCAGCTTTCTATCTTTTGTTTGCTGCAAATGACAAATTTAATCTAGTTCAATGCTTTAAAGCTTCTCGTTTAAACTCACTAATTGGATTATAGAAAGTAGAAAACTGACTTCTCCTTTGACTCCTTCATGAACAGGTGTTCGTAACTAGAGAGCTGTTCAAAAAGTTTCCTAGAGCTCCTTATTATCTGGAATTGTTTTTCCTCAGTGAAGTATAAATAGCTACACTGATAGACATTTTGTATATATGTTGACTTTTTCTTTCTGTTCACGATATGAAATGTTTTGAAATGACAAACTTTGAGAGCATCAAAAGCATGACTGTTCAATTCCGTCCTGTTTTCCAATCCAGAAAATCTCTCTACGAGAGGTTTAAGAGTAAAATTTGTTATTTTATTCTTGGTAGCTCCTGCTCGGACCTGAGACAAAGTATTGCCTCTGCCACCTACCAAGAGTGGCAGGACCGATGGGAGGCTGAGACTCACAATAAACTCAGGCAGATTGTGGCGGATGTCAGGTGGCGGTCCACATCTAAGGGTCTGACAAGGCGTGGTAGCACGACCATGTCCAGACTTAGGATTGGCCACACCTACATCACGCACTCTTTTGTGCTGAAGAATGAAGAGCCCCCACTTTGTGAGTATTGTGACTATGGCCTCACCGTGGAACATATCCTCATCGACTGCCCCAGATACCAGGATGTCAGGGAAAAATATTTTAGAGCCACTAATTTAAAAACACTATTCAATAATGTCGACCCTGGGAAGGTACTGGGCTTTATCCGCGAAGTGGGGTTGTCTACGAAGATCTGATTTATGAATTTGTAAACATGTACTATTTACAATAAATGTTTACTACCTCTACTATTTTAACTGTGAATAGACCTTGATTTTAATGATTTGACTGTATGGAATTTGGCCCTTGTTGTGTGGAGGGAGAGTGGCCCTTGAGGGACTACAGGCACGACATGGCCTAAATTGTGCCGATGTGCCCAAAATCACAAATCACAAACAAAATCTTCTTGGTAGCTCAATTAGTGTGATTTGAGATTTTCAAGTTTGGAGTAAAAAACAACAAAAATAATGTCTTTAAAAGACTTGACCGTTGAATTGGCCGGTGGTATGTGTGGTGATTATTAAATGAAATGTTTATGTTTTGTCCAAGTCCAAGTTAATGTTCAGTTCAATCTTGGTCTAGAGATATTCCCATATGATTGCACGAAAAAATAATCCCAGACAGTCAAAAAGTGAATGGGTGCAATCACTGTCACTATTGATGAGAAGAAGAAGAAACAAGTGGGCTGTTCCAATCTTTAGAAATTGAGTTGAATAACAAGACCAAATGTTGTATTTACACATCTTATATCAACTCACGTCTGTCTGTCTGTCTGGTCAAACGTTGAAACATGTTTTTGTTCTCCCACTTACCATTCTTGGATCAAGTTGAAACTTGGCACGTCATTGTACCTGACAAAACAGGAAGCAATAAAAAAAAAAAAAAGATAAACCAACTATTTAATTAACTATTGTTGATGATTATTATTTTGTTTGATATCGAAATAAGGGAAATAAATAAATTATTGAGAGATGTTGATTTATATATACGGATTTATTCTTCTTCATTAGATTTGTGTCACGTTCGTTTCTCCTCGTTCTCCTTCTCGGATCAAGTTTCAATTGTACAAAGTCCTTGACCATTCACGAATCAATCAAAACAATGAAATAGTGCGTTAATCAATTAGAATTAATTATTTTACTAGTTAGAGCAGAAAGGGAGCTAACACCTGACTAGAAAGTCTATAGAAAGAGGTAAAAACGTGTATGAACACTTGGCTCTAGATATTATTAAGGGAATTCTGTCAAACAATCAGACATTAGAAAGCAGACATATGAGACACCAGAAAATAAAACATAAGCTAGGTGTCACTATCCTCAATGTGCCAGATGTCACGATCTTTTATGATGTTGGATGTCACGTTGAAGATTATCTTGATCTAAACAGCACAATCAATGATCGTGGTTGCCCAGGATCTAGAAATCGTCAGTTGATAGGATGATCATTTAGAAGTTGCTAGTTGATAAGAGGATCATCATCTAAAGTTACCAGTTGATAAGAGGATCATCTAGAAGCTACTAGTCGATAAGACCAAGTATGTTATTATTATAATCAATGAATTCGACAAATACAAAATACTTTAATTCAGAACTTGAAAAAGCTATTCACAATAATTACAATGATATACTGTGTGTTATGAACACAAAGGTAAGAGAGTCAAAAACCATGTCTGTATAGTATGGCTTTAATACACTGAATGACTACACAACACACATTTCGTGAACACATTCTCACGGACGAGTTACAAGCACATGTAAACCTAAGAACGACAACCGATACAGAATACAATTTTCATAACATTCACCCCGGTTCAAATTATGCTAACTAGTATTATAAACAATAGAAGAATTAAGTAAGTGTATGATAATAATAGAGATTCAAGTAAACAAACAATGTAGAATCGCATGAAGTTATGTAACATGTTGATATAACATGGTTAATCAAATAGCTTATTAAACTATATCATGATAGATCCAATATCACATTAAAGTCAACAAAGCCAAATGAAAGTAGTAAAATAAACAAAATAATAGTTCTAGTAAGCTGATGAGCTTTTACACTTTGTAGATAGGCCTAGTTCTCCTTACTCTAAGATTGTATGTATGTGTAGTTTCATCTGCTTGAGTTTCGGTCGGGGCAGCCAATATCAAGCTCTGTTCTACTCTGATTCTCATTTTCTATAACTTTTTGATCCTCCCTAGGGGCTAACATTCGTAATGAAACAGTTTCCTCTCGGCCGTTTGGTGTTCGGATAACAGCGTACTGAGGGTTGCATGTTACCAAATCAACTTCCTCTGTTATGGGATCGTATTTAGATGATCTATCGTTCTTCTTCAGCAGGACAGGACCAGGATTGGTCAACCATGTTGGCAATGATGTCCCCGAACCACTTCTTCGGTTGAACCCAAGAAGTCGTTCATGTGGTGTCCTGTTAGTTGCAGTGCATAGCATGACCGGATGGATTGCAGAGCATCATTTAGAACTAGTTCCCATTTGGCTATGTCCAATTCCTTAGAATGTAGAGCCAAGGTGATGGCTTTCCATAAAGTCCCGTTAAGTTTCTCTATTTGTCCGTTCCTTCTCGGGCTGTAAGGGGTCGTTCTACTGGTTGCTATTCCTCTCTCGTGAAGGAAATGCTGCACCTCTGTAGACATAAACGAAGTTCCCCTGTCAGTGTGGACGTACGCTGGAAATCAAAATAGGGCGAATAGTTCATTGAGACATTTAACGACCGTAGAGGAAGACATATCGGGACATGCAAATGCAAATGGAAATCTAGAGAATTCATCTAAAAAGGTTGAGTTGCTTTAATCAGTTATCCGGTCGGCTGTCGAAAAAACGGGGCTTTAGTTCTGCACAAGTTTGACATTGTTCTATCACAGTTCTGAGGTCATCACAGGAAAATGGAAGATTTTAGTCCTTACGTAGTGCAATAGTCGAATAACGCCCGGGTGGCAAAGACTAGTATGCAGTAATTTAAGGTCATTGCGAGTGATAGCAGATAGATAGTTTCTGGTAAATGTATCGGCTACAGTGTTCTGCTTGCCAGGGCGATAGATGACGTCATAGTGGAAACACGAGAGTTCTAGTTTCCACCTATGGATGTTTTCATTTTTAATTTCATCCTTTATAAGTTGTTGAATTTCCTTCTCTATAAACTTTCTATCTGGAATTGAGTATCTGCGGGACCTTGTAGCCACTGGGGTACAGTTTGGTGACAGATTATTATTAAATTGTTATGAGCACAAAGGTAAGAGAGTCAAAAACCATGTCTGTATAGTATGGCTTTAATACACTGAATGACTACACAACACGGATTTCGTGAACACATTCTCACGGACGAGTTACAAGCACATGTAAACATAAGAACAATAACCGATACAGAATACAATTTTCATAACACTGTGATTGAATAAAACATAAAAAATGTATATTTCTACTAGAATAAATTATCTACACAATAATATGATCATGTCATCTTTCTTTGAGTTTTAACACGAGTGTGACAAGATGTTTAATTAGTAAATATTGGGCTTGCTTAGTTAGGTCTAGGAGAAATTTTATTAATTTTATCCGGCTCACATATAATATTTTGTACAGGCACACCGCAACTAACAGTAAGAACAGACCAATATTATACGTTTATAAATAAAATAATTTAATAAATGAAAGTTTACAAAAGATAAATGATCAAATAAAATTATAATTAAGAAATGAAATGAAGGTGCTAATATCTAACAGAACTGCTCATCATGGATTGCTAATTGGTGAGTGATTGGAGGAGAAGAGTGTTCCTAGGTCTGGCTACTTCTTAGCTGCTAGCCCGTGGGTCGTCTTCTGGCGGTCGTAGGACTGGCACTCAGAAGGATGAGTCATCCGGCTCTGTCTTATGACGTTGGCTCGGGATAATCTCTATGCTGTAGGCAAGCTGGCTCTAGGGCTAGATCGCTGCCTGTTTAGCAGTAGAGAGGGTTGGTGCTGCAGACTAAACTGTAGTGGGACGACCTCTCAGCTGTGATCTCTAGCTCGTAAAGAGCCGTGCTAACTCAACGCCAGTTTATCTTCTGTAGCGAAGGTTGCTCTAATCAGTCGGCATTAGGCACTGCTATTGGGCTGTGGACAGTTTGGGCCGGGTACTTGGCAGATGATACTGGCCAGTATAAGGCACTGTGGACACTGGGCAATATGTTAAGGCCAAGGACAGTAGGCAATGTCTTCTTGCTAACAGGTATATAATTGGGGGGGGGGGGTGTATCTGATGTGGTCTGCTCCTGTTACAGCTTTGGGTGGAGATCTGGTAGTTGTAGCAATCGGGTGTAGCAACCAGGCTGTTTGTCCCTAATGAAACCTCACTAATAAACTTCCTAACAGAGGAGACTGAATGAATTCTAGCGGGCCTAATTTAGAATGCTTTGGTCTCTCTCTATATATAGTTGGGGCATTTTGTTTAACGGGTGGGGAAGAAAGCAAGGTGATTTTCTCACATGTATCGATGTACCGGAGATGTCAGGCGTCAGGTCAGATTTATGGTCAATATTCGTTGCCTACCATGAGAGTAAAGTCTTAAGCGAGTATGTATCTGTCCAGCCCGAGTGCAATGCTTTTCTTAGAGTGATGCGTATCCTGCGGGGGGGGGGGGGGGGGGGGGGGGGGAAGAATAGGTGTGAAAAGTTATTAGGCTGCTGCGTGTAGCGCTGGTGCCGCGACTATTGTGTGCTGGTCATCTGTCCAGCGGTCAAAAATTAAAAGTTAGCCCTAGAGAGGCTAGTTAATGTTTTACGTCGAGATTCGTCCCGTGAGAAACAGTGCGAGGGGAGATAAATCCTAAAAGAAATTAGTTATGGGTGGAAGAGAAGATAATTGTTTGAAGTTAAAAATAAAAGTTTCCCACGATTGGCTGGGAGAAACTCAAAATGAATTTTTGTATGCCAGTTTCGTATCGGGCTAGTATTTTTATCAATTGTCTACTGTCTAGGTCTAATATCTCGCCCAGTGTGGACCCGAGCATTCAGGGCCTACACAGCTTCACAACGACGGAGCGACAAGGATATGTGACTTCAGAGACAATGAACTGTCAACAGAGACTGACGATACTATTTGTCTCTGTCCGATGCTACAGTCTTCATTAGAAATAGACTTCCATCCTGTAGCCTTGTTTCGTCGTTGCCTTTCTTAAGTTGACAACAAATGTGTCCTCTTGTGTGTCCTCTTGTGTATTCTCTTGTGTGTCCTCTTGTGTGTCCTCTTGTGTGTCCTCATGTGTGTTCTCTTGTGTGTCTCTTGTGTGTTTTCTTGTGTGTCCTCATGTGTGTTTTCTTGTGTGTCCTCTTGTGTGTCCTCTTGTGTATTCTCTTGTGTATTCTCTTGTGTGTCCTCATGTGTGTTCTCTTGTGTGTTCTCTTGTGTGTTCTCTTGTGTGTCTTTTGTGTGTTCCAGTTTTATAAAGTCCTTCCAAAGTAAAATCTTTTTCTTCCAGCTATTTCTCTAAGTTCAAACCAGCGCTACTGTTTCTTCGGGTATTGACATTTTACATTTATTAGTTTGAAGTTTTATCGTGACATGAATTCAAGGTCGACTCAAGGACAGACGTCATTAAAATTGCAAGAGTATCGATCCACATTTAAATTCCATTCTTTTAAGTCCAGCTGTCGTTTGCATTCAAGTTTCACAAGGACAGATGCCGCCATGGTTGCTTCGTGTAAACAGGCTTACGTGGCGGAGGTGGTTGTTAGATTATTTTCAAGCGTTGTGTCTTGGGTTTCATACCTCACTCTTCATATTATTATATTCTTGTATGGATTCTTTGTAGTGACATTAGTAAGATGTCGACAATAGAGTCGATAGAAAGACAGAGAGAGTGAAAGTGTGTGTGTGTGAGAGCGAGAGAAAGAGTTATAGAAAGAAAAGGAAAAGAAAAGGAAGAAAATGAATGAAACCGTCAATAAAAGAGAAAGAGTGAAGAAGTAAGATCTTGAAAGAAAGAAAGAAAGAGTTTGAAGGAGTTGTTTACATTTATTCCGTATTTTCTTCTCTATCCAAACAATCAAGTGATGACTTCACACATTGTTAGTCCATGCGTATTTAAAATTGTACATCTTGATGACGAAATGCAGACCTATCCAACTTTATTTGACACGGTTCAGAAGTGTTACAGACGTGTGCAGAAGTGTACAGACGTGTACAACAGCCGGGGAAAAGATTGTAGCTGTAGGTTTTTTTTATTCAAAGAGTATAAACCGAAAATAGCTAGAATTTTTTGGTGCATCCGGTGTACAGAACACGCAAGTATTTATATGCAGTTATTTTACTTTTGACGTACAGTTTGTATAAAGTACAGGTGTAGCGCAGAGTATAATTTAGCTCATAAAATATATTAACGGTTTAACAAAGAGAAGCTTTCAAGGCCAGTTTATTTGGTCGCCAACTTTAGTCTTAAGATTTAAAGTGCACTAAACATCTCCCCCCCCCTACCTATTACTGTATAATGATTAAAAAAAATATCTTTTTAATATGCAATTTGAAGTTTGAAGCGTTTGAAGTGATCATCATTTCCATATCTTCAGTCTTTTTTGTATGTATGTTCATAAAACCATTGTTCGTATTTACAGGTATGAGGGGGGGGGGGGGGAGAGAAGAGGGTATGGGAAGTTTTGGTTAAGAAAAAATGAATGTGTTGTACGGGGGTGGAGGGGGTCGACAATAACCATTAGGTCTATAGGGATAGTCCTTATAGTCACGAAGTAAAATTTTGATACAGCTGCTAATTATTCATTTTTCTTAAAGCTTAATCTGTTTTTTATTTTGTTTTGTATTTAAAATATTGCAAATCAAAACTTTTTAATTTTGGACATGATTTCTGATGTTACTTTGATATAAGTAAGATCTTAACTATATTAATAAAATGTTTAGTAGACATTGAACTGTCACGATTGTTATGTTTCCATTACTATTAAATCCGACAAAGTTGACACTGTAAAGTAGTGTGTGTAGAACATTCTAGCAGAGTGACTGTGTCCTCGGAAGTCTTCAACTCATTGTTTTGTTGTCGTCTGCAGTGTATAAAAAAATTAATGCAATTAGAAAACATTTTTTAAAAGGGGGTAAAATCTAAAAAAAAAATGAAAATACCATTCAATACTTATCAAGCCAGAGAAACATCCGAGTGTTACATAGGAATCATTAAAATTAAATATGGCTCTAAAGTAAGCTAACTATATTTATACAAAAACCTCAGAAAATTGTTTTGAATATGGACTTTTGGCAGGAACTCAAAGCCCCACAGATTCAAAATGAAATAATAGACCCGTTGGGCAATGCAGTTCTGGCAAAATACCGGTACTATAGAACATCCATTCTGCAGCATTTTTCTCTTGCATTGGTGACAGCGCTCAAGACAAATAAAAATTTGCTTCAATGAGTTTTATTTTGTTTCTAGACTATTTAGTGATCTCTGGTGACGGAACATCCAAAGAAATGGCAGCAATTAGATTGTCATTGCTGGTTTCCATATTTGTGAGAACCAGACGTTTGCAGAATTGGCTGAACAAATGCTTCAAGTAATTAAAAAAAAAAATTTATCGAGGCTAAAGCTATGATGGTGCTTCCAATAGGACAGGAGACTAGTAAGGCCTTTGGGCATTGTTTTTTCAAAAGAAGCCGCTCGCACATTTAGAAATAGATGCACTGGTTTCTTACTTTGCTACTTAAAAAGCCAGAAAAATGTTAGTCAATAAATATTCCATCTACAGTTAAATAATGGACGTAGAGCTCAATACTAGTTTGTATCAATGTTTCAAACACCTAGAAGTGTTTTTAGGAATGTCAATGTGTAGAATGGGAACTAGATCTCATCAAACATTTTTTTATACATTTGAAACACCATTAGTTCGTTTCATTCTGTTCAAAAATTGTGTTGGAATGTCTTTTGGTAAATATCAATTTACATTCAAATTACTTGATGATTTTGTCACACATTACATTCGTCTTATTGGGGGTAGGGGGCCTACCAATATATTCTTGAACCTGGGCCCACGAGTATCTTGCTACGCCACTGTCTCAGATTGAAAAGCTGTATTGATAATTATTATAAAATTCGATTTTCTAATATTGCTTGTAGACAGAGGAATCAGTGTGAAATTGTTCTCTTTGTATTTTGGATGGAAAGATTGTAAACAGAGACGTGCACAATCCTCAATCCTCAATCCTATTCTATGTAAACAGAGACGTGCACAATCCTCAATCCTATTCTTTAAGTAAATAGAGACATGTGCAAAACTAATCTTGTATATCTACAAAGATGACACACCCACCTATTCCCTGTGTACGGCTCCTAACACTTTGGTTTTGAACGACAATTTGATGAAATTAAAAAAACGTGACCCATATTTGTGGCTTCAGCTTTGTTAGCCTTCAAGTTCTAGTCCGTCATTTCGTCTAGATGGAAGCTCTTCTCTTGTACTTCTCTAGGCCTAAAAGATCAAACTTAAGAAGAGTATGTTCACACCCTAGCCAATGGTTCCCTTAGCCTTTTCTCTATGTAATATCCCGACAGACTTGAATTGAATACACCACGATGGCGTGAAGTCAATATTGAACATGAACAGTTTTCTCAGCGTTAGCTGGTACATTTGTTTTGATGTTATGAGCAAAAGTGTAACTAAACAATTAACAAAAAAAGAAGAAGAAACCCTACCATTTTAGTCATCGCCGTACCACTTTTAAGAAAAACTGAAATGGAAAAACAAAGAAAATATGGGAAACTAGGCTTGGAGATTAAGCGTTTATGGACGTTTTATAGAATAACAATATACCCCATTGTTATATAAACCGAGGGGATAATGAGAACTGATATCACAGATACCTTCAAGTTCTTTAATATTCCTAAGAAGATTCGTGTTAACTGTCAGAGGGCGGTACTGCTGTATCGCCAGAAAATTCCTCAATGGACACTGATAAAGGGACTACAATTAATTGTGTTTCTTTTAAGCGAAAGTCGAGCCTGGCAATGCCAGAGAATAAATTCTCGTTTAATTTCTATCATAATAATAATCTTTATTATCCGTGAGAAAATTTGTTTTACAATTGTGCGTTACAAAAAAACAATACATGATAAGAGCAAACATTTCGTACTATAGCACACAACGTAGAGCTAGGCCGCTGCCGTGGTTCATCAAGATTAATACACACACAAAACTGGCAAGTTTATTCTCCTGCTCTGACACATAGTGGTCGCAAGCCTGTCCTTGAACTCTGTAAAAAGTGACGATTCGAACTAGAATGACGTCATTGACTTCTAGAAACCAGCGCAACGTTGAAGAGTGGCTAAAAATAGCTCAGGGAATGAGTTTGTTTCTAGAAATCTCTCAAAATAATGTTTAAAACAAGACAAACATAGAATGTTAAGATACATTTAAAAAAACAAAGCTTAAAGGAAGTGTAACTGTATCAATTAGTTTGAATCAGTTGTGTCATGAAATTTGTGATAGTTTTAGGGTCTTTTATAGACCATGTAGTCTATAGGGCAGATGATGTAGAGGTCATCTGTTTCTGTGGCCTACGGTTTACGAGGGTGTCAGGCATCCAGCACAATGACCAACCGCCTTTACTTTTCCCTAACTATTGTCATGTACCCATTAGAGCTGGGTGGACTCAGGGGCGCCAAAGTCCCGAAATTTAAAAAAAACAACAGCCTTCACCAAGATTCGAACCCCAAACACCAGTTTGGAAGCAAAACGCTCAGCCACCGCGCCTCCTAGAAAATAAATCTTTTTAATTCAGAATTTAAAATGATATTACATTTCTGTTTCCTAATATATCACCGCCAATCACTGAATGGTATATCTTTCATTGGTCAATCTCTGATTAATCAATTCTTAACTAATCAATAGTCATTATCTAAGTAATACATTTTTGTCTGGTTAATCTCTTACGTAACTCTTTCTGATTGTCAATATATAATTAACCATAATTCATCGGTCAATATCTGACTGATTTCTCTATCAATATCTGACTGATCTACATTTCCGTCAATATCTGACTGATCAATATCTGACTGATCAATATCTGACTGATCAGTCTTTGCCTGTCAATCTTTGACTGATTAAGCTCTCATTAACTGGTCAGTATATCACGGTAGGCGTAGTGCCCAAGTGTTAAAGTGATTAGCTTCCGAACGAGGGGTCTCTGCTAGAATATCAGTCAAGAAATGCTTTTGATTTTCGGGATTCTTAAGACGCCCGCCCATGAGCCCACTACACCAAACTCTAATGGGTACCTGACTTTAGTTGGGGGGAAGTCGAAACCCTAGCATGTTGTGCTGGAAACACGACACGCTCGTAAATCGCAAGCCATAGAAACAGGACCTTTATTTACATCATCCGCTCTATAGAACACAACGGTCTGACTCGGTCTACTTCTAGATTCACAAACACAAAATAGTTGAACGTTCACTTTCTGATATTTCAAAAACGCATTGAACGTTTGCAGACACAGACGCAAACTCTCTATCACACACACTTTGTCTGATCAATAGTCTGATTCTCTACAGAGAATTGCCTAGACCCCATAACCTTAAGTAATGACATAGAAACTCAACACGTGCCCTTTTAAAGGCTTTATAAAGCTAATCTTGTCTCAGAGGTGTCACAAAACCCACGGGAACACATCACAATTGAAGAGTGGGACTTGTTAACTCTAATTTCCATGGCTTATGGAGTTACTGCTGACACAAGCCGTTCATTTTGTAGTTTAATCTCTTCCAGCAAAACAAAGTAGCCAGACAAAGAGGACGACTGCTGGAGAAACTTAATTGTTAATCTGAATGGCGTGTACTTTTTGTATTCAACATAGAGCGTTAGTAAAGTTTAGTACTTAGAGAAAGTAGGTGGACTAATAAAATAGAGAGCATTTATCCAACAAGAAAATTAATATTAGAACTTCTACTTTCTTCAGCTCTTTCTGCCTAGCCATGAAAGTCTCCTCCTATTTATCAAGCGACAGGTCTGTCTGCCTAGCCATGAAAGTCTCCTCCTATTTATCAAGCGACAGGTCTGTCTGCCTAGCCATGAAAGTCTCCTCCTATTTATCAAGCGACAGGTCTGTCTGCATAGCCATGAAAGTCTCCTCCTATTTATCAAGCGACAGGTCTGTCTGCATAGCCATGAAAGTCTCCTCCTATTTATCAAGCGACAGGTCTGTCTGCATAGCCATGAAACTATCCTCCTATTTATCTGTCTTCTTAACAGAAACGTAGTGAAGACATTGATGGAAAGATACATTGAAATCAAATATTATTTTGGTTTAACCTTCAGTCAGAAGGATTTTACCGAACGACCAGGCCTGGACCTGGAGCTCTTTACCCAAAGTCCTGCCTGAAAGCTTCACAATTGAAGTGACTATTACTACTATTGGGTAGTACGTATATGGCGCGCAACTTCCAGCAAGTTTTCTTCAATTAAAGAGACTCCTTTCTTGTCATTGCATTTCATCAAAAACAAAATGTCTCTATAAAATTTAGATTAGATTATTTCCTTGAGCACTCAATATTTCATGGTGTTGAAATATTGTATTATTTTTAATAACATTTGATTATGCTCAAATTTAAGTTCAATAAAACTAGTTGACTGAGTGTAGAAGAGAGCTGCTCAGTCAGTCCATCAAAAGCATCAATTAAAAAAAATGTTTATTGTAATTACTTCTCGAAATTAGCAAATACATTAAAAAATTTAGATGAGCTGACATCCATTGTTAACTCTGTTACTTTGTCAGACTAAATCTACATGGTCTCTTTTTGTCAGACTAAATCTACATGGTCTATTTTTGTTAGACTAAATCTACATGGTCTCTTTTTGTCAGACTAAATCTACATGGTCTATTTTTGTTAGACTAAATCTACATAGACTGTTTTTGTCAGACTAAATCTACATAGACTGTTTTTGTCAGACTAGATCTACATAGACTGTTTTTGTCAGACTAAATCTACATGGTCTATTTTTGTCAGACTAAATCTACATGGTCTCTTTTTGTCAGACTAAATCTACATGGTCTATTTTTGTCAGACTAAATCTACATGGTCTCTTTTTGTCAGACTAAATCTAAATGGTCTCTTTTTGTCAGACTAAATCTACATGGTCTCTTTTTGTCAGACTAAATCTTCATGATCTATTTTTGTCAGAGTAAATCTACATGGTCTATTTTGTCAGACTAAATCTACATGGTCTATTTTTGTCAGACTAAATCTACATGGTCTCTTTTTGTCAGACTAAATCTACATGGTCTCTTTTTGTCAGACTAAATCTACATGGTCTCTTTTTGTCAGACTAAATCTACATGGTTTATTTTTGTCAGACTTAATCTACATGGTCCATTTTTGTCAGACTAAATCTACATGGTCTCTTTTTGTCAGACTAAATCTACATGGTCTCTTTTTGTCAGACTAAATCTACATGGTCTCTTTTTGTCAGACTAAATCTTCATGATCTATTTTTGTCAGACTAAATCTACATGGTCTATTTTTGTCAGACTAAATCTACATGGTCTCTTTTTGTCAGACTAAATCTACATAGTCTCTTTTTGTCAGACTAAATCTACATGGTCTCTTTTTGTCAGACTAAATCTACATGGTCTTTTTTTGTCAGACTAAATCTACATGGTCTTTTTTTGTCAGACTAAATCTACATAGTCTATTTTTGTCAGACTAAATCTACATAGTCTCTTTTTGTCAAACTAAATCTACATAGTCTCTTTTTGTCAAACTAAATCTACATGGTCTCTTTTTGTCAGACTAAATCTACATGGTCTATTTTTGTCAGACTAAATCTACATAGTCTCTTTTTGTCAGACTAAATCTACATAGTCTCTTTTTGTCAGTCTAAATCTACATGGTCTCTTTTTGACAGACTAAATCTACATGGTCTTTTTTTGTCAGACTAAATCTACATGGTCTATTTTTGTCAGACTAAATCTTCATGGTATATTGTTGTCAGAATAAATCTACATGGTCTATTTTTGTCAGACTAAATCTACATGGTTTATTTTTGTCAGACTAAATCTACATGGTCTATTTTTGTCAGACTAAATCTACATGCTCTATTTTTGTCAGACTAAATCTACATAGTCTCTTTTTGTCAGACTAAATCTACATGGTCTCTTTTTGTCAGACTAAATCTACATGGTCTATTTTTGTCAGACTAAATCTACATGGTCTATTTTTGTCAGACTAAATCTACATGGTCTATTTTTGTCAGACTAAATCTACATAGACTTTTTTTGTCAGACTAAATCTACATAGACTTTTTTTGTCAGACTAAATCTGCATGGTCTCTTTTTGTCAGACTAAATCTACATGGTCTGTTTTTGTCAGACTAAATCTACATGGTCTCTTTATAAAAAAATCATTTTTTCTCTAAGATGTTTATTAGATTGTTTGTTGTGCATGTCAGTTTATTGAATTTAAACCCATTGTAGATACCGAACTTGGTACAAACTGTAAAAATCATTACAGCATTGTTAAGCGGTGCCGCACACAGGGCAGCCAGGGTGGGTAACTGTATCAACCAAACAATTTTAATGCTTCTGATAAATTTAAACTTAAAAGAAAAATATTTTTAAATGCTTTAAAAAAAAACAAAGCTAATATTAAGTGGAAATTATCAATTAGTTTAGATCAGTCCTCTAATTAAATTTTTTAAATAGATTTAGACTAACAGTAATAAACCTATGCGATTAGAAATAGTTTTACAAATTGTCTTTGTTTAGTGCAATTTCTTGCTTTTGGCTTTCTCTCTACTTTATAACCTTATTACTTGTATGGACACGTTTGGAAATAGGGAGGGAAGAAAGAAGGAAGTGTCTGGGTGAAGGCTACCGTAATCGCTTTTCAAATGTATTTTATAAGGAGAAAAAAAGATGTACGACATACATTTAAACTCAAGGGCTCAAGCCAACACACTAACCAACACGATGTGCTTGTGAAAATAATAGCTATCTTTTGTTTGTTTCAAACTAATAAACGACGCCCTAAAGGGGACCAATTCAGATTATACCACCACATCTGTCAAGTGCATGTAAGTACAGTTTCTTTCCCCTGTTTTATACCGTTTAAAATAATTAATTAAGAATAATAAATAAACTAAATGGTTACTTTTTCTTATTGATTCTTGTTTTGAGAAAAAATTATGACAATTTTCAACTTGATCGAGATTGAGTATGGGAGAAATAATTTGTACAAGACGGACAGACAGACAGACTGATAGATAGACGGACAGACAGACAGAGTTGACATTAGCTTTGTACAAAAAGGCAATCTTTTCCATAATAAATAAGGAGCTAGGTTTGTTTTTCTGGGGTTTTGTATTAAATTACTGAGAACCACTGGACAAAGAAACATTTGTTGTTTCAATAGATTCCATATTTCTTCATTTCAAACATATCCGCCACAGATATCTTTTTCTTCCGCATCACTTGTCTAGGCAGAATTCTTCAAAGCTTTGATCACTTTACATTTAGATTGGGAGTTCTTTTTCTCTAATGGCCGATAGCAACATGGCAGAAATTGTAAAGATTAGAACTTCATAAGAAAAGGTTATACGCAAAGACTGTATATAGACTGTCATAGAGTTGACCCATTCACGACACTGATATCTGACGAAAACTTGTATTTACTGTCATAGAGTTGACCCATTCACGACACTGATATCTGACGAAAACTTGTATTTACTGTCATAGAGTTGACCCATTCACGACACTGATATCTGACGAAAACTTGTATTTACTGTCATAGAGTTGACCCATTCACGACACTGATATCTGACGAAAACTTGTATTTACTGTCATAGAGTTGACCCATTCACGACACTGATATCTGACGAAAACTTGTATTTACTATCATAGAGTAAGTCCTGCTAAATACAAGGTTGTGTTTATGATGGTTAACAAGTTTTAATGCTCTATCTGCATAGAACGTCAACGATGTCCAGACTCCTACCTGTAAAACTGAAAGCAGTAAATGACGTTATTCCAATTCTTTTGTGCATGTGTGTACGTGTTCAATGACACATATATTCTGATCTATGTATTAGTGCACATAGTTCACATTATTAAAATTTATTATGAGGTATTTTTATGATTTATGGTAGTTTTTACATTTTTTTAATTTTGTCTTGACTTTTGACTCCCTGTAGAGCATAGGGGCGCAACAATATTTTGCCATCAGAATTTCTTCTAAATAATATCCCTCAGTTGAGTCCTGACCATACTGCCATCTGTGATTATTAGTCTACCAATCCTTTGTAATGTATATTAATAAATAGTATTCCTATATTTTTTATATCTTAACTTTAAACTAGAGTTATTCTTTCATACATTTTTACCAAAAAATGTGTTCCCTACAAATATCATCATCAAACAGCTTGGCCAAACCTCCAAACAATGTTTTCCCTACAAATATCATCATCAAACAGCTCGGCAAACCTCCAAACAATGTTTTCCCTACAAATATCATCATCAAACAGCTTGGCCTAACCTCCAAACAATGTTTTCCCTAGAAATATCATCATCAAACAGCTTGAAGTCCAAACCATTCTCCTCCCTCCAAATGTTGAACAGATTGCTGGTAGAACACTTCGCTAACAAGAGGAAGTTGTTTTTGTTTTTTATTTTTGTTTTGTTTTGTTCTGAAACTCCAAACGACCCAGGGAAATCATTTCGATCTTTCTACCTCAAGTCTATAGACGATGTCGGATGGAGGGCAGGCTATTTTATTAGGACGTGGCTGGGAAAATTTAGCAGAAGGGGGATGTCTGAAAAGATAAAAGGCGTTGACATTTAAGACTTGGACAGATCAATAATTGGCTCAATAATTGGAAGGTGCTCACAATTACAACTAATGGCATGGGGGCCAGAAAGCTTTTATTCTGTTTGGACATTATTTAAAAAATATGAGTTTTTATTTGAAAGAAATTTGAAGACAAATTATTTTTAGATTTTAGAGATGTAAACAAGCGTTGCAAATATTTTGGGTGGCAGGCTAAAGTAAAACATTTCTGTTGGTGCACGTAGATCTAACTAGCTGGAAATAACAGTTCATAAAAGTTAAGAAATATACAATATAAACAGATAGATAGATAAATAAATAGATAGATAGACAGACAGATAGATAGATAGATAGATAGATAGATAGATAGATAGATAGATAGATAGATAGATAGATAGATAGATAGATAGATAGATAGATAGATAGATAGATAGATAGATAGATAGGTAGATAGACAAGCAAGCAAGCAAGTAGACCGACCGACTTACTGACTAAATGACTGACGGATATACTGACTGACTGACAGATACACACACAGACAGACACACAGACAGACATACAGATGCATGGATGGGTGGATGGAGAGAAAGTTACTTCTTCCAAATCCTTGATTAATAAATTTAAAGTTTCGTCCCAGCTCTTTCAAATGTAACGTGAACTGACATGTCGGATGACACGTTTCTAAACCTATTTAGTGACTCCCTACATTTACAAATCTAATTAGTTCTAGAATGTTCTATGCCATGCCATTCTGAAATTAGGTTTTCAATTCTAGAACTTCACACTTCCTCGTCAAATATCCATGACAGGAGAAACAAGAAAAAGGGGGTTTTACACGTGTGTGTGTGTGTGTTAGCTTTGTTCGTAGGTTCAAGGAATAGTAGAAGTTTGTTAGACATTAGCCTTTGCAAAAGAATGTTCAGATGTACGGAGATACCATGGCTTCTCACCCTCTCTCTTGCTCTCTTTCACACATACACTCTCTCACCCTCTCTCTCTTCTGTCTCTGTCTGTCCCTCTTTCTGTCTCTGTCTCTCTCTCCATCTTGTTGTCTCTGTCTCTTTCTCTGGGTTCAACCCCACCCCCATAACATCCCACGGGGGAGGTGAGCTGAATTGTGTGACTTTTGTTTTACTTAATTTTTTGTTATATTACAGGCGACATTTTCATTTCAGAAGGAATGTTACATCAGAACTTGCTTAAGCGTTGACAAGAGAGTTTGAGGCTACAAATTTAATAATAAGTCAAAGCAAACTACAGTCACCACAATTCCATGAGCCAAGGAAGTTTTGAGTTTAAACGCCCTCCAGAGAGTTTCAATTTCAAACCATCCTATAGAAGGTTTTGAGGTTAAAACCCCCATTTTCATTTTAAAAAAATATATAGCAAACTACAGTCACCAAATGGGGGTTTTGAGTTTAATATTCACTTAAAAAAGAAAAAACTAGTGCCTCTAAATTCCATAAATGTAGCTAAGGGGGTGTTGAAGTTAAAACCCCTTCTAATAAAAAGAAAAGCCAAGTTACAATCATTAAAGAGTATCTGAAAAGCGATATGAGTTTTACCCCCTCCCCTCCCAACTGGATGATAACTAGTCACTAATTTCCATAGCCGTAGCCGGGGGATGGGAGTAGGTGTAAAAAAAAAAAAAAAAGCTTTAGTCACTAAATTCCATTACCGTAGCCGAGAGTGGTTTCAGGTTAAAATTTCCTCCAAGACAAAAAAAAAAAAAAAAGGAAATCTACAGGCAACAAATTTCACGAGAGTAGCCAAGACTGGTTTTGATGGGGGGGGGGGGGGGGGGGGATAGATGTTTCAATAAAATGATAAAAATAGAAAAAAAAGCAAAACTACAGCCACTACATTCCATGAGCGTAACTAGCGTAACCAAGAGAGGCTTGAGATTAAAACCTCCTCCAAAATAAAATACTAAAGGAAAGCTACCATTAACAAATTTCATTACGATGGGAGTTTTGAAGTTAAAATCCCCCTTCTAAAAAAAAGGAAAGGAAAGTTACAATCACCGAACTCCATGAGAGTAGCTTGAAAAGGGGCTTGCTAGTTATTCCTCCACCCCACCAATTAAAAGCTTAAACAAAACTACAGTTTCCATTTGAGCGTAGCAATTTTTTTACAGTTACTAGAACTAATTAATATATAATAATTCAAGCCACAGTATTTAAAAAATAAAGCAAACTACAGTCATTTGAAGTTCAACCGTACCGCCAATAAAAAAACTAATTTGTTTTTCTAACGGTCGTTGGACTCCAATAATTAATTCTAGCTAATAGCAGATTTGATGTTTGACCTACAATTTTTATTAATAGACTAGCAGCAAGATATTTTAACCCTAACCCAAACCCTGTACGCACCTCAAAACGAGGGTTTTATTTTAGTTTGAAATATAGGAAATAATGTTTGGCATGGTGACTCCTCCCCGGACCCTGCTCTGGAAGCTCACCACTTTGTTGAGCGCAAAGGAAAAAATTTCAACAACCACATCTCAACCTCCCCCTTCCGTCCCCGAAAGAAAAGTCCTTGCTACGCCTAACGCCAAATTTGGACCAACACTGGGTAGATGGAAACTGGCCAAATCGAACTATTTACCTAGAAATTTGAAGGTTAATGTATATCCTTGGAGAAAATACTATCAGCTAAACTCCTTTGTATTTGAATATGTTTCAGCTGGTAGATATTTCCGCAATCAACTCAAATATATCTTTGTATTCATTCATGTAAAACTCATTAGATCGACTGCTATCGTTAATTTATGACTATATACATTTATATATTTCATATAACAGTGATACAACATTTTATCAATACACCAAATCAATACTGAATTTATATCTTGAACTAAATCTAGTATTCTAGTCAAAGTTAGTTTTTTAATGTTTCCAAATCTTAATCTGTATCACAAAATAGTATTTTTTTTGTTCGGGGTCATCTCTTTCTTAGGCCAACGGTTAACTATCAGGGCGTCATATGGGCAGCACAACGACCTACCGCCTTTACTTTCCCAACTAAAGTCAGGTACCCCTTGCTTTGTGTGGACTCAGAAAAAGATGACCTTTACATCATCTGTCACATAGATCGCAAGTTCTAAAAGGGAATTTTCGTATACTCTGAATGGAATTCTATATGGGCGTAACCAGATTTTTTTGCCAGGGTGATTTTTAACATTTTTAGTTATTGAGAGCAAACTAATGGCCCTTACAAGAAGTCACCAGCTTCATAATAGGGGAGGAGTCATTTTTTAAAATAATAATTTTATGTTAGTGTTTTTCTCAAATTTTTTTTTCTTTACTTTTTTTTCCAATGATTGGTCGATTAGTTCTATGTTCAAATTATACAGCCGATAAGTCTAAAATACCCATGACATTCATTATCTTTTTGTACAACTTTTACTACTAATAAGAATGAACATTTAATGGCACAGTTTCTAGTGTTTTTTTTTAACTATGAGCTTATCATTTAGTGAGTGACTTCTTATCTACAGAAATGCAAAGATAGCTTATATACACCCAACATGTGTCAAAGAGAACCAACAAATCTCAAACGTATTGAAGAGATATTCATTGAAATACCAAGAAAATAAGGCTTACAGTTCATGCGTTAATTTAAATAACCCTAAAACGGAAAGAACAAAAGACTCGATAACCCAAAGCGCTTAGAAATGGTAAAGATTGAGATTGATTCGACCAAATACTAGCATCAAAAGAATTGGTATGAAGACAAATTGTATAGAAGTTTTTGTTCTAAGAAGAATAAGAAATTCCAAATTGAAACAATGTTCTTTAAAAAAAGAGATTTCTAAAATATATTTCTGGTAACATTCAGCTAGAGAAATAAAAAACATCAACAACAAGAAATCAGATAATAAGTTGATTAGGAATTCTCTGCACCTTCTTTTTATCTTGAGGACATACTTTTTTTTCATTCCATAATTAATTTTAAAAGCTAGCCAAAATTCATTGTGACCACGAGGTCAGTCCCTGAGGTCATTTTGACAGCTGTTATTTGAGTAGTTTTTAATTAGTTATTTCTATATTTGTTGTCTTTTTGTTAATGATATTCTAATGAGACCAGGAAATATATCTGGTGCTTTTTGTGTATTGTTTTGTTTGTTAACATTTCCTTCTTCTTTTTGTTTCCTTTTCTTTTTCTTTCATCTCTTTATTTGTGGTCTCTTTCCCTGCGTCTCATTCACCTCTCCCCATCTACCCTCTCTGTTTCTCTCTCTCTCTCTCTCTCTCTCCCCTTTTTTACACTTAGAAGTAACTCTGTTATAAAGCATTTCCTCTTAAATGAAGGGATGATGTAAATAAAATTAAATGTAACGTATGAAACAATGCAAACACATTAACACTGTAAGCGACTATCTTCTTATGTAGACAGTTTAGCCATAAAGTTCACCAGAGCATTTCAAAAGGTTCATAACAACCACTATACTACCAAACTGTCCATTTATTTTCTTTCAATGACAATGTTTGTTTCTTTTTTTACTTGACAGGAGACATGAGATGACAGTTGTCCAGTCCTAAGACAGTATTCTGGTCACTATCACTTGGAATGACATTGCGATCACATCTCCAACGTCTGGGCACTTCACGATTACCTTCGTACCCAGTAGAGTTTAATAATGAATGACCGAGTGTCAAGCAGGTGTCATCACTTTAATAATCAAACCATTTCGGGACTATATCTTTTCAATGAATATTCAACTTAAAAACATTACGCAACTTCTTCATTCATTTCACTTTGTAATGATCTTGAAAACAATGTGCAGCCAGACTTGTTTTGACTAGCTCATGACTCAACTAATTAGTCATGGAAGCCACATTACAGTTGACATGGTTTTCCATGATTCGGCCAATGGATTAACGCTCCAATAGCCAACACGATGACCAACATGTTGACCAACGTCAGCGCTCATCATTCTCTGTCCACCACGACATTGTCCAGGAGGTGCGAGGACGCAGACAAGTGGGAGAGTCCCGGTTACTACGTCACACTTGGCATCGCCATCTTTATCGTGGCCATCATCGTCACCACCGTTGTCACCAACTTCATCGTTGTTGTCGTCTTCGTCACCAGGGAGAATCGAAAGAGAAGTAAGAACATCTACCTGGCCAACCTGTCTCTCATCGATCTAATCATAGGTGTAGGCATCATGCCCATGTCTATGCTGGGGATCCTAAACCGGAACTGGAACCTTCCGAATACTGCCTGCAGGGTTCACCTTGTCACTTTGCATTCGTTGGTTTTCGCGTCACTGCTAGCCGTGCTTCTTGTCAGCGTGGACAGATGGTACTCCATTTGTTACCCCTTCACCTACAGGGTCAAACCTACTGGACGCATTGCCCTATACGCTGTTTTCACTTCTTGGATATTTTCGTTTTTAATTCACATACCGTTTGTAGGCGTCTGGGACATAATGTTGGATATAAAGTGGACGGAAATGGACATGGGCTTGTGTCAGGCATCCAGAAACCAGCATTTAGCTATTGTATTTCCTCTCACACTTATCAAATACATATTTCCTCACGTGACCATGCTTCTCTTAAAGTGCAGCCTATATAAGAAAATCAAACAACGCAAGAATGTGAACGTTAGGAGATCCATAAGTAGCGTCGACACTGCAGCCTTCTGTCTCATAAGAGCGTCAATGTCAGAGACGGCGATGAACGCTCTTGCCGAGGCTGCAGATAACATCGTCTCAGCTCCTAGAGTAAGGATCATGTGTCCGCCTCCCATCGAGCGGAGAAATACCATGGATCTTTTCCCACCTCTCAGGCCTGGATCTCAAAGACCAGGACCTAGCCGAAGTTGGTCAGGGTCGCCGGACCAAAGACTCAGTTTTCCAGGGCCACCGGCTTTGGTCAGAAGGATGTCTCTGCAGGATTGCCTGCTTTCTCAAAACAAAAGAAACAGCCGAAGTAGGTACTGGCCTAACGGTTTTGGCAACGAGAATCATGTCGACAACAGGAGAGCGACCATTGGCGATCTGGCTAAAAACTTATTGGATAAACAAGATTCAAAAGCAGCTTGGTTCCTTTCTCTTCTCCTGACAACATCAATGACATGTTGGACTCCCTGGACAATCTTTAGCCTGTGTTATCAGTTCCTGGTCTTACCAGAATGGATGAACCACGTAGCGTTGTGGATACTTCTGGCCAATTCTACCGCCAACCCCTTTCTATATGGCCTGCTGAACAAAGATTTCCGTAAGGTCGTGGCCTCCTGGCTTCTGCTTAGAGGCAGCAAGAAGAAAAGGCTAAAAACAGCACTGCGCATGCTCAGCTGGCAGATGGCATGGGGCACAATGGACCTTGGCGATGGGAGCAGAACTCCCGAGGCACGTTCTAGTCTGACTCCATGTAAAGAAGGAGAAGAGAACTAGAGTCAGTTGCTGTGTTCATGTCTACTTGATTGTTTCCCTTGTATCTCTAATGTAAATATCTATGTTATTTATTGATACATTCGTTATATTCAAACAATTCAATCCATTTTTATTGATAGCGATTATCATAAAGGACTTCAAAAATCATTTTTATAAGAGAACAAAATGTTATATTTCTAAACCTTGAACTGTGATATTTCAGACGTGAACACAGCATTAAGTCATAGTTTTCTACATAAAACTTGGTATGTCTTAATACTCACGTGTCGCTTCTATAAATAGCCTAGCGGAAGTTCAAAATTGTCTGCTTTTCTTTTCTTACTCTGTCCATTGTCTGACTCTTATTCTGTTTTTTTGGCCTTTGTTCTGGCCGGTCCTATACTCAAACAGCTTTCTTCTGGTTAACCCTGCATTCACTTCTAAACCTTTTCCCTCTCAGGCAATGTAGGCTACATGTAGGAAATCCGGCTTCTTCGACTCTGTTAGGGTCGCGAGTGTGAACATTTTGCTTTTCTTTTCATCTTAAACGCTTTTTTTTTGTACAAGACAATAATATTGTCTCTAGCTCTACCTTTTAGAAAAAATACATTTCAAAGCATTGGTCAAGACTAAACTAAGTCACAGATATATTTTAAAGCATTTCAAAGCATTGGTCAAGACTAAACTAAGTCACAGATACATTTTAAAGCATTTCAAAGCATTGGTCAAGACTAAACTAAGTCACAGATAAATTTTAAAGCATTTCAAAGCATTGGTCAAGACTAAACTAAGTCACAGATACATTTTAAAGCATTTCAAAGCATTGGTCAAGACTAAACTAAGTCACAGATACATTTTAAAGCATTTCAAAGCATTGGTCAAGACTAAACTAAGTCACAGATACATTTCAAATCATGGATCAAGACTAAACTAGGTCCGGTTCGTGACATTTTGGCGACGCCGTTTAGGCCCCTCCTTTTTGGCTCGAGACTTTTTGGCGCGAGCCGTTTTGGCAATGGGGACGTTTTGGCGCGAGATGTAATTTGACGATAATGTAATAAGCACGTAGCTTTTATAACAATGTTTTTTTCACTCTACTATAATATTGTATGTATAATATGAATTCTAACACCGTTCAGCGAATTTTTTTTTTTTAAATATAAAGGTTTTGTTTATTTCATGACTATAGGCCAATAATAAGTCATATTCCTGAATTGTAATGACATGCTATATGTGAGTTCTGCTAATCACACTGGATGGCATTTTTGGATCTCTTTCCAAAAGACATTTTTTTTATTTCACACCAGTGTAATGTACGAACTAGCTAAGTGTCACACTGTAATATAACAAAAACCATGTTAACATCTAAAGCTCTATTACGCTGAATGATGACAATAACTACACACATAGTAAAGATCAAGACACGGAATGTGGTCAGTACAAACTCTAACTTGAATCCACAAATGTAAACAAACACTAGGGACGACAATATATAGAAACAAATTCAAGATACTTTGAAAAGATATATTTTGAGAAATTGGGTAGGGGTGATTTGGGTGACACATCTCGCATTGACGCAGGTAGAGTTGAACAAATGAAGATAAGACCAGCACCGAGCACTGGTCGTCGGCGTCATGCGTCTGGCGACCATCTCCTTGGGACTGGTCATTACCTGTGACACCTATCCCTCCCCCTCTCTTCTGGGCACATTTCACTCCAAATGTTAATGCCAACAAATTTTTTTAATTGCATCCATTTTTGTGTCTTTCATCGTTCCATTTGGTTTGAATGTCTCTCGATCTCATTCCTTCAACAACAAAACATTTTGAACATAAAAGTGTGCCTCTTAATAAACAAACATACACAAGCCAAAATGTTTATTTAAGAAAATGATGTGAAACACAAACACACATTTACATTTAGTCAATGATAAGTCACATTGATTCATGGACTTGTTATAGTTCACATGAAAAAGGTTGTACTCAAATAACATATATAATGTACGAAACCTACTAATGTTTTTCGCTTAAAAATGTGTTTACAAATGAATGATAAACAGAATTTTTCATTATTTTTATACCGAGACAAATAGAATATATATATTCTACCCTCCCCCCCCCCCCCCGCTTCCACCAAAAAAAAAGTATTACTAACTTAACTAATTTTGTTTATTACATGCATGCATACTGTGAAGTATGGATGGCAGCCTGGTGTTGTGTAATGTTAGAGATTTAACAATAATTAAATAACAAACGTAAATACCAAAATAGCGGACACAAATATTTCTTCTTCTGTATGCGAAAAATATGTCTTAACACAAACACTCGTGCAAAACATAGATATGCATAATACTTTCTAAAGAAATAGAGTACAATAAACGTACATAATGTATTTCGCGTCAAAACGTCCCTTGCGCCAAAACGGCGGCGCCAAAACGACCTTCGCGACAAAACGGCGGCGCCAAAACGTCCTGCTTCGAACTAGGTCACAGATACATTTCAAATCATTGGTCAAGACTAAATTAAGTCGCAGATACATTTGAAATCATTGGTCAAGACTAAATTAAGTCGCAGATACATTTCTTCTGAACCGTCCAATTCATTCCATGCGTGCTTTCTTGTTCTCCAAAGTATTAGCAACAATAACTGCCGTATCTACATGTATGCTCATACACTCCAGCAATGTTCAATGCGTATATATCTATTTGGTCGAATTTCAGATAGTGAGAAAAATAGCATTGAAAGACTATTTTAATGTGATCAAAACTTCTTTGAAAAAAGCTTGATTAATGCACTTCTGTATTGTTCTAGATCTAGATCAACATCTTTGGTATTACTGAACCTTTCATGCAAAGTGAAATCTGAAGATAGGAAAGAAATCAACATTTTATTATGTCTTTGATTTTTTTACAGACCAAAACAAAACTTCGTATTAATAAAATCTGGTTACAGAAAGTGATACTTTTACAGACCGAATTTTTTGGTTGAGAAAAGTATTGATGGTAAAAATAATATTGTAACCTGAACAAGACTATATTGGTAAACAATAAATCAGATTTATTAACAGAACACTAGCTTGATTGTGTTAAATATTAGATAACATTTAGAAGATGATAGATGATCTACTTTTGAATTGTAATACTAGATCGCGTTTGGAATATTTGATATTTCGGAAAGGTAATTAAAATGTGCGCTTGTGTCTGTATGTTCGGCAATGCAATGATAATAATCAAAATGTCGACAAATTTATAAACTCAAAAAATGTATCAATTATTTAACAAGACTTTTAAAAAATTCTATTAGAATTTCGTTTTAATGAAGTGTATCATCTTCAGCAAGGTAACTGGAGTAGACCAAAATAATTTATATTACGCACTGTTAGGCTTTTATTTTCAACTATTGAACATCATATTTTCTATTTTTCAAGTTGTATATTTTCATATATAGCTTAAATACGCGTCTAACTATGGGCCTGCTGTTTACTGTATTGACCTGTGTGTCTTTAGAAGTCATGTGGGCCTTTATTTTCTTCACTTCGATTATTAAGTGCAATATATCGGGGGAAAACGCATGCGTACTTTTAACGTGTTTATATAACGAGATATACAACAACACAAATGTAAATCTTTCTAATCTTAGTACACGGGTAAATACATATTTTAAATCATTCAGAATTTATTTTCTAGCCAGGCGATTGTGATTGGTGGACTCATTTTTAATTCTGTTAGAACATTTATTACATCGGAAGATGCTCTCGAGGGCTATAAAGATACTGTTAGCGTTGGAGGAAGAAGAATTACTAACTTGCGCTTCGCAGATAACATTGATAGCCTAGCAGGGCCAGAAGAACTAGCTGACCTGGTGATGCACATTGACAAGACTTCCGCAGCATATGGCATGCAAATAAATGCCGAAAAAAAATTATGAGCAATAGATCTAGATTTAGACTTAGATATAGACTTAAATCTAGCTCTAGATCTAGACTTAGATCTATTTCTAGATCTTGGTCTAGATCTAGCTAGTCTAGTTTGTATGACATATGACAATGGAAATAGATACTGATTTTTATTTGCGAGAGGAAAGTCTTGTTAAGTCATTTGTAAACAAATGTAGCTTAAAGAAGGTCAATATTTTTTTTTTCGTGTTACAAATTATCTTATTTTATTAGAAGAATAAATCTTACTTAGTTTCTCTTTATTACATGTAACATGTTATTAATTTTTAATGTATGCATAAGGTTAATAATAATTATTTTTAAAAAATATAAGTGTACGCTAAATGAAAATATTGAGATGCTGTGGCTGAGGGGTAAAGTACTTGGAACCGGAAGTCCCGTGTTCGAATCCTGGTGAAGACTCTAGGTGGACCACTTCGGGGGCCGATTTTGAGAAAGTTTCTGTTAAGAATTACACTCGAGATGCTTCTGATGAAAATCAATTAGACCTATTCAATACATATATAAATACGTATACATTATTATACATGCACCATAGACATATATATATAGACTGGACGATAAAGTAAAACTTATTATGGGAAACATTTGGGAAAAGATAAGTTTGTATGAGTTATACAGCAGTTAGGAGCAGTGTAAAATTAAAAGTATTTATAGTTTGTTTTATTTTTCAGCCATAACCTATATACCCCTAGAATTCTATATTTTATATATGCCATGTTTTTTAATATTAAATTTACATAATTAAAATAATTATAAATAGTTTGAAATACTAGATTTAGATCTAGTCTATACAAATACTATAGTAAAAAAATACTACTTACTTCTAGTACTATACTACTATACTATACTATAATTGTAATCTGCATAGTCTAGTCTATAGTTAGTATAGTCTAGGACTAGATTGTCACTAGATCTATAATTAGTATAATCTATACTTGTACTAGATCTAGTCTATAGCCTGCATGCATAGATGTTAGACTGAGTAGTTTAATAGTTAGTAGTAAAAAGTATGAAAAGTATTAAACCTAGTTATTACAAATATTAGCCATATTTATTAGATTTAGATCTATTAATATTAAATTAGTGACAGTCACAGTCACACTGATACTGAATTATTCTGACTTACTGAAACTGAAAGTTACTCTGTATAATATTCATTTTTTTTTCAATCTTTAGAATTTATCCTTGGCATAACGTACTACGTACATTAGAGCACTTTCTGCTAATTTTCTTGACTTTTTTTTTTACTAAAAACTAATTCTAACAATTTGAATCGATAAGACGACCGCCATACATTAATAAAGAAGCCATGTCAACAAACATAGATCCACATCACAAACCTATATATATTTGCCTATGTCTATGATTATAAAACAAAGGCAAAATATTGGGAATATGGCAGTTTTGTACTTTTCAAAACTAAAGATCATAATTATATATTGGCTGAAATGTTAGTCCTAGAATTTATAACTCAATAGCCGCCATTTTTTTTTCACATAGATATAGTACATAAAACATATTTGACCCCCCCCCCCCCCCCAAATAAAATAACTTCCTAATTCCAGTCTATATTTATTTATGTCTATGACATGCACATTCAAGAACTGAAACAAAAAAAATCTGATTGAGCTTGGTGTCACATGATTGGTGTCACATGATTGGTGTCAGATGATTTGTGTCAGATAATCAAAGCTAATTATGAATTCTCTGTATTTTTGTCAGACTTTTAACTATGTACTATTACATCTGTTTGTTTGGTTACTGCATTCCGAATTGAAATATAACAATTGATAATTATTTTCTTCGTTTATATTGTTCATTTTTAGTAAGTTTTTTTTTCAAAAACGTTATTATTAAAATTCCATTGAAATTCTCTCTCTCTCTCTCTCTCTCTCTCTCTCTCTCTCTCTTATATATCTATATATATATATCAACAAGCCCTGAATCCCAAATATAAAAACATTGAAAGATAAAATTTACAAAAATAATAATTGATATGAATACATTTGTTACTATGCGATGTTGAGAAAAACACTGTTTTTTAATATAAAAACACATTGTGATATTTTTATAGATTTATTATAAAGACGTCGAATATTAAAGGTTATCTATTAGAAATGGTCAACAACTGTCTGTCTTAAGACTCTAGACGTTATATATATATATATCCATGCTGGGGGACCGCTAGACTCTAAAGACTCTAGACGTTATATATGTCAATGATGTGGGACCGCTAGACTCTGAAGACTCTAGACGTTATATATATATATATCAATGATGTGGGACCGCTAGACTCTAGACGTTATATATATGAATGATGTGGGATCGCTAGACTGTAAATACTCTAGAAGTTATATATATATCAATGATGTGGGACCGCTACACTCTTAAGACTCTAGACATTATATATATATCCATGCTGGAGGACCGCTATACTCTGAAGACTCTAGAATTATATATATATATATATATATATATATATATATATATATATATATATATATATATATATATATCAATGATGTGGGACTGCTAGACTCTTAAGACTCTAGACGTTATATACATCAAAGATGTGGGACCGCTACACTCTAAAGACTCTAGACGTTATATATATCATTGATGTGGAACTGCTAGACTCTAAAGACTTTATAAGTTATACATATCAATGATGTGCGACCGCTACACTTTAAAGACTCTAGACGTTATATATATATCAATGATGTGGGACTGCTACACTCCAAAGACTCTAGACATTACATATATCAATGATGTGGGACCGCTAGACTCTAGACGTTATATATATATGAATGATGTGGGACTGCTAGACTCTTAAGACTCTAGACGTTATATACATCAAAGATGTGGGACCGCTACACTCTAAAGACTCTAGACGTTATATATATCATTGATGTGGGACTGCTAGACTCTAAAGACTTTAGAAGTTATATATATCAATGATGTGGGACCGCTACACTTTAAAGACTCTAGACGTTATATATATATCAATGATGTGGGACTGCTATACTCCCAAGACTCTAGACATTACATATATCAATGATGTGGGGCCGCTACACTCTAAAGACTCTAGAAATTATATATATCCATGCTGGAGGACCGCTAGACTCTGAAGACTCTAGACGCTATATATATATCAATGATGTGGGACTACTAGACTCTAAAGACTCTAAACGTTATATATAACAATGATGTGGGACCGCTAGACTCTAAAGACTCTAGACATTACATATATCAATGATGTGGGACCGCTAGACTCTAAAGACTCTAGACATTACATATATCAATGATGTGGGACCGCTAGACTCTAAAGACTCTAGACATTACATATATCAATGATGTGGGACCGCTAGACTCTAAAGACTCTAGACATTGCATATATCAATGATGTGGGACCGCTAGACTCTAAAGACTCTAGACATTATATATATCAATGATGTGGGACCGCTAGACTCTAAAGACTCTAGACGTTATATATATATATATATATATATATATCAATGATGTGGGACCGCTAGACTCTAGACGTTATATATATGAATGATGTGGGATCGCTAGACTGTAAATACTCTAGAAGTTATATATATATCAATGATGTGGGACCGCTACACTCTTAAGACTCTAGACATTATATATATATCCATGCTGGAGGACCGCTATACTCTGAAGACTCTAGAATTATATATATATATATCAATGATGTGGGACTGCTAGACTCTTAAGACCTTAGACGTTATATACATCAAAGATGTGGGACCGCTACACTCTAAAGACTCTAGACGTTATATATATCATTGATGTGGAACTGCTAGACTCTAAAGACTTTATAAGTTATATATATCAATGATGTGGGACCGCTACACTTTAAAGACTCTAGACGTTATATATATATCAATGATGTGGGACTGCTACACTCCAAAGACTCTAGACATTACATATATCAATGATGTGGGACCGCTAGACTCTAGACGTTATATATATGAATGATGTGGGACTGCTAGACTCTTAAGACTCTAGACGTTATATACATCAAAGATGTGGGACCGCTACACTCTAAAGACTCTAGACGTTATATATATATCAATGATGTGGGACTGCTACACTCCAAAGACTCTAGACATTACATATATCAATGATGTAGGACCGCTAGACTCTAAAGACTCTAGACATTACATATATCAATGATGTGGGACCGCTAGACTCTAAAGACTCTAGACATTACATATATCAATGATGTGGGACCGCTAGACTCTAAAGACTCTAGACATTACATATATCAATGATGTGGGACCGCTAGACTCTAAAGACTCTAGACATTACATATATCAATGATGTGGGACCGCTAGACTCTAAAGACTCTAGACATTACATATATCAATGATGTGGGACCGCTAGACTCTAAAGACTCTAGACATTACATATATCAATGATGTGGGACCGCTAGACTCTAAAGACTCTAGACATTACATATATCAATGATGTGGGACCGCTAGACTCTAAAGACTCTAGACATTACATATATCAATGATGTGGGACCGCTAGACTCTAAAGACTCTAGACGTTACATATATCAATGATGTGGGACCGCTAGACTCTAAAGACTCTAGACATTGCATATATCAATGATGTGGGACCGCTAGACTCTAAAGACTCTAGACATTATATATATCAATGATGTGGGACCGCTAGACTCTAAAGACTCTAGACATTACATATATCAATGATGTGGGACCGCTAGACTCTAAAGACTCTAGACATTACATATATCAATGATGTGGGACCGCTAGACTCTAAAGACTCTAGACATTACATATATCAATGATGTGGGACCGCTAGACTCTAAAGACTCTAGACATTACATATATCATTGATGTGGGACCGCTAGACTCTAAAGACTCTAGACATTACATATATCATTGATGTGGGACCGCTAGACTCTAAAGACTCTAGACATTACATATATCAATGATGTGGAACCGCTAGACTCTAAAGACTCTAAACATTACATATATCAATGATGTGGGACCGCTAGACTCTAAAGACTCTAGACATTACATATATCAATGATGTGGGACCGCTAGACTCTAAAGACTCTAGACATTACATATATCAATGATGTGGGACCGCTAGACTCTAAAGACTCTAGACATTACATATATCAATGATGTGGGACCGCTAGACTCTAAAGACTCTAGACATTACGTATATCAATGATGTGGGACCGCTAGACTCTAAAGACTCTAGACATTACATATATCAATGATGTGGGACCGCTAGTCTCTAAAGACTCTAGACATTACATATATCAATGATGTGGGACCGCTAGACTCTAAAGACTCTAGACATTACATATATCAATGATGTGGGACCGCTAGACTCTAAAGACTCTAGACATTACATATATCAATGATGTGGGACCGCTAGACTCTAAAGACTCTAGACATTACATATATCAATGATGTGGGACCGCTAGACTCTAAAGACTCTAGACATTACATATATCAATGATGTGGGACCGCTAGACTCTAAAGACTCTAGACATTACATATATCAATGATGTGGAACCGTTAGACTCTAAAGACTCTAGACATTACATATATCAATGATGTGGGACCGCTAGACTCTAAAGACTCTAGACGTTACATATATCAATGATGTGGGACCGCTAGACTCTAAAGACTCTAGACGTTACATATATCAATGATGTGGGACCGCTAGACTCTAAAGACTCTAGACGTTACATATATCATTGATGTGGGACCGCTAGACTCTAAAGACTCTAGACGTTACATATATCAATGATGTGGGACCGCTAGACTCTAAAGACTCTAGACGTTACATATATCAATGATGTGGGACCGCTAGACTCTAAAGACTCTAGACGTTACATATATCAATGATGTGGGACCGCTAGACTCTAAAGACTCTAGACATTACATATATCAATGATGTGGGACCGCTAGACTCTAAAGACTCTAGACATTATATATATCAATGATGTGGGACCGCTAGACTCTAAAGACTCTAGACATTACATATATCATTGATGTGGGACCGCTAGACTCTAAAGACTCTAGACATTACATATATCAATGATGTGGGACCGCTAGACTCTAAAGACTCTAGACATTACATATATCAATGATGTGGGACCGCTAGACTCTAAAGACTCTAGACATTACATATATCAATGATGTGGGACCGCTAGACTCTAAAGACCCAGACATTACATATATCAATGATGTGGGACCGCTAGACTCTAAAGACTCTAGACATTACATATATCAATGATGTGGGACCGCTAGACTCTAAAGACTCTAGACATTACGTATATCAATGATGTGTGACCGCTAGACTCTAAAGACTCTAGACATTACATATATCAATGATGTGGGACCGCTAGACTCTAAAGACTCTAGACATTACATATATCATTGATGTGGGACCGCTAGACTCTAAAGACTCTAGACATTACATATATCAATGATGTGGGACCGCTAGACTCTAAAGACTCTAGACATTACATATATCAATGATGTGGGACCGCTAGACTCTAAAGACTCTAGACATTACATATATCAATGATGTGGGACCGCTAGACTCTAAAGACCCAGACATTACATATATCAATGATGTGGGACCGCTAGACTCTAAAGACTCTAGACATTACATATATCAATGATGTGGGACCGCTAGACTCTAAAGACTCTAGACATTACATATATCAATGATGTGGGACCGCTAGACTCTAAAGACTCTAGACATTACATATATCAATGATGTGGGACCGCTAGACTCTAAAGACTCTAGACATTACATATATCAATGATGTGGGACCGCTAGACTCTAAAGACTCTAGACATTACATATATCAATGATGTGGGACCGCTAGACTCTAAAGACTCTAGACATTACATATATCAATGATGTGGGACCGCTAGACTCTAAAGACTCTAGACGTTACATATATCAATGATGTGGGACCGCTAGACTCTAAAGACTCTAGACATTGCATATATCAATGATGTGGGACCGCTAGACTCTAAAGACTCTAGACATTATATATATCAATGATGTGGGACCGCTAGACTCTAAAGACTCTAGACATTACATATATCATTGATGTGGGACCGCTAGACTCTAAAGACTCTAGACATTACATATATCAATGATGTGGGACCGCTAGACTCTAAAGACTCTAGACATTACATATATCAATGATGTGGGACCGCTAGACTCTAAAGACTCTAGACATTACATATATCATTGATGTGGGACCGCTAGACTCTAAAGACTCTAGACATTACATATATCATTGATGTGGGACCGCTAGACTCTAAAGACTCTAGACATTACATATATCAATGATGTGGGACCGCTAGACTCTAAAGACTCTAGACATTACATATATCAATGATGTGGGACCGCTAGACTCTAAAGACTCTAGACATTACATATATCAATGATGTGGGACCGCTAGACTCTAAAGACTCTAGACATTACATATATCATTGATGTGGGACCGCTAGACTCTAAAGACTCTAGACATTACATATATCATTATGTGGGACCGCTAGACTCTAAAGACTCTAGACATTACATATATCAATGATGTGGAACCGCTAGACTCTAAAGACTCTAAACATTACATATATCAATGATGTGGGACCGCTAGACTCTAAAGACTCTAGACATTACATATATCAATGATGTGGGACCGCTAGACTCTAAAGACTCTAGACATTACATATATCAATGATGTGGGACCGCTAGACTCTAAAGACTCTAGACATTACATATATCAATGATGTGGGACCGCTAGACTCTAAAGACCCAGACATTACATATATCAATGATGTGGGACCGCTAGACTCTAAAGACTCTAGACATTACATATATCAATGATGTGGGACCGCTAGACTCTAAAGACTCTAGACATTACGTATATCAATGATGTGGGACCGCTAGACTCTAAAGACTCTAGACATTACATATATCAATGATGTGGGACCGCTAGACTCTAAAGACTCTAGACATTACATATATCAATGATGTGGGACCGCTAGACTCTAAAGACTCTAGACATTACATATATCAATGATGTGGGACCGCTAGACTCTAAAGACTCTAGACATTACATATATCAATGATGTGGGACCGCTAGACTCTAAAGACTCTAGACATTACATATATCATTGATGTGGGACCGCTAGACTCTAAAGACTCTAGACATTACATATATCAATGATGTGGGACCGCTAGACTCTAAAGACTCTAGACATTACATATATCAATGATGTGGGACCGCTAGACTCTAAAGACTCTAGACATTACATATATCAATGATGTGGAACCGTTAGACTCTAAAGACTCTAGACATTACATATATCAATGATGTGGGACCGCTAGACTCTAAAGACTCTAGACGTTACATATATCAATGATGTGGGACCGCTAGACTCTAAAGACTCTAGACGTTACATATATCAATGATGTGGGACCTCTAGACTCTAAAGACTCTAGACGTTACATATATCATTGATGTGGGACCGCTAGACTCTAAAGACTCTAGACGTTACATATATCAATGATGTGGGACCGCTAGACTCTAAAGACTCTAGACGTTACATATATCAATGATGTGGGACCGCTAGACTCTAAAGACTCTAGACGTTACATATATCAATGATGTGGGACCGCTAGACTCTAAAGACTCTAGACATTATATATATCAATGATGTGGGACCGCTAGACTCTAAAGACTCTAGACATTACATATATCAATGATTTGGGACCGCTAGACTCTAAAGACTCTAGACATTACATATATCAATGATGTGGGACCGCTAGACTCTAAAGACCCAGACATTACATATATCAATGATTTGGGACCGCTAGACTCTAAAGACTCTAGACGTTACATATATCAATGATGTGGGACCGCTAGACTCTAAAGACTCTAGACATTACGTATATCAATGATGTGGGACCGCTAGACTCTAAAGACTCTAGACATTACATATATCAATGATGTGGGACCGCTAGACTCTAAAGACTCTAGACATTACATATATCAATGATGTGGGACCGCTAGACTCTAAAGACTCTAGACATTACATATATCATTGATGTGGGACCGCTAGACTCTAAAGACTCTAGACATTACATATATCAATGATGTGGGACCGCTAGACTCTAAAGACTCTAGACATTACATATATCAATGATGTGGAACCGTTAGACTCTAAAGACTCTAGACATTACATATATCAATGATGTGGGACCGCTAGACTCTAAAGACTCTAGACGTTACATATATCAATGATGTGGGACCGCTAGACTCTAAAGACTCTAGACGTTACATATATCAATGATGTGGGACCGCTAGACTCTAAAGACTCTAGACGTTACATATATCATTGATGTGGGACCGCTAGACTCTAAAGACTCTAGACGTTATATATATCAATGATGTGGGACCGCTAGACTCTAATGACTCTAGACATTACATATATCAATGATGTGGGACCGCTAGACTCTAAATACTCTAGAAGTTATATATATCAATGATGTGGGACCGCTAGACTCTAAATACTCTAGAAGTTATATATATCAATGATGTGGGACTGCTAGATCGTCTTCTTTTTAAAACCAAATCCTCTAAATTGTAAAAATAACAATCTTGTTCTATTTCGCCTCTTTATTCTCTCTTCAATTTATTTCTTCAGTCTTTCCATCCTAGCCCAAAACAATATTTCTACGGGATAAATGTTTGGCAGAGGCGTCAATAGGATTGGTGTCAACCGGTGCGGCTAGTTAAAAGTATCTCTCACCTACCCCTATAACCCCTTCCCTAAATAATTTGCTTCTAGTCTAAGTTGTATTTATTAGTCCAAGTTGAATACCCATGATTTGTGTCATCCTGTACCCTGGGGGGTGACCCAGTGTTACGTGATGGTGGACTTTACTTGATTGTTGTATTCTATGTCCATTAAGAATTTTCATGTGCGTTCTGTTCTCACCCCACACATGGCGCCCTTTAGGCGAATAAAGGATTTATGTTTATACAACGCTGTGTTTTTGTTTTATAAATTAAAATTGATACAAATAATCCACTATAAATATAATACCCCCCACCCTCTGTTGTATTTACCCCCTCCCCCCTCTCAGACACATATACATAGATATACACATTGCTCCTTCTGTTTCGAGAAACAATGGTTGCACTCACATGAGTCACTGGTTTTGGTTTCTTCTTGAGTCGATTAGAATCTTCTGTGATAACACAAACCTATTCGGGAAATGTAAACAGTTCAGATAAGACATTCGACTGACAAAAGGTCATGAAGAAACTGAAATGGTAGAAAGATCTTCCAATGAACATTTCATAACTAAGATTCTCACTAATTAGATGTCCATTATTTGGGTTTTATTCACGGGATTTGAACCCGGAGTGTTGTGAGCTGGATGATCTGGAAATAAAATCGAACAAATAAAAACACATTGGGGGAACAAATAATTAAGCGCAGGTTTTACAGCAGGAACAATCTGGAAGCAGCATACGAGACAAGCTCGGAATGCGCTCAATATTTAAGATTCCCGCTAAAACTAGACTGTCTTGAAACACTTGGCTTTTAACAAATCAATGTCTCGGAAAGTTCGCTGCAGGGAAGCAACATCAAGAAACAACATAATAACAGCAATAAAATAAATGCTTTGCAATTTTCCATTCTTCTTATTAATGTTCCACAATAAAGCGAGAAAGAGTTTCAACATTTTTTTTCTGTTTTACATGACAGAAAGAGTTATAAAAAAAAGAGAGAGACAGAGATAAACAACCTGAACTACCCCCCCCCCCCCCAACACATCAATGAAAGAAGAAGGAAATGGAAAAGAGTGTTGAAATAATATGAGAAGGAATCAATTCCAAATGTCACTTTTCTTTCTTCTTAGAACGTAACACCAACAGAAACGTAGAGAGACCATGAAGGTTGGGACAATAGACAAATATATTCAACTTTGTTAGCATCTTTATATGAAAAAATTAGGTGAGATGGCTCATGGCTGAGTGGTTAAGCACTTGGCATTCTAACCGAAGAGACTATAGTTTGAATACCGATGAAGACATGCATTTTGAAATTAGGACAGAAATGGACTCTCGGGAAGTCTATTAAACTGTTTGGTAACCTGCCAGAACTGCATTTTAGTTTGAAATCTTCTGCCCCACGGACCACAAGGGAACATAACCCCAACATACCTAGCAGTACTTTATGTTTTCATCTATAAAAGTTGCAGCGATTATTTGTGTACATGTTGAGTAGGTAGGAAGGTAACTGTGGTATATATTCAGTGCATACCAATCAGTTAAGTAATGGACACAATTCTATCTGTGGTGATTATATTCATTGGAAACGTATTGTTCTCAAAACGTGAGCTGAAACAATTGTACAAAATATTAATTGAACAAGCATCATACAAATGTATAAGACTATTCCTCCATTACGAAGCTGATGACGCTGTGAGAGTGATTGCTTTACTTTTAGTAAATGATAGAACAAAAATAAAACTTTGACCTACTCCAATTAGCCTCCCCCCCCCCCCCCCCCCCCCCAGTAGCCCAGACTAATGTCCACGCAAGATGATGCGCAGAAATTCTTGTAGTCTTTTTCTTTATTTAATGTTTTAGTGACTATATGCGGGAATTTCCAATTAGGTCATTTGACCTTTCTCAGTGCACTATGGTCCCATCTTTTGTGTGGACCAATTTGGGAAAAGGACGGGGGAATGGGGGACGGAGGTTTTCTCTGTAAATGTTGTCGTGATCGCTTTTAATTGCATTTTTAAAAAAAGTTGTTCGGCTTAAATTTGAACTCAGGTCTCTAGCCTCCTCAAGGTTACTAATTCAACTTACACCACCACATCTGTCAAGTACGATTTCTTTCCCTTGTTCGATACCAAACAAAATAATTAATTACTAAAAGATTTTTAGCTAATTGGTTTTTTTTTATTATTCTTGTTTTGTCACGTTTAAGAAATAATTGTGTCAATTTCAACTTGATCTGAAATTTAGCGTGTATAAGTATTTAACCTTACAGACAGGCACAGAGAGAGAGATAGAGAGATCCAGTTGACATAAGCTTTGAAATAACATGATGCTCATGAGATGCATACGGAAAATTTACATATAATAAGAATTTTTTTTTAATCCTTTAAAAAACAAAGGGGAAGAACTCCGCCCTCAAAGCTATACCTAAAAATAATTTACAAGTTATTTCCCTTATTCGATATAAAACAAAATAATTTATTGCCAATAATTTTTGGCTGATTGTTTTTTTTTTAATTGATTCATGTTTTGTTAGACTTATTATTTTTTAAAGTATCAACTCATTCGGAGAATGCGTGAGGGAGAAATAGCGTTAACAATTATTAAAGGGGACTGAACCCAAAAACTTTAGCCATATCTCTTAATACTGAAGGATTAGTTTCCCTTATTGGTATAAAAAAAAATTAATTACCAGTAATTCATTGACTAACTGGTTACTTTTTACTTTATTGATTCATGTCTTGTCTATGCCAATGAATAATTGTGCGAAGTTTCAACTTGATCCGAGACTAGAAATAACGTGTTCACTTTTTACCAGCCAGATTCACAGAGTGACTTGATATTAGCTTTGTAAAAATCCCGACTATGTTTTGCTAAACAAAAAAAAATTGTCTAGACCTACAATCCTGACGAAATAATTGAGTTTTTCTTCGATACATTTTAAAGAGAAAAGTTTTTAAGTAAACACTTTTACAAGTCTATTCACCTTCATCTAAAAAAGAAAAAAATTGCATTGTACATGTAGGTTACAAAATGTAACTTTTGTCTCTCCCTAATGGTTAGGGTTAAGATAGGTTTTGGGGTTAGGGTTACCTCTAATTATTTTGAACCCAGTAGCGATGTAGGTACAAGAACTCAGTTCTATGTAAATCAAAATCTTTGAATCTTATTCCGTCACGATAAAATAGATAATAAACTCCATAATAAGCCTTTTTTCCACACACATGGCTTCTGTTTCCCTCCATGTCATAATGTTACAACCTTGGCCCATCTCTAAACCTTTTGTTACAACCTAACCGTAAACTTGTTACTATAGCCTGTCACAATGTTACATCCTAACTATTAACTTGTTCTTGCAGCCCGTCACAGTGTTACAACTAAGCTTCAAACGTGTTAATGTAGCTTGTCACAGTTAACAACCCAGCCTCAAAGTCAACTGTGTGAAGACTCGATCTCATCTCCACTACTTAATACAGCGATGTCTAATTACAGAATACACTGGCACTTCGTCAAGGTCCGAAATGTCAAAGGTCTCACTGGCTCGGTGAGCAGCGAGAGGTTAGGAATGGGAGCGAGCAGTGTTTTAATAAAATTGCTAATGAGTTGCCCGCAGGCCTCATTTTGACATTTCTCGGTAGATGTTCTGGTAACCCCCCAGGACATCTCCTCATTTACTTGGTCAGTCCAATATGATGGGAGGTGGAGGGAAGGGACGACTTCTGAGCAGCTTTCATAAGTAGCAGGTCATCTGCCCAACCTAAAATGTTTAGAGCCTCAAAATCAGAAATGTCACCACGTGGAGACCACAACAAATGTCAACGCAAAGAGGCCACATTAAATGTCACCACAAAGAGATATTAACAATTTTCACCACAAAGAGATCACAAAAAATATCACCACAATAAAAGTTACCAAGTTTAGACAACAAAGAAGGTAATCACTTAGAGACCACAAGAAATATGTCACCAGTAACAGACCACAAGACATCTATGTCACCATTAAGTGACCACAAGAAATCTATGTCACCAGTAAGAGACCACTAACACTCTATGTCACCAGTAAGAAATCATAAGAAATATATGTCGCCAGTAAGAGACCACAAGACATCTATGTCACCAGTAAGAGACCACACACAATCTATGTCACCAGTAAGAGACCACAAGAAATCTATGTCACCATTAAGTGACCACAAAACATCTATGTCACCAGTAAGAGACCACAAGAAATCTATGTCACCAGTAAGAGACCACAAGAAATCTATGTCACCAGTAAGAGACCACAAGAAATCTATGTCACCAGTAAGAGACCACAAGAAATCTATGTCACCAGTAAGAGACCACAAGAAATCTATGTCACCAGTAAGAGACCACAAGACATCTATGTCACCAGTAAGAGACCACAAGAAATCTATGTCACCATTAAGTGACCACAAGAAATCTATGTCACCAGTAAGAGACCACAAGACATCTATGTCACCAGTAAGAGACCACAAGACATCTATGTCACCAGTAAGAGACCACAAGACATCTATGTCACCAGTAAGAGACCACAAGAAATCTATGTCACCAGTAAGAGACCACAAGACATCTATGTCACCATTAAGTGACCACAAGAAATCTTGTCACCAATAAGAGACCACTAACACTCTATGTCGCCAGTAAGAAATCATAAGAAATATATGTCGCCAGTAAGAGACCACAAGAAATCTATGTCACCAGTAAGAGACCACACACAATCTATGTCACCAGTAAGAGACCACAAGAAATCTATGTCACCAGTAAGAGACCACAAGAAATCTATGTCACCAGTAAGAGACCACAAGACATCTATGTCACCAGTAAGAGACCACAAGAAATCTATGTCACCAGTAAGAGACCACAAGAAATCTATGTCACCAGTAAGAGATCACAAGAAATCTATGTCACCAGTAAGAGACCACAAGCAATGTATGTCACCAGTAATAGACCAGAAGAAATGTATGTCACCAGTAAGAAACCATAAGAAATCTATGTCACCAGTAAGAGACCACAAGAAATCTATGTCACCAGTAAGAGACCACAAGAAATCTATGTCACCAGTAAGAGACCACACACACAATCTATGTCACCAGTAAGAGACCACACACACAATCTATGTCACCAGTAAGAGACCACAAGAAATATATGTCACTGTAAACTTAGGAAAAAGAAAATTACTACAAAGAACTCAAACGGTGAGCTATTATTCTAACATTATGTTGTCAAGGTAACCAACGTCTTAAAAATGTTTAAACTAAGACAAGTTGAGTGGAACACACGTGGAACCTGGAAGTTGAGTGCAACTCACGTGGAACCTGGAAGTTGAGGGGAACACACGTGAAACCTGGAAGTTGAGTGGGACACACGTGGAACCTGAAAGTTGAGTAGAACAGCGCTTGTCTTCCAAACCTAACAGTCTTGTATTCTAAGCTCGGTAAAAACCGAGATTCTGAATTTTTTGTATTTTCGGGACGCCCCTATGTCCACCTAATTCTATTGGGAACCTGACATTAGTTTGGAACGTAAAGGCGATGGGTCATTGTGCTGACCACATGACACTCTCGTTAACAGTCGGCCCTAACAAACAGATGACCACAACAATTATAACCATCATCTGCCCTATTGATCGCAAGTTCTGAAAAGGATTCTTTACTCTTCTTTTTAGTAGCACATGTACCTTTTTTTTAACAGATTTCAGCTCGAGACCTACAATTTAGAGACCAAACTTTTTGCCACTAAAAAGAAAATATCTCCCTCTTTTGAATTATTGCCTGGGATAGGACCAGTTTTAATCATTGATTTTTCTAGTTAGCTCAGCCACCAGACTCAAATATCACTACAATATAATTAGTTTGTGTGGGAGTAGTCTCGTTCTTCTAGCAACATCTTTAACAGATTGACTTAAGACACACACAAAAAAACACATTTATCAGTTTGTCCTGAAGTCGTTCATAAGTGATCACTTTAATGTACAAAAAGGGAAATAATAGAGAAGATCTTTTGTCTTTTATTTAAAGCGTCTGTGACAATGCAATGGGGCAAATTTCCGCAAGTGTAAATATAAATGTCAGACGTATTTTAAACTTTTTTTTTTATATTTGTAGTTATGAAAGAAGATTGTGCACACATGCCAACGCTATAAACTGTATTTCTTAACATGATCGATCACCAGACGCGAAAAGCGCCACGTGGAGGCCATAGATCTAGTCTAAATATATCTTAGATTCTAATAGATTCTTCTGTGATACATTTGAAGCCAATAAGCTCTATTTCATTATTTGTATCCATTGAAGAACTCTGTGAAAAAATATTCTTGGGTGTCCAACACTACTAGTGTAGATCTAGATCTAGTTGAAGCATTAGACAGCATTTATATATGTTTAACAGGTCTGTGATATGTGATTAAAGCATAAACCATGGTCTGAACTAAAACCGCAGTGAATTGATAAAAGCAGAGAGAGAATTGAGAAAGAATAAAAGACTTTGTTGTATCTAAAATAAAACTCTTTTTTTTTGTGTGTCAACTATACAACTACTCAGTCAGTGTGAGCTATAGGAATATGGATATAATTGTACCGCGCATCTCAACAACGGCTCTAACGATTTTCCTAGAAATTTAATAGTTGATGTAAATCGCTGATAAAAAAAAATTTCTAGCTCGTTCGCCACATGGGAAAAACTCTAGTTTGACCTTTATAATTGTTCAAATTAAAAAAATTAAATGTAAATTTGGCTTAAGACTTAGAGTTAGACAATAAGAAGCAATATAGGTTTTGAGAGGACTATCGCGTTCGGGAATTTCCGAATGTAAGGCATTATTGACTTAAGAGTTTATAAATTAATATTCAAGAAAATTGTGCGCATCGTCTGCTAAGTCTAGATCATAGACTATATAAATATATATATACAGGACTGCCAACTGTGCGCACCACGCCTATATTATTCAATTAAATAAGTCCCGTACACCGAGGCGTCCTTGGTTGCAGTGTAGTGTTAGAAGAATGACTTCCGGTGAATTAGTTTACTATATAAAGAAACCATCACTAAAGATAAACACTACGTTCAAAATATTTCTTGGTTACAGTGCTATAGACATAGCCAGATTTTTATAACAACAAAATCTGATTTACCAACTTAAAAAAAGAGCATTTACAGATAGATAGTGTTCTAACTAGTTTATATATATATATATATATATGCATGCTCAGAGCGCTTTTGTCCAATCTCAATTGTGGGGTAGGGGGTTTCTAGGAGTTGGTTTTCCGTGCTGCCTTTAGGCGCTCAGTAAACACAACTCTGCCCGAGTCGGGTGTCGAACCTTCTAGGTAGCCAAGCCAAGCCAAGTTCAAGCGCAATTAGCCTCTCGACCACGCTTCCTACATATATAATTTAAAAGTCCTTTTTTCAAAAGCAAATTATAGTAGTTTGTATGGTCTTATATATAGATATAGTTTATAGCCATAGGTCACTAAGTCTGTGTCAAAGTTTACATGTTTACTACGTGTAAAATTACTTTTTATTGAAGTAGAAACAATGATTCTAGAATTCTATTAGGTGAAGAAAAATTTGGAACAATCAATTTTTTATGGCTTTAAGAATAATTGGATGTTATTTCGGATTTAATTAGTTTAAAAAATTAACTTGCAGAGCTGAAAGTTTTATGCATATTTTTCAATTAGTTATATATACAATATTGCTTTTAATTTTTAATGGCTTCATTCTCCATTAATATATATATATATAACGCATACTGCATGCTATCTTTAAAAAACTACAAATAAATTCTTGAAAATAGGTATAGAATCTAGATGTAAATAAAATTGGTAAAGATGCCAGTGTGTAGGCTCAGGGACTCAATATTGTTGTTTTTTTTTAGACAGACTCACTCACAGACTTAACTTCTATCACCCATTATAGGCCTAGAGGCAACTTAGGTAATAAATGACACTCTCAAAACTGTATTGACTCTCTTAGTAATCGCTTATTTAACTCATATTAATAGTATACAATGTAAAAAGAAATTGTCAAATGTGATGAAAAGAGAAATATATTATCCAAGCTGGCATTATCATTCAAACATCGTGAATGTCATAAAATAAGTTTATACCGGAAGTACCTCGTCTCACATTTTGGAGTTTAATGAAACGTATGCTTAGTTACCCTTAGTGTTGGCAGTCCTGTATATATATATATAGTCTATGGTCTAGATATGGTCTAGATCAAGGGTTCTCAACCTGTGGGTCGCGACCCCCTTGGGGGTCGAATGACGATTTGTCAGGGGTCGCCTAAGACCATCGAAAATATGGATTGTTATCGTCTACTCTTCTATTGCTGTATGTGTGTGTTGGTGGGGGGTGGGTTGCGGCAGTTGGGGGATTGTAAAAAGGGGTCACCGAGCTTAAAGGGTTAAGAACCGCTGGTCTAGATCTAAAGGCCTACAATTGGCATATTATAAAGTGTAGTAGATCTAAACATTCACTTACCCAGGGTTCTCTCTCGGGTGAGGGGGGAGAATGGGGCGGGGCACAAAATGTTCCATTGTTGTTTTTTTTAAATCTAGCATTCATTTGTTTTGAAGAGAAAAACCATCGCTCTATTAGTTGTATAAAGGAAGCCTTGTCTTTTATTTTAAACAAAATATTTAACTGACTTGTATGCTTGAAGACCGAATGTTCTAGAGGAACGTCATGTGTTGAAATGTTAAATGAGACACAAACTTTCAAATAGTTGGCTGTCGCGATCTTTGTTTTCCAAGGACGGTGATTCTAAGAAAGTTGGGACATGTACCAGATCAATGGTTTGAGCCCTCACCTAACTATCATCAAACTAATTAGAGCAGTGTTGCATTTGATTTTGTTTTAAAGGGAGACAATCAAGTTCTCATAAACATCCCGAGAACGGGACAGGGCACAATTTTAAAACGTGGACTATTATGGATGTATAAATTGATAGAAACAAATTTATTTGAGGGTTTGTTTTACTAGTCCAATAACGAAACTTACTAACGGCTTAACTTTTGGCCATTCCATTCATTTGTTATTAAAAAAAAAAAAAGTTTTAATCTTAAAAAATTTGTAAGAACGAAAACAAAATGCTAAAGAAAGTTTTTACTAATAAGCAAATAAATAACTATTAGAAGTTGCTATAGCAAATAGTTGTACACTCATTGAAAATGTAACATTTTGTTCTCTCTTTAATAAAACAAAGTTATATTGACCCTGACTGCCAGAGATGTCCTTTTGTTTATAGATGAAGGCATATGCTTGAAAGAAAGTCTTTTTTTTTATTATAATAAAATGTATTCGGTTATCATAAAAATCGACCTGTGTACGTCTAATTGTCTCGGTTTCTAGTTCCTCATCATCTCATTTGTTTTGTTTCTACCATCGAATTCCAGCAGGAATGAGGTTTGACTCATGGGCGCCCGCAGGATTTTTTTTGCAGGGGGGTGCAAGTTGCCACCACGGCTCAAAGTCGTAGCTTCCACTTTATTATTACAGAGAATCTTAAAGAAAAGAACTGATGCCCCCGTGTAACACTATGATTAGAGTGAGATGCACGAGATGATTTCAGTGCACGAGAAAATGGGTCTTACACATTGTCAAGCAAGGGGTACCATTTTTGATCACATAGCCACATGTTTTAGTACGTTAGCGCCATGATGTATCAAGAGACCAAGGTGTATCTTGATTCAGTAAATGTATTCAATATTATGGATATCTAATGGATATTTTTCTATGGATGTAGTTTGTACTTTATATGAAATAATTTGTGATGATATTTTATGGCTGAGATTGCCTACTTTGTAAACTATTATTTGGTGTAATAAATATTCATCTGCCAGAGAGGAGGTTGTGATTATTTTATCCATAATATGTGTTGTGGTTTAATTAATAATACAATAATATTACATCCAGGCCAGAAGAGGCCTTAATACCATTCAGACAAATTCTCACACCATCAAGACGTGACGCTCAGCGCCTCCCCAGACCTATGCGATATTAAATTCACTGTGAATTCTTGTTTCATAAAATAAAAACAACTAAGATGTGAACTAACTGTTTACTGTACACGTTGGTCAGTTTATCCCTGAGATCCGTGCATTCCGACGGAGATCGAACAAAAAATGAAAACAATAAATTTACTACAGAATTGCTTCTCGTCGGACAAGCCACTAATGAACGCTTATCTGGCAGTTCTGATATTGTTCTTTACGTTGCAATTCTTAAATCGTTTTAGAATGACGACAAAACAAGTTGAACTGAGCATTAGTATTGCTTGAAAAGCGAGACGTTAATGATGAAACTAACAAATCAAGAGACGGAATGTCAAGTCACGTGTTCTTTAATTATCCCATAATCCAAACATGTGGATTTTGCTCGGTTTATCTGTCGACAGCAAATTCTCGGCAACTTTAACCAAGTTTGTCTGCCAACAGTGTCATCATATTCAGGATGCCATCCCTGAAGTGTTCCTCAGCATGGTCAAGTTGGTTTTTGATTATGTCATCCATGTGACTGTTGATGTGCTGTTGAGCGGCCACTTAAGCTAAAATGGACAGACTGCAACATCGCGGAAACTGGTTCAAGAAAAGAAAATAATTGATGACAATTACAAGACAAATCAGAAACACACGAGAAGCAGGCAATGATTACACATATGCAGATTGTCTGGCTTCACTTACAGCCGTTATTTTAAAATACGCGCAAAGGAATTCGCGTTTCTCTGTCCATCGTGTCTCACACAGAAGATGTAAATTTAGCACCAACGCTCTCGCCTGGGACTGTTACGGAAGAAATAGATATGCTTGATGACACCAACAGCATTACGTATATCCGCAACGTCATTCAGGTCGAAGATAACAATTTTAAGTCTGTCGGAAGAGCAACGGACAAGGTCTGCTTTTGGATATTTTTCACGAATCCTAGCCTGAACACAGTTGTGAATGCTACCCATCACGGGGGCAGCCATCGTAGCCTTGGCTGAGTAGTTTGTCCATGTCTAAACTGTACTTAATGAATTCACTGACAATGAGGTTAGATACAGGCACTGCGTCTCTCTTAACAACATGAACAAAACCAATGAATTCTTCTCGAATACAATCGCCATCAACAAATCCAACGCACTAACTATTCAGTGTCAGAGACGCCCAGAGATATCTGCATTTTCATCACCGAAATACCAAGGAAACGCAGTTAATTCATGATGTTGCCAGTGCTCTGTCGATACGAATCAACGTTTTGACTCAGATGGCATGGGAAGAACTTTTTTATATCTCTTCTATTGTAAACTGGTGGACGCGTTTAACCTGCCATTTTATTAAGCGCTAACATTGACCGTAACCCCGCAAGACGTAAATACATGTACCAAGACAACTGGACTCCTCAATCTTGTTTTAAGAAACTTTCACATATAGCGAATTGAAAGACAGCTGGCAAGCAATTTTTTTTAAACACGAGAAAAACAAACTTTTATCATATTCTTGGCCTTTGCTAAATATAATGATAACTATAATAGTGTGCAAATGAAAACAAATCGTCACGACTAACATGCTATAGAATATTGAATTGCAAGCGTATAATATAGCGTACATTGTCCGAAATGGTCTACAGATTAGCCTATTCTAGCTAATTACAATTATAGCTTATCAACTTATTTCAGTTGAAGGACTTCATGTTACGCTGCTTCCTAGCAAAAGTTAATTGATTTGAAAGTGTCAAAAATTGGCTAAAATTTGGCTATTCGGAATTCATAGGCGTGCACGTATGTGGTCAGCCATCAATTCAGGATAAGCCAGGCTAGCCTATTACAACTGCACTTCAGTCACTTGTTCAGTTGATACTTAGATTTGAATTGATCTGATGGTGCAAAAAAAATGTGCAGAATTTTTTGGCTGCTCAGAATCCAGGGGGGGGGGGGGGGTTTGCAAGTGCACTACCTTGTACCCCTCTGCGGACGCCCATGCCTAGACTAGCTAGAAATTTCAAAACTTTTTCCCTACCAATATTGGTGATTTTGATACTAAAATGTATCTATTATATAGCCTACTGATGTTTTATTAAAGATCCCAAAAGGTCTTTCAAGACAAACGGATGTACGAGAAGAGACAGAAGAGACACGTGATGACGAGATCAACAGAAACAAAACGTACGAGATAGAAACGAGGGTGCGGACACATTTACAAATAGATTAAAGAAACAAAAAACAAACAATTCCTAGAAAATAGCATTCACATGACCAGTCTGAAGAATTGTTGAAAGTTGACTTTGTAATATTTGGGGGATGAAATCCAATGCAATGATGACAATAGTATGTTGTATAATAGTAATACAAAGTTAAATAAAGTTCCACTTTCAGCCTTTGCGATCCATAGGGCAGTTGTAAAGTCATCTGTTTTTGTGAGAGGTCCTGTGGCCATGAAAACAACCAACCGCCTTTTTTTTTTTCTCCAGAGGTTCCCAAAGATCGCGAGATTAAAAATCCCAGTCTTCACCAAGATTCGAACCCGTGATTCTTCGGAAGCCAAGCACTCTACCACTCATCCACCTCGTCTCCGATACATTTCACTCTTTAAAAAATGATAAGCGTCGTAATGATAGTGTCACAAGACGCTAGCAGTGTGCTGGCGCCTGCTTGAACTGGTCGTGGTCTGGGGTGATTCTGGAGACCGACTGTTGACGCTGGAACTTTGGTGGCTTTAGCCCTGTTGCGATTTTGGTGTTTGTCTATATAATTAAGATATAAAACTAAACACCTGAATATAGTTAGAAAAACGTAGGCGTATCACTTTATTTACACACGATATAGAATTTTCCAAATAAAACGTTTACATACAGGCACATCAACAAAACTGGTGACTAAACTAAGATCTCTAATGACTATGAACGTTAGATTTCAATGTAAGTTTCTCGTACAATATTAGGAAGACAAGCAGAAGCGGGAAATGCGACCGTCCGCTTTACAAAACCCACGCTTACTGTCCTTTCGTTTCAAGAGCAAATCCCTCCCATGTGGACTACACAGCAACACAGTGGTTACGTCCACATGCATCATTGGAGATACAAAGCCTTGGCCCGGACCAGGTGTTCTGCTACACACACACACAATCGGGTGTGGGCTCACAGCGGTTTGTGACAGATAGTCTCTTATAAACAAGTAACAGCCACTTTCAGAATCACGTTTTTGCAACCAATAGTAGTTTCTAACGTGAGACTCGAGAATTACGTTGCATAATGTAAAAACTCTTCATTCCAGCTTTTTGTTTACTATCAGAACCTCAAAGATGGCGGGTGGGCAGAACCTGAACGCTGATCTCAAAAACTAAAGATTTGTCTAGAAGTCTAACAGTTGACGAGAAAAGAATGACGAGCTTGTTGGTCACACCAGAGAAAACTGTAGTTCACCGTTATAATGTTTTCAAGAAAAAAAAAAAAGGAATTTCAATGTGGCTATAAGTTCGAGTACAAATAAAACAATGAGTGTAGTGAACTGTGCTGTTTATTAAATTTAAAGCTGCTCTAAGTTTATGGATACTTAGCTTTGCTTATAGTTTTACGTCAATCTAATTAAATTTAGATGTAGTCCTAGATTTTAACTAAATCTTAAGACTTTAAGAGTTCTAAATCTAGTCCTAAACAGATGTCTATATAATGAAAGTATTATTAAATAATTACCCCTTGATACATTGCCCGCTGAAACGCCGGCCTTAGGCATAGATAAACTAGAAAGCCTCTTAGGGGCTCCGATTGGTAGGGGCCTCCCATGAGACTCAAATAATTATTTGACAGAAATTGAGATAAATGGATCGATTGTCAAACCTAGATGAACTCTTGGGCCTACTGGCCTAGATTCCACTGTTATTTAAGGTTTATTCGCGAATGATTAATTTTATATTTACTTGTTATACTACATATGTTAGAAGACCAAGGTTTCTCTTTTGGTGAAATGTCAAAATGTTATTTCTAGTCTGGTGATTATGAATCTTCCATGAAGCACATTTGTGCTATCGGCTATAGATGAATTTGACTTAATTGTTGATTTAGATATCAATACAAGGCGGTTTATATTTGTTTGCGTATTTTTTTTTTGTGTATTTTTTGTTTTCTATTACATTTAAGGTCACCCTATTCGCTTCGCCTAGGGCCTCTAATTACCTAAAGCCGGCCCTGTCTGCTGCCTCTAATGCATAGTTGTACAAGGAGCTGACATTGTTAAAATCACGAGTTCGGTTTGAGCTTTAAAAAAAAAAATTAATATTTATTTCATTTTTAGTTGTATAATCTAGCTATTCTTTTTTTTAAAATGTATTTTTAATTCTTTTTTTTTTACTCATATAGCCAAATGCAATAAAGTTGCTCTACATTATGGATAGGCTCCAAGGGAAACAAGTGTTACAATCAGTCGGAATGAGTAAAATAAAAGATTATCTACCTTTAAGAACACTAATCAGGCTTGGTTTGTTTTGCGCAAATTTACCCTCGGACAAGTACACCAGCGTCCTACTGGAGTGAAAAAGCTTACAATTCAATGTCTACTTGAAAATGGACAAATAGTAAAACAACACATACTTCGTCATTTGGGTGCCATAAAGATCCAAGTTCTATGAGTTTAGAGAGGAGGAATGAACACTTGATCAACTACTAAGTGTCTAATTTATGTTTGACCTATTGGATACGTTGGGGCTAGTTAGTCATGAATGTTTTAGTTTCAAGTGTAGTTCATGAAAGTCTGAAAGAGTTTTCTAGGTCTTCACTGCACGAGACGTCCACTTCGGCGTCCCTATCAGGGGCTACAAGTCCGATTGTTGGAGCCAGAGGAGTAAAAATAAAAATGAAAACAATTAAAACAAGTTGATTAAAAGAGATTCTGTTACACACAAACTCATTGGTGGGTCCTGTGGGTTAGGTGTTACTTGAACAAATTTTGTACGAGACAATTAAGGATTCATGTGGGCTTTTTTTTTTTTTTGGTAATAGTCTTCAATAATAAATACTTGCATTTCAAGAGAGTAATACGATCTAAAGTTATTACGTGTATGCATGGGTACGATCAGTGGCGTCACTAGGTACGAAGTATCGATTCATTTTTAAAACTAGACACGATGTTAACAGGCAGCAAGAATACAAATCTATTTTTCCGCGGGAACCGCTAAATAAATGGCGGATCAGTATTTGGACATGAAATTTTTGTTTTTAGACGCCTGAGATCATTTGTTTGAGATCATTTGTTTGAGGTCATTTGTTTAAGACCATTTGTTTGAGATCATTTGTTTGAGATCATTTGTTTGAGATCATTTAAAGCGAAAAAAGTATTAAAAAAAATTGTTAACGTTGACTATTGTGGTGCAGATAAAAACGTGTCAATACTTAGTTTATTGTAACTGGCAGTGACATGTGAAAGTAACTGGCAGTAACATGTGAAAGCAACTGGCAGTAACATGTGAAAGCAACTGGCAGTGATATGTGAAAGCAACTGGCAGTGATATGTGAAAGTAACTGACAGTGACATGTGAAAGTAACTGACAGTAACATGTGAAAGTAACTGGCAGTGATATGTGAAAGTAACTGGCAATGATATGTGAAAATAACAGGCAGTGACATGTGAAAGTAACTGGCAGAGATATATGAAAGTAAAGTCAAGTTTTCCTTTCAAACCTTCCTATCCATAGGGCGGATGACGTAAATGTCATCTGTGTGTGTGGCACATGGTTTACAAGGGTGTCATGTGGCCAGCACAATGACCAACCCTTTTACTTTTCCCCAACTAATTTCAGGTAACCATTAGAGTTGAGTGGACTCATGGTCGACCGAAAATACACAAATTCAAAATCCACTTTTCAATAGGATTCGAACCCAGAACCCTCGGTTCGGAAGCCAAAGTAGTTACCACTCAGCCACCGCGCCTTCTCAGCAGTGATATGTGTAAGTTGGTTTAAAAAAAATAAGAACATAAATGGATGAGAACAGTCAAAAGCGCATCCGAAATAAGTCAATGTTTGTTTCTTGATCCGGGCTTTAAGTATTACACATAGACACTTCCTATTTATATGCACATTTTGTTTCTTTATATTTAGATGTTTATTCGTTATATAAACATTTTATCTTCTTTATATAATTTTTCTTCTTTATTTGCACATGTTGTTTCTTTATTTGCACATGTTGTTTCTTTATTTGCACTTGTTGTTTCTTTATTTGCACATGTTGTTTCTTTATTTGCACATGTTGTTTCTTTATATGCACATGTTGTTTCTTTATTTGCACATGTTGTTTCTTTATTTGCACATGTTGTTTCTTTATTTGCACATGTTGTTTCTTTATTTGCACATGTTGTTTCTTTATTTGCACATGTTGTTTCTTTATTTGCACATGTTGTTTCTTTATTTGCACATGTTGTTTCTTTATTTGCACATGTTGTTTCTTTATATGCACATGTTGTTTCTTTATATGCACATGTTGTTTCTTTATATGCACATACCATTGGCATAGCCGAGGAGTGGGAGTTTCGGGGTTTAGCAACACACACACACACACACACACACACGCCCAACTGAAATTCCCCCCGCAGCGGATGGGATGGAATTTTGTGACTGCTTTTTGCTTTAATTTTGTCTATTGAAGTTTGTGGTATTTTAAAATTAAACCATCACTTGCCCCAGCGTAGCCAATTGAGGGCTTTGAGTTTAAAAACCCTTCCATGTAGTTTTGAGGTTAAACCTCCTTTTCTATAAAGCAAACAATGAAACAAACGACAGTCGCAGAATTGCATGAGAGTAGCCAAGAGAGGTCTTGAGTTTAACTCAAACATTTGTACTTTACGCCCATGACTTTGTCAGAAGAACAAATGAAACTGAAATCACTGAATGTCTACGTATCTCTTCACCCACACAATGTTTTTATTCCCACGTTGTTGTTGTTTTTATATTTATTTATTTCGAATTGCCTACGACGGCTTTAGCTTTAACAATTAATTACTGTCGTTTACTTTAAAAATGACCAAATTAGCCTGGATGAAAATATTCTCATTAAAACACATTTCTTTTGTATCCACCTTCTCAACAAGCTCCATCTCTCACCATTGATTAGATGTTAAAGTGCTTTGACCTTTGTTGTAAACTGTAAGCATTAAGAAATATCTCTCGATTAGTCTGTTTCTGGATCCTAAAATAGTGATAATGTCAGATGAGACGGCTTAGAAATAGAATATGTAGTCTGGTTTATTTACGCAACGTTGAGGTTAGTTCTAGCCCCAAGACTAATTTATTTCTTTAGTGGTGTCTATTTCAAATCTGACTCGCTAGCGTCTCGTGGGAGTGCACTGGGAGTACATGAAAATAAGGATACTACAGCGTGAGAGTGAAACTCTGCCTCAAGTATTTTACAATACAGTTTATTCATACATTAACGACATTTACCTGGGATCATTTATATGAAAATACACACACACACACACATATATATATATATATATATATATATATATATATATATATAGCATTGCGTGATATGAAAAAAAATTGTATCATTAAAATTGCCCTGAATATTTGTCATGTGTCCAGATTGAAATGTCTCTGTAGCTTGTAGCGAACATCAGCATGAAGACACTCTCTCATTGATTTAGTCTACAGTCTGTCGCTTTATCGGAGATCAACTCAATTCCTAAAGATGAACCTGAGTTGGCACAAACACAAGAACTAATAATTCCCTTAGCGCACACAGCTAAACATGAGTTACTTCCCTCTTTCCGGGGTATTAACTTCATTTCAAAATGTAGCGTTTACTCAACGCAATGTTTTTGTCATAGCTTGTATTCACACTAGGACTAGTTTTAAATGTCTTTATTTTCATTATAAGTAACTATTTTCTTTTCACATTGGGAAAACTCTAGTTTGGCTGTTACATTTGTTTAAAGTATAAAAATATAATCTTGAGGACTAGACAATAAATCTCTTGAGCAGACTTCGTCATCTATCCACATGTATGCCACATTCATTCCAGAGTTGAATAAAATAATGTGCCAGAACATTGTGTAAACTGTCTTCTAAGTCTAGATGTTAAGACCTATGTTTATAATATTAAAGAGTGTTGTAGATTTATACATTCCGTCGTTAACCAGAGGGAGGAGGATGAGACCGGGTAAAATAAGCTCCAGGTTTTAAAATCTAAAATTCAATAGTTGGTAAGAGAAAAAACAAAATTGAATAAAATACTCTGAAAGACACAGAGATAAAGGCACATTCCTCGTCCCATATGCTAGGACAAATTTGTACAAATACTCCTTCTTCCCTAGTGCTATTAGAGCATGGAATGGGTTGCCTGAGCTAGCCAGGAAAACCAGTGACTTGGCAGAATTTAAGTCATTGGTTAATATGCATGACTAAATGCATGACGCGAAGGACGTAATCATCTTCTTTTTCAAAGTAACGTCTATATTATATAAGATAAGAAAATAAGAGCAAAATAATTTATCTGAGAGTTTATAAAGGAGGTATTGTCTTTTTATTGTATTTTAATAGATTTTTTTTTAGTAACTGGCCACTTGTCACTCCAGCTCTTTGATATATTCAGCAAGTTTGTTTTTTTACAACACCTCTATTCAGATTGCAAATTCATGGAAAAAAAACGACATATTAATTGCGCTGTAGAACCAGGACACTGATCTCGAAAACGGCTCTTACAATTTTCGTAGAAATTTTATAGTTGGTGTATATCTTTTGGAATATAATTACTAGCTCATTGGCCACACTTCTCTCTCTCTCTCTCTCTCTCTCTCTCTCTCTCTCTCTCTTATTCTGTCTTTCTTTGCGGTGGTCATCTGTTTTTCTATTCTCTTCATCTTATTGTGAAAAGATCATGTCTCAATTCATTGTATGCATCAAAAGATCAAGATCATGTCTCAATACATTGTATACACCAGAAGATTAAATTTATAGAAGAAGTGAACAGACTTCTGGAGAGAGATATAGAGACAGAAATGAGGAGAGATTTTCAAAGGTCCAGTTTAAAGTCATGCTTTGTTGGATAAAGCTCAAGTCACGTTGTCTTTGTTTCGCTTGTTTTTTTTTTACCCCACAAATATCCCACAGAGAGTTATATTCTTCTAGTTATCACAGTTATAAATCTGAAATCGTTAAGAAGCCTGTGTTTTTGTGCATGTGAACAAACGTGTGTGTGTGTGTTTAGTTATTTCATCGTGTTTCTGTCTGTACACGAGTGTAGCAGCAGTGGCATGTCAACAGACATCAAACAGATATTGACATTTTTACATTACACAAAAACTGGAAGTGAACATCAAACTTAACATTCAACTTTAATTCAAGAAACATTTATTAGCCACATTTCCTAAACTAGTTCAAGTTACATGAAATTAAATAAATCAACAAATTTAAAACAAGCTTATCTACAAATAAATTTGAAATTATCATATCCTTGGACTTTGAAAATTATTATTTGCTTGGACTTTTTAAATTTCATGATTGCAAAATTCAGTATCCTAACCACACTGTACTACCAGGACAATGTTTCTAGTTCAATGTCCTGACCACACTGTACTACCAGGACAATGTTTCTAGTTCAATGTCAAGACTACACTCTTCCACCACGACAATGTTTCTAGTTCATTGTCATTACCACACTGTACTACAAGGACAATGTTTCTAGTTCAATGTTCAGTTGTTGGTGATGTTGTTTTTTTAATGTTTTATTGTTGCTTCTGTTGTTGTTGTCGCTACTGCTCCATTATTCTTGTTTAGTTGTTGTTGCTGATACTTTGGTATAGACATCTTTATTCTTGTTCTTGATTTGTTGTTGACTTTATATTGTTATTTAGTTATTGTGGTTGCTGTCGTTTGGTTGTTTCTGTTCTATTGTTGTTATTTCTGTTGTTTTCAATGTACACTTGACCTTTAACTCCATTACCTTATAGTGCCCTAGTTTTTCTACAAAATGGTCGTTGTTTCAATGTAAATTTGACCTATAACCCAAATACTTTATAGTTCCCTAGTTTTTTTGCTAATTGGTTGTTGTTTAGACGTACACTTGAACTTTGACCCCAATACTTTATAGTTCCCTTGTTTTTCTACTAATTGTTTGTTGTTTCAATGTACACTTGACCTTTAACCTCAATACTTTATAGCTCCCTTGTTTTTTTTTCTAATTTGTCGTTGTTTTAATGTACACTTGACCGTAAACTCCCCATACTTTATAGCTCCCTTGTTTTTTTGCTAATTTGTCGTTATTTCAATGTACACTTTAACTTAAACCTTAATACTTGATAGCTCCCTTGTTTTTCTGCTAACTGGCCATTGTTTCAATGTACACTTGACCTTTAACCCCAATACTTTATAGTTCCCTTGTTTTTCTTCTAATTGGTTGTTGTTTCAATGTACACTTGACCTTTAACCCCCCATACTTTAAAGTTCCTTTCTTTTTCTACTAATTGGTCGTTGTTTCAATGTACACTTGAACTTTAACCCCAAAACTTTATAGTTCCCTTGTTTTTCAACTAATTAGTCGTTGTTTCAATGTACAATTTGACCTTTTACCCCACTACTTTATATTTCCCTTGATTTTTCTACTAATTGGTCGTTGTTTCAATGTACATTTGACCTTTGACCCCACTACTTTATAGTTCCCTTATTTGTCTACTAATCGGTCGTTGTTACAATGTACAATTGACCTTTAACCAAACTACTTTATAGTTCTCTTGTTTTTCTAGTAATTGGTCGTTGTATCAATGTACACTTGACCTTTAACCCCAATACTTTATATCTCCCGTTTTTTTCTACTAATTGGTCGTTGTTTCGATGTACACTTGACCTTTAATAACAATACTTTGTATCTCCCTAGTTTGTATACTAATTGGTTGTTCTTTCAATGTACGCTTGACCTTTAACCCCCACTACTTTCTATTTCACTTGTTTTGCTACTAATTAGTCGTTGTTTTAATGTACACTTGACCTTTCACTCTAATACTTTGTATCTCTCTAGTTTGTATGCTAATTGGTTGTTCTTGCAATGTACCTTTGATCTTTAACCCCAATACTTTATATTTCCCTTGTTTTTCTACAAATTGGTCGTTGTTTCAATGTACAATTGACCTTTAACCCCAATACTTTATAGTTTCCTTGTTTATCTGCTAATTATTCGTTGTTTCAAAGTACACTTTAACTTAAACCCTAATATTTGATAGCTCGCTTGTTTTTCTGCTAATTGGCCATTGTTTCAATGTACACTTGACCTTTGACCCCAATACTTTAAAGTTCCTTTGTTTTTCCACTAATTGGTCTTTGTTGCAGTGTACACTTGATCTTTGACCCCATTCTTTATAGTTCCCTTGTTTTTTAACTAATTGGTCGTTGTTTTAATGTACAATTTGACCTTTTACCCCACTACTTTATATTTCCTTTGATTTTTCTACTAGTTTGTTCGTTGTTTCAATGTACACTTGACCTTTCACTCTAATACTTTGTATCTCTCTAGTTTGTATGCTAATTGGTTGTTCTTGCAATGTACATTTGATCTTTAACCCCAATATTTTTATTTCCCTTGTTTTTCTACTAATTAGTCGTTGTTTTAATGTACACTTGACCTTTTACCCCACTACTTTATATTTCCTTTGATTTTTCTACTAATTGGTCGTTGTTTCAATGTACACTTGACCTTTGACCCCACTACTTTATAGTTCCCTTGTTTATCTGCTAATTGTTTGTTGTTTCAATGTACACTTTAACTTAAACCCTAATACTTGATAGCTTCCTTGTTTTCCTACTAATTGGTCGTTGTTTCGATGTACACTTGACCTTTAACCCCAATACTTTGTATCTCCCTAGTTTGTATGCTAATTGGTTGTTCTTGCAATGTATATTTGATCTTTAACCCCAATACTTTATATTTCCCTTGTTTTTCTACTAATTAGTCGTTGTTTCAATGTACACTTGACCTTTAACCCCAATACTTTATATCTTCCTAGTTTGTCTGTTAATTGGTTGTTGTTTCAATGCACATTTGACCTTTAACCCCAATACTTTATAGTTCCCTTGTTTTTCTACTAATTGGTTATTGCTTTACGTCTTGATGTTGTCCAGACGTTTTAGTTCAGACAAGACTTGCATTAACTCCCCCAAACACTTCCATTAGCTCCCCTACACCATTCCACATAATTCTTCCTATTGATGTGTCGTGGACAGACACATTGCTCTTGCACTTAGAGATTCTATTTATTTTCTTTACCCACTTCACAAATCAACTTTATTACTTCAGCTACAAGTTTCTAGAAAACTTTCAGTATCTAGAGTAAAGCAAACGTGGGTGGGGAGTGGAGGTCATGAAAAACAGACACAAAGGTTAAAAGGTTACATTGGCAATAAAATAATGACTTGAACTTCAAAGATCTTCAACTTTAGAAAAACAAGGTTACAAAAGACAGTTTGTGTGGAAACACAAACTCAAAATCGGCCCCCGAAGTAGTCAACCCATGCAGGCTTCAATATTTTCAGAAAGAACATCCGAATGAAACTATATCAAAGACAAATGACTGATAAGAATGGAGAAATAAAGTTGACAGATCATGTGTAGTGCACCAACAGATCAAAGGATAGGTGAAAGTGAATGTAAAGTTAGATGTGAACCTGTCCTAACTAGTTCCCCTTATAGACCTTGTGGTCTATAGGGCGGATGATGTAAAGTTTATCTGTTTTTGTGGCCTACGGTTATCGAGGGTGTCATGTAGCCAGCACAACGATTAACCGCCTTTACTTTTTCCCAACTAATGTCAGGTACCCATTTGAGCTGAGTGGACTCAGACGCGCCCAAGGATTCCAAAGTTAAAAATCTTCACTAGTATTCGAACCCGGGACCCCCAATTCGGTTGCCAAGCGCTATATCGCTCAGCCACCTCGCCTCCCCTGGTCTACTAACTGATGGATGTCTTATAATTTATCTAATTTTTGAAAACGCTCAATTTCCCCATGGAGTTTGAAAGTGCCGCCCAGATTATAATTAGGAAAATGAAGTTTATAAGACTACTATTCCTTTTAAATTAGGTCTAACTTATAATGCATACTAATTAGCTTTATCTCTTTAAAAAAATATTTGCATAACTAATTTAAAAAATTAGATTTTTCGCTTTCAGAAAAGAAAAAAGTAGCCGTTGCATCAGAACTTTGAATGGTCTAAAATATTGTGATGTCGGATTTTCACTGTCTTTTCTAGTTGACGAGACCTAAACGGGACAGACGTAACCAGTTTTTTCATAAAAATACAGCACTTTTACAACTATTCACTATTAATAGTAACGAACACGAGAGATTCTTTAGTCAGGGAAACCACAATGCGCTATGGTTTTAAAACATTTATACCAATGATAATAGACTTATTGTTAAAAAATTATATTTTTTACATTTGTATTATCCTATAACTACTACAATTACCCAAAAATAAGGTTTACTTTTTTTTAAGAGAAAAAATCTATTTGTAACTTCTTAAATTCAGGCTAAAAATATCGAAGCCTACATTTTTACACTCATTTCTAAACAATTAGAAGAGATGGATTGACTCATAATGTACCTTGTGTACATTTGCAAAAACACAAACTTTCTTTGTAATCTTATCAGAGTTTCAAAACTATTAAAACTATATAAAAAATACTTAGTGATTATTTTTACTGCATAATAATAATAATAATAATCTTTATTGTCCGTATGGAATTTGTCTTACAATTTGTGCATTACACCAAACAAAAAACATTATAACATTCCTTTTTAGAATAAGGATATAAACAAAAATTTGCCATGTGACTTTGTCTAACAGAAAAAAATGAAACTTACTTTTTTTCTCTATCAGGTACACTTAAAATTATAGCATAATAATGTCAGTTTAATTCATAAAGAGAACTGAACAATACAAAGATATATAAGGAAAAAAGCGACTTCCGGTCCAATACTTTTGAATCAAAGAAACGAAACGGACTAGTCCAACATTGCCCTGTTAGATCCAACATTGCCCTGTTAGATATTCATTATAAGACATCAGTAAGGCCAGGTTCGCATTTAACTTCTCATTCACTTTCTTTGGTCTGCTGGACCGCTGGGGCACCACACAAGATCTGTCAACTTTCTTTCTCCATTCATCTCTGTCATTGGTCATTGATAGAATTTAATTCAGATTCTGTTGTTTTTTTCTGAAAATATTGTTACCTGCCTGGGTGGACCACTTCGGGGGCCGATTTTCAGTTTTTGTTTCCACACAAACTGTCTTTGTAACCTTGTTTTTATCGTAGTATCATCTTAAGGATTTAAACAACACAAATACATTCTAAGAGAATTTAATTCTTAAAGATGTGTAAACTAAAAGTAAAGTTTCAGACCTTGTGGTCTATAGAGCAGAGGATGAAAAGGTCATCTATTTCTGTGGCCTACGGTTAACGAGGGTGTCACGTGGCCTGCACAGCGACCAACCGCCTTTACTTTTCCCTAACTAATGTTAGATACCAATTAGAACTGCTCGGATTCATATGAGTGCAGTGTTCACATTGTTACGCAGACCCAGTTTCAACTTGTATATTTTCTTATGCTGTTGTCTACTAGCGGTCTATTTAAGTTTTCTTTGTCTAGCCATTTTTTAAAATACTATCTTTTAAGATCAAATTTATAAACTAAAACTTTAATATAATAATAATCTAAGCTTAGAGATTTAGCGACTATGGAAGCTATCTAACAGACATATTTTTTCCGCCATCAATTCAAACCTATTTGTGCAACTGTAATCTTCAATTTTTATCAGAATAGGCCTAATATTATGACAGATTTTTACCTATCAAATAAAGATAAACAATACATTTTCATTGGAGCTGATGTAACACAATAAATTACTTTACGATTTCCATTTGTTGAAGACATAACTCTAAAATTTAAGAATATCAGAGCTAAAAGTTACAATGCTAGATTGGTGTACTATTCACTTTCTTTGTTGATAACTTTGCAAAAACGGATGTTTGGTTTATGGTTTATTGAATGAAAATTTCCAGCTTACCAATAGATCTATTATAAAATAAACAGCATATATGAATTATGCGTTTTTTTTTTCCAAAAATGCACATCCTTGTTATTGAAGCTAACATTTTTCATCTTGTTATCTTATCTTTTTATTACAGACGTTAATTCGAAAAAGAAGATAATTACATTCTACGCATTTCATGTGTCAATGTAGTCATGCATGTTAATCATTGACTTAAACTCTGCTAAGTCGTTGGTTTTCCTGGCTGATTCCTTTACATGCTCTAATGGCTCTAAACAATTTGATCAAAAAAAAAGTTTAAAAACTGATTGAAAAAACAGTTAATTAAATATTTGACTAAATAATCCAACAATTGGCTGAGTAATTTAATGGATATAATAGTCCATACATCAACATAGTTATTAGTGTAATTTAAGTGTGTAAGATTTCATATAACTGAAAGTGTGCGAGATTTTATATAACTGAAAGTGTGTGAGATTTTATATAACTGAAAGTGTGTGAGATTTTATATAACTGAAAGTGTGTGAGCGTCCGTCAGGTAGAAACAATGTGTCGTTGTTGTTTAGATTCCAAATGTTTATGTATTGAAGGTAAACACTAATACGACTCAAAATTACCATTCAAGTAGATGTCTGTATGTAACCGTACTCAATTTACTTGTCTTTAAATGGAGTTGTTTATCTGATGACAGAAACAAAGAAAAAGACATTTTGTTGGCAAGTTTGGGCAAGGGAGTATGTAACATATTACGTAATAGCAACATCCTGAATATTTTGTCTCTAATGGCGCAGACGAGGCCTTTGTCCGCCAGGAGTATAATTAAGTTGTTTAGCCGTGTACGTCTATCTTTAGCAAGAGCTCAGGTGTTTGTACATCAACCATTCTAAGAGTGCGCAATCTGACTATATAATTAGACTGTTTACATTCAACAAATAATGTAATGAGCTAAGTCATATAGCATAAGTCAAATAACGTAAACAGTCAAATAACTGAATAAGTCAAATCACGTGATTAGTCAAATGTCGTAATTAGTGGGCCTCCTAAATATTTTCTGAGGCCTCCGATCACTTTAATTTTTTGTTCAAATGAAGTTTCCACAGACTAAGAACCGCTGGTGTTGAGATTAATTTTAATATCATTCTTTTTATAGAACCATAAAAAAATGTCATTTCGATGTTTTCATGAAATCTTACAAAATTCTAATGGATTTTTTTTTAAAGTTGTGAGAATATTTCTAAAGCAAGAATTTCAAAATAAACTGTTCAAAATAACAAACAATATTTTTTGACGAAACAAAAGTCTTAGATCCCTACATGGACTTGATAAATGCTTTCTGTGATGTTACGAATGAGAGGAAACTCAATTCAAACATTTTAAATTTGTAACTTGCTACTTGGGAGACTGCTTGCTCATCACTGCAGAGATTTGCTGTTCTGTATAGACAATATCTAATTTTGGATAGAAGATTTCAAGAATGTAAAACAATCTCAATTTAGCTCACAGAGAGATACATAGAGAAATGAGTAGACCTACTAAATGTAAGGTACAGACAGATAGAGAGAGAGAGAGAGAGATAGAGAGAGGATGAGAGAGAACCGATAAATAAATGTCAGTGGCGTAGCTAGGGTATATGATGTCTGGTGGGGCAGCTCCTCATGATGTCTTGTGGGGCAGCTCCTCATTATGTCTTGTGGGGCAGCTCCTCATGATGTCTTGTGGGGCAGCTCCTCATGATGTCTTGTGGGGCAGCTCCTCATGATGTCTTGTGGGGCAGCTCCTCATGATGTCTTGTGGGGCAGCTCCTCATGATGTCTTGTGGGGCAGCTCCTCATGATGTCTTGTGGGGCAGCTCCTCATGATGTCTTGTGGGGCAGCTCCTCATGATGTCTTGTGGGGCAGCTCCTCATGATGTCTGGTGGGGCAACTCCTCATGATGTCTTGTGGGGCAGCTCCTCATGATGTCTTGTGGGGCAGCTCCTCGTGATGTCTGGTGGGGCAGCTCCTCATGATGTCTTGTGGGGCAGCTCCACGTGATGTCTGGTGGGGCAGCTCCTCAAGATGTCTTGTGGGGCAGCTCCTCATGATGTCTGATAGGGCAGCTCCTCATGATGTCTTGTGGGGCAGCTCCTCATGATGTCTGGTGGGGCAGCTCCTCATGATGTCTTGTGGGGCAGCTCCTCATGATGTCTTGTGGGGCAGCTCCTCATGATGTCTGATGGGGCAGCTCCTCATGATGTCTTGTGGGGCAGCTCCTCATGATGTCTTGTGGGGCAGCTCCTCATGATGTCTTGTGGGGCAGCTCCTCATGATGTCTGGTGGGGCAGCTCCTCATGATGTCTGGTGGGGCAGCTCCTCATGATGTCTGGTGGGGCAGCTCCTCATGATGTCTTGTGGGGCAGCTCCTCATGGTGTCTGGTGGGGCAGCTCCTCATGATGTCTTGTGGGGCAGCTCCTCATGATGTCTTGTGGGGCAGCTCCTCATGATGTCTTGTGGGGCAGCTCCTCATGATGTCTTGTGGGGCAGCTCCTCATGATGTCTTGTGGGGCAGCTCCTCATGATGTCTGGTGGGGCAGCTCCTCATGATGAAATTAAACACCAAAACAACGATCACAAAGACTCCCCCCTGCCCAAAGAGCTTGCTGTCTACTTTGGGAAAGTGTCACATGTTCATAGCTAATACATCAATCAGACAAAAGGATCTTACCAATAACTGGTACATGCTTTCTTACTAACAATTTATATCGAAATCTATTTTGTTTTCCATCAGCTTTTGTTCAACGGACAAAGTTACCAAATTAGTGAGCCGTCGATTTGTCTTTTCGTTGATCGCCAGTAATTCTTGACCACCATTGGACTAAAGATACTTCACTCCCATGTAGCTACACGTACCACCCATGTCAGAAATATGCAAACCAAAATGACCATATTTGGGACTGAATCAGCTAACCGTTTTTATAAGCGCCCCATAAAAGGGGAAAATTCGCTATTAGTTTTATGTGGCCTGTCTGTCCGTCCGTCCCGTTTAGATCTCGTAAACTAGAAATGAAAATCCGACATCACAATATTTTAGAACATTCATAGTTCTGATGCAACGACTACTTTTTTTCTTTTCTGAAAGCGCAAAATCTAATTTTTTAAATCACTTATGCGAGCAGTTATTTTGATAAAAATACACCACTTTTACATCTATTCACTATTAATAGTAACAAACACTTGAGGCTCTTTATTAGGGGAGACATCTATTTACCATATTTTTAACATATATATATGCAAACGGTTTTAGATTTTTATCAATTTTTTTATTATATTTTTATTGTTAAGTTATGTAAGTTCTGTTATACTAAGTACTATATTTACACACAAATGTTTATTATGTTTTTAAAGAGAAGAAATCTATTTAGTATGCATATAAGTCAAATATTTAAAACAACAATTAATAAGTAATTTTTCATATTATCGCGTGAACTTCAGTGCCTCTGCTACCATATCTATAACGCACCTAACCAAAGAAAAGAAAATTCTACGGATATGTTTATTCTTGAGGAATAAGAGATTGACCCTTTACAAAACAATTAGATATTCAATATAAGACATTAAATAGACCAGGTTCACATCTAACTTCACATTCACTTTCACCTATCCTTTGGTCTGCTGGACCGCTGGGGCATCACATGAGATCTGTTAACCTTTTTTTCTCCATTATTTTCTGTCATTTGTCTTTGATAGAATTTCATTCTGATAATATTGAAACCTGCCTTTTTTACCTGCTTGGGTGGACCACTTCGGGGGCCGATTTCCAGTTTATTTTTCCACACAAACTGTCTTTGTAACCTTTTTTTTATTAGGTTTGGAAGTTAGTGAAGAAACTGACATATCAATTGAAAGCATCTTTCGCTTCTGTAGAAATTCAAGATAGACTTTTATTGAATAGTTGGGAAAGCGAAACAAAATTATACTTATCCTTCACATTATAAAGTTTGTTATGTTTTGTTTTTTAATCGGGGGATTATTTTTTGAACAATCCTGTTCAAAGTGAAAGTAAATTTCCCTACGAAGCTCTTTTATGTGTCATGTAGAATCTTTATCTTTTTTCGGCTGACACTTTTTCTTGTGGCTCTCTAATTTCCAGATTTGAACACATGCTTTAGACAAAGTTAATATTGGCTTCAGTATCAGTATTATATCTTACCGACTAGTAGTTCAAAATGTCTTTAAATTAATTTAAATGATTTCAGTTAAAATGTGCATTCTCGAATAGATAGATAGATAGATAGATAGATAGATAGATAGATAGATAGATAGATAGATAGATAGATAGATAGATAGATAGATAGATAGATAGATAGATAGATAGATAGATAGATAGATAGATAGATAGATAGATAGATAGATAGATAGATAGATAGATAGATAGATAGATAGATAGATAGATAGATAGATAGATAGATAGATAGATAGATAGATAGATAGATAGATAGATAGATAGATAGATAGATAGATAGATAGATAGATAGATAGATAGATAGATAGATAGATAGATAGATAGATAGATAGATAGATAGATAGATAGATAGATAGATAGATAGATAGATTAGTTAATTAATAAGTAATTGATCCAACTAGTGATACCATCACAGTTAAATTTTTTTTCTAGAATGGCTGATTAGATCTAATCACATGACCATTGGCCATTCCCTGGCTAAGATGACACACAGGACAAAACAGAAAGTAGGAGAAATCAATACACGTGAAGAATGCCGCGCCATCCCACGCCACGTGCTCCCAGCGCCATCTAGTTCAAATACAAAAGACAAGGAGAGGTAACACTTGATTCATTCCTTAACAGTTACCTCTCTTTGCGTGTTATCTGTACGTTTATCTGTTACAGTTATTTACCAAATATTCAATACAACTATCGAATATGGCTAAAATTTTAAAAGATTAAAATATCTTTTCGTAGACGTTACAAAGTAATGGATGATATTTACTTTTTGTGAGCTTTTTAATACGCTAAAATATGGTCATTATAATATAAATACAGCAAAATGATTAAATTAAATAATAAGAGTTTTTATGTCTAACAAAGTCAATGCCAACTTTTGGCTTGCCCTGTTTGATGATGTCATGACGAAGAAACCTATAGAATCTGAAGTGTTGTTACAGTAAAGCAATTAATGCTGGCCTGACATGAGTTACGTACAAAGGTCTGAAAGAAGTGGATTTTATAACAAGACCAATATCCCAGTCCTTAAAGATCTCAGTGATCACGACAGAGTGATCATAGAGGTCGTGACCTATGTGTTCCTGTGCGGAGGAATCTCCATTTTCGGGATAGTCTCCAACGTGGTGAACATGGCGATCTTCTTCAAGCAAGGTCTTCGTACCACTATGAACATCAGCTTCTTCTCGCTGGCCATTTCCGACGTCTGCAGCCTGGTCACCCTCTTCTGGTTCAGCCTCTGCATGAATCCTTTGTTCGAGAACTCGAACGTGCCGTTTATATCCAGGGAGATTCAGTATCTGACCGGAGGCTGGCCGTCCTTCTGCTTCGCCCGCATCACCAGCTTTATCACCTCCTACATCACCGCAGAGCGCTGCCTCTGCATCATCTCTCCTCTAAAGGTCAAACACATCATCACTCCTAAGCGGACCCTGGTCACCATCGTTTTCATCTACATCTTTATCTTCCTCTCTACTGTCCCAGAGTATGCTTCCTCCTATATTTCCTGGAAGCACCATCCCATTAGGAACCAAAGTGTTCTCGGCCTGGTCTTTTACCCGAACAGAAAAGACATTGAAGGCCTTGGCTTCGTCCTGAACGCCATTCTGGGAACGTTCTCATACATTCTAATCATTCTCTTCACCATCATCTTAGTCTGCAAGCTCAGGCAAGAGAACAAATGCCCCACAAAGAACTGCATCAAACCAGACAAACCGGAACTGGTGAGCAACAGGAAGAAAGCAGTAAACATGGTCCTGATCATCGCTGTTATATCCATCGTGTGTTCAACTCCGTGCATTATTTTCTCGTTAGTTTCGTTTTTTGAACCGGAGTTCAGCATTTTAGGAGGCTACTGTAACATCTTTCATGTCGTCTGGTCGTTTGGCTTCCTGTTTACGGGCATTAACTCTAGCGTGAACGCCATTCTCTACTATCAAATGAGTTCCAAATATAAGAAAAGTTTCCATGACATGTTCTTAGGGAAATACAGAATCAACAGCCTGGTTCTAAAGGACAACAGTAGACTGTCCAACTCTCTCAAACATTTTCATAGCATAGGTTTTCAGACTTTCCTACCAGACGTCAATAAACAGAATGAAACATAAAATCTTCATCTTCGGAGCATCATTTAGAAAAATATGGATTCTATGAAATATATTGGATTTTGTTTCCTATTGTAAGACGGATACAAAGTTATAAAGTGCATTGTGTTTACTTACAGGATGTTAATTCACAATTATTTGCTATTTCATTGGCGAATTCTTGAAGAGTACACATTTTGTTAAATAACATTGACATCCAATGATTTTTTTAATTTTTTGATAATTGTGTCTACAGCATCCTATGTGACAAATCAATATAACATTAGAAAATGTGTTCACTTTGAAAACTAACGAATGAATGGAACATTATTTCTTTTTATTCATTTAAATACTTTTTGAAATACTCAGGAAGTCACTTCCCTCTTCCCATCCCCTAATATTTTTATTACAAATAATTAATGCTTTATATCAAAAATCAAGTTATAATTCAAACAAATATAAAACTATAATGATATATAATATGATGTTAACAACTACATTGCCTTTAATTGCGGATTGATAGATATCCAAAAACTATATGGTAGGTAATGTTTTAGAACTTGCTTTGTCTCTAGTTTAAAATACTTCAAACTGGTGGAATGTCATAGGCCAAAAACTTACTGAACAGATTCACACCCTACGTCAGTGAACGGAACAGAAATATTCCTTGTTTGAATATGTTATGAAATCCATCTTTTTATTATAATTAATTTCACTTTTCTCACAAATGTTTTTCATATTTTTACATATTTTTCAATAATATATTTTAAATCCAATTACAACTTTTTTTTCTGTTGATGTCAAAATATGATGAGATTACATCTATAAATGTTAATACTATCGAAAAAATGGGCGTAGAAAATTAGTTATATATATATAGTTTTAATATACTTTAAACAAAATATTGAATTTACTTAACAAAATTCAACTTTTTCTTTCCATTAGTTTCGCAATGAGATATCTATTTGCCGCAACGTGTGGTATAGGTTTCCGCCTATTTGGCGTTGACGTCATCAACACCCTCTTTATCATTGTCTGCAAATCTATTTGGACAGCTCTCTCGGTAATTTCTTTTTTGTGATCGGAGTAGCCTCCACTTTCTCCCGTGCTATCTCGTCTGCAAGTTGGATCTAGGCTACTCCATCTCTCTTGGTTTCTGTTCAGACATGCCCTCGTTGTACTTACTGAGTAAGGCGAGATGTGAGTAAAAAAAATAAGTTAAGTTCCCCTTTCAGACCTTGCGATCTCTGGGGCAGATGATGTAAAGGTCATCTTTTTCTGTGACCCACGGTTAACGAGGGTGTCAAGTGGCCATCACAATGACCAACCGCCTTTACTTTTCCCTAACTAATGTTAGAGCTGAGTGGACTCAGATGCGCCCTAAAGATCTCAAAATTAAAAATCCCAGTCTGAGTATTATGTTCAAATTTCTTTGGCGCCTTAGAATCATTACTCGAGTTGTGTTTTTTTCCACAAGCTAAAGACACATTTACATATTTACCTGCCCCTGGTGTAAACAGAGTTGCTTGGCAAAGAAGTGTTCTAATACAAAACTAATACTAATATGTTGTCTAAGTTACACGGAAGTTCCTCTAGCAAAAAACTAATACTAATATGTTGTCTAAGTTACACGGAAGTTCCTCTAAAAAAAGGTCGCGTATCAAGATTTGTTTGTTTTTTTAAGTCAATACGTTTTTTAATATATCTTCATAAACAGTGTTTAGTTAGTTTGTATTCATCACGCTACTGATATATCTTTTAAAATTCTAAATAGTTTTTTTAATATTTAAAAAAAAAATTAAATGAAATGAAAAAAACTTTTATCTTTTGTTGTTGGATTAATATAAAACCACGAATCAATGACAACAGTTTAGGTATATATATATATATATATTACACTTATATTCTTGGACAATACCTTACTATAGTTAACTTATCGATATCAAATTGTTCGTATTTTCATCATAAAACTAATTTATGTCAATTTTTTTTTCAAAAACTATCGACAATAGGTTGTTTAGGATTTTAAAATAAGAAAATAATTTCATAGAAACTATTATTTAAAACAATTTTTTTTCGATTTATTTTACATTCCATTCTCTTGCTGAAATATAACAAAAAAATATGTATCGGTTAAGAATGTTTCGCATTTGGTTTTGAAATAGAAATCGACCTACATTACTTTAATTTTCTTACAAATAGTCGTCAAAATTATTCCGAATTTTATATGAAAAATCTACTAACGCCAATAACTGTTTGAAATCCCTCTTCTTATAAATAAAACAAAGAATCTTCTTCTCATTTACGACTATCGATTGTTTTGGATTTTTATGAAAAACATTCTAACTCTATATATGTAAAATCGCACTTCTGTCTTACATTATATTTAACTTTCTTGCTAAAACATTACACAATCTAGTTATCGTTTATATAATGTTCCTACTTTTAAGAAAAACAACTTCCTAACACCAAAGCATGGTATGAAAATCTCTCCAGAAGGCCATTGTACACCTAAACGGGACCATTCCAAAAATTTAATTAACGGTATTAGATTTATCTGGAATTCTCTTTTTATCTTACTATACATACAAACATCTGGAACAATCTATTATAGATACTTTAAACTATTGCGATGTTCCGGAAGGAAAATCAAAGGTTAAGCTAATTTTAAATAGCTTTTAGTTTTTTTATTTATGTTAACATGACAGACTGACAGACAAAACGCACAAAAATGCGGCTTTAATCCTAATATTTAAAAAAGACATATTAGCTAGATTTAGATCTAATTTAATGTTTTAAACTAGATCTAGATTTTTTATTGCATATCTAGATTTTTTTAAACTAGATCTAGATTTATATTCTAATTGAAATCATTGTAGATTTTAGATCAAGAATTTCTAGGTCTAGTTTAGAATGATATAGACAAGATCAAGATTTTCAATTTCTAGACTTAAAGTGTAAATTTTGATTTCTAAACGTCTAGTTCAATATTGCAATGCTATAATATACTAAAACTAATCTACTATTTTTAAATTTAATGTTGCATTTAGTCTATTGATAGATTATCACGGCTTATTTGTGTGCATAAATATAATCTAAATTACATCTAAATTACTCCAAATCTATATTTTATATCTAGATCTAATAGATATAGATCTTAAGAGTGCTAAATCAAGTTTAGTTTAGGTAGATCTACATCCTCATTCTAGTTCCATTTAAATGAAAATGCCAATAGCTCTGTTTGTAACTGTGCTGAGACTTCGAAGTACAAGCACGATATCTGTTCATTTTTTTTTAATTGCAAATCAATGCTGAATAATTATCTAAAATTGCTCGTCTGACATATTGTACATATCCGCTAGATGCCATGCCGTAATGTGTAATATATCTCTTTATCAATAATAGGCTATTAGTTTGTAGCCAGTATGTTATTAAGTTAACAGCAATGAGTGGTCGTGTGGTTAGCGTGCTGGACTGATTATCTCAACGATCCCGGGTTCATATCCTGCTCGCTGCCATCCCCCGTAGTCCAGAGTGAGGTTTGGACAAGGAATTTAATTATCTTTAACTTTGAAGGAATATCCGAAACATGTAAAGAGAAAAAAAAAACATTTTTTACAATGGCAAAGAATCTTTGAAACATTATTACTTTTGACAATCAAAATAAAATCACGTATTGAATATTCCTTGCGAATAGGCGAATCCGACAGGAGCCTTCTCTAAGTTTGTGTGATAACACAAACTCTCATTGTAATCTTGTTTTTTTTTATTATTATGATTACTTCTACATAAATCTAGATTTTAAATGTAATTCTCCTCTAGATCTAGATAATTATGAGATAGAATATGAGGAATTATCCTTAGATCAGTGTAATTATCAAATTGTTTTTACGCATAACATAAAACGTTTGTATGAAAGCGTGTGTGTGTGTGTTGAGAAAATTACTACAGTTTGAAATTTAAATAATGTATTTAAGGATAATGTGTAGCAATAATAAAACGACTAGATCTAGATCTATAAATAGACCCCTATACTACAGAAAAAAAGTAAAAATCCTAAGAATTATTACAGTACATATAAGACCTATTAAAAATGTACTGATGTCTTGTGGTTGTGTGTTTGTTTGTTGTTTGTGTGTTTGTTTGTTTATTTTTGGTAAAGAGGATATGTATATTATGGTTTGTCAAGATGAGTTGTTCTAAAAAAAAGTTGCGTCTCTAGGTCTAAGACGGACTCAATAAAACTAAACATGGAAAGAATGGACTAAGTTGCCAATAGTGATGTTTCTACTTTCCAACAGTTCTGCAGGAAGAGTTAAGCTTCAAAAAATTATTAATCAGCGCTTCTATAATTTACAGTTTTAAAAAAGTATCTAAGGCTAGGAACACAAACCAAAAAGGTGAGGCTAACTTAACGTTCGTGGTTAGAACAAAGAGCTCTCTATGGGAGAAGGACAACAAGTTATGCGCTGTTATTGTACTTCTGGCTGCTCCTCTACATATACAAGGGCCAAAAGGAGTTTTTAAAAGTAATGTGTGTATTTTGTGTGTCTTAGGGGGACGTATTAATGCAGGCAGACGAGAGGGCTAGATATTTGATGGGCCTAAGAAGTATTTATGCATATTAGTGAGTTTCAACTGTAGTGCGGCACGGGTATTTGCTCATTTAAGGTATTAATTCCAATGTCGGCATTTTGGCCTGGTTGCATGCGGCTTCAGAACGAAACAGGTGGAGGTCACTCACAAAAGCCGCTGAATACACATTTCAGACCAAAAGAAAATCAGCTGACGAGGACAGACGCAGACGGCGAAAACAAAATCTTAATCGACCACCGGCGGACAATGGTTATGTTTGCCCTGGGTTTGTCAAAATATATAGATCACAGCTGGTGCTGCGTAGCCACGGGAACTACTGCATTCCTCATTAATTGTTATTATTATAGCTTTTATATAGCGCTACTTTCATGCTTATAGCATGCTCAGAGCGCTTTGGTCCAATCTCATTTGTGGACCGGTGGGGGGAGGGGGTATCTAGGAGTTGGTTTTCCGTGCTGCCTTTAGGCGCTCAGTAAACGCAACTCTGCCCGAGTCAGGTGTCGAAGACAAGCCATATTATTATAGTAGCGAATAATGCACAGCTAGAATCATTTCATTGCGACATTTCCTTTGTCAATAAAAACAAGAAAAAGCCATGCACACTCCATGTATTCTAGATCTATATAGTTGAAAAATAATGTTATTTAATTTCATTAGTTAGGAAATGGGATCTAGATTAATCCATGAGTATAATCAAAATGAACCAATACTGGCTTTATTAGAGGCGTCTAGTGACTATATTGGGGTAATTAGGGTTTGAACCATTTTAAAAAACGAAAATTAATACGTATTGATTGATGTTTGTTAAAGACCTTGAACTAGATCTAGAATAATCTCATACCGACAACTGTTTTATTAATCAATCATAACCAAAGGAAAACAAAATTTTAAATCTTTAAGCAACTTCAACACTTTCACTCCCAGACTGTAACAAGAATACCTTGAATCTAATCAGCTCACACTGCAGGCCAATTACCTCTTTCGAGGGCCACACCTTGTGTTGTCGAGGTATTGGCAGAAACGCTTACTACACGTACATTCGTAAGTATATTTCAAAAGTGATGAATTTAGCTATGAACTTGAATTATGCTTCATCTAGCACTGTTAGACTTTTCAAATGTTATTCAGACAACCATCCATTACATCGAACTATTTTAGGCTTTGATATAACGCGCAACCCGTCATTGTTCATACTTTAATAGTTTCTATACTATAATCTAGCTGTCTGTATTTAGAAAATGACAAAGATTAAACGCCAGATAACCTTTGCGTAATGATGAAAGTGACCGATACAGCTCACAGGAGGGCAGCGTAATATAATAATGTTACTAATGAGAGCCCTGGAGACAATGATAGATATTTAGTAATCTGAGTTGCCTAACTATTCCAAGTTATGGAATGATGAGACTCAACGTGACGTTCGGAAAGATATTTAACAAGGTCTGAGAAACTGTTCTGAGGAAGTGTTATTAACTCTATCTCACCTAACATCTAACTCTTCCTTATTCTCATCTTTGCTCTCCGCCTACCGTATTTCTTCTTTATATCTCCCTCCTTCTGCATCTCTCGCTCCCCGATATCCTGTCTATGATGTCACCATTCCCTTATCTTTACTATTCAGATATACATGTACATCCGCAGCGTTAGGCCTTATTGTAAACACAACATAATTTGTGCATTGTAAACACAACATTTGTACATTATTAACACAATATAATTTGTACATTGTAAACACAACATAATGTGTACATTGTAAACATAACATAATGTGTACATTGTAAACACAACATAATGTGTACATTGTAAACACAACATAATTTGTACATTGTAAAAACAACATAATGTGTACATTGTAAACACAACATAATTTGTACATTGTAAACACAACATAATGTGTACTCCTCTAAAACCTATAGAAACCAAAAATTTAAAAAAAATAGCTGGTTGCATTGAGCTTTAGGATGCATGCTAAAATATATTGAATATATTTCGTATTGAGAATAAGTATTTGAACTCAAAATGTACATAACAAATACAAAGACATTTTCGAGTGTTCACATTTTTAAGGAGGATAGTGGCGTTTTTACTTGTGTCGATAACTCCACTCTAGTTTGCCATAGAAAATTGATAAATTACCCTGCCAACCCCCCCCCCCCCCCCACTAATATTTACGCAAAAAAATTATAATATATAACGTTAAGCAGAATTATTTATATATATATATTATATATATATATATGTGTGTGTCTGTGTGTGTGTGTTCATAGAGAGAGATAACCTTTATGTCTCAATCTACATAAAGAGAGATATAGTCTATGTCGTCCTCATTGTCTCGGTAGATATTCAAAGTGATAGAGCCTGTGTGTCTCACAGACGTTCCATCTCGGTATGGAACACAAAAATACAAGAGCTAAAATACTACAACTACACACACACATAAACATAGCAATATCAACAAAGAAGATAACAATCCATATAAAGTAGACCAGTGATGCCCTAACTACGGCAAGCGGGCCACATCGTGCATATGACACAACGCTCTTCGACCCTCGATAGTTAATTTTACTAGACGTCTTTTAACTGTTTCAGCTCCTATGACGAGTGTGTAGAAATAGCCCTAAGATAAACAACAACTTTGGACACCCCTTAATTGAAAAATTGACTTTTAAATATTAAAAAATACTTATTAAGTACTTTTAACTTAACCTAGGTTCTCAAGGTTTCCAACCTTACCCTATTGCCCAGTATGCACTAGTCCAGTCTTTTTTTTCTCCAACCCTTAAAGTAATAGCTCACATGGTGGTCCAAGTGAAATAGTAAAGATCATGGCTAGTACTTAGACCCGATTTATCTAGGACTCTGATCGGCAATGTATGAACAGGAGACCCCCCTTTCCCGGTTCGGCAATACAAAACCTAATCTTGTATCTATGGTGTAGATATGAGCCTCTCTTCTTGTAGCACTGCTACCTTTCAACATAACATCGTATATAACACTGCTATCTTTCAACATAACATCGTATATAGCACTGCTATCTTTCAACATAACATCGTATATAGCACTGCTATCTTTCAACATAACATCGTTTGTTACTGCAGCACTACTCCTGATATATTATGTCTGACATTATGTCTACCTCCAGGGATGGAACTAGAAACAAATAAACTAATCCATACAAATGGCTTTCAGATCACGTGGTTAGTGTACGGAGAGGGCAAATAAGACCTTGACCTTGTGTATGCTCGCTTTCAAACATTAGCTCATAGAGTGCCTTCGATCACGTGGTATAGGTTATATCACACTAACAGAGTTCATAAGAAAAAAATATTCATAGAAAAAAAAGCAAATCTCTATCTAAGGGAAAGAACAGATAATTACTGCCATTTATCTGAAAATGGCAGGGATTCGCTCCCTTTCTGTTATATATAAAATGTATTATTAAATACTAATTGATTAACTTGTTGGGTCAATTTTGGATTGATCCATAGTCAACGTCTTTTAAAAAATATGCAAAATTTCAACTTGATCCGAGAATAGGAGGTGGGAGAAAAAAATTGTAAAACGTAATAAGGGGATTAAATCCATATATACATCCACACTTGGGCGTAGCCAGGGGGGGGGGGGTTGGGGTTCATCCCCCCTCCCCGAAATGCTGGAGGGGGGTCCGAGTTTTGTAACTGATCTTTTGCTTTAATTTTGTTTATTTTAGGTAACTTTTAATACTAAACCATCACTTGCCCTAGCACAACCAAAAGGGTTTTGAGTTTAAAACCCCCTACCAGGGGGGTTTGAGTTGGAAATCCCCATAACAGGGGGTTTTGAGAGGTTTTGAGTTTGAAACCCCCTACCAAGGGGTTATGAGTTTGAAACCCACTACCAAAGGGTTTTGAGTTTTAAAAACCCTACCAGGGGGTTTTGCATTTAAATCCCCCTCTTCTATAGAACCAAAAAAAAATGCAAACGACAATCCCCAAAATTCCAAGAGCACATCTTTGGAAGATTTTGATTTTAAACCCATCTCCAAAATTTACGATAAACCACTCTTCAATATAAAAAAGCAAATTACACACTGAAAATTGTATGAGCGTAGCCAAAGGGGTTTTGAGTTTAAACCCCTCTTCAGCTGGGTTTGAAGCTAAAAATACTTCTTCAATACAAAAAAAAAGCAAATTACGCACTCAAAATGTTATGACCATAACCAAAGGGTTTTTTAATTTAAACCCCCCGCCAGCGGGGTTTGAAGCTAAAAAATAAATCTTCAAAATAAAAAATAAAGATTTCGCAATCAGAATGCTATGAACGTAGCCAAGCCTATTGGGTGTTTTGAGTTTAAATTTCCCTTCAGAGGGGTTTGATGCTAAAAAAATACCTCTTCAGTTTAAAAAAAAAGCAAATTACGCACTAAAATTCTTTGAGCGTAGCCAAGCCAAAAGGTGGGGGGGGGGGGGGGGGGGGGGGGGTAGAGTTTCAACCCCTCTCCTCCAGATGGCTTTTTTAAAAGTTTAAAACCCCTCAAGATAGTTTTGAGGTTTAAAACCCCCTAACAGATGTGGTTTTGAGTTTAAAAAAAACAACAACTCCAGATATATTTTAGTTTAATCTCCCCCCCCCCCCCCAACAGATGATTTTGACGATAAAGCTTCCCCTTTCGATATAACATCTAAAGTAAAATAGTCACCTAATTCCAAGATCGTAGTCAAGAGAAGTTACACATGTCTACCAGTGGCTGGGCTCCATTAATAAAGTGCAATGAAATTGAAAAACACTAAGTGTGGCTCTACAAAGATGGCTAATACGGATTTTAGGAGTCAGGTATAGAGATCGGGTCTAAATCAAGGAAATCTTATGCCGAATTGGGAGTCGACCCCTTAGTAGGGTTGTGACATGTTCTCCAACAAAACCTAGCACAACTTTGCGCCACACTTTCATGGAGGTCCTCAGAGCAGGTGGGAAGAGGCTTCAGACATTGCCAGTGACAGAATTTTGTGGAAACCATTGCCAGCAAATGGGCCGAACGGCGCGGAAGGGTCTAAGCCAGTTAGAATAGCACATTAGATTTTTGAAATAAAACTTTTTAATAGCAAAATAATGCACTGTAGGTACCTCAGAATATGCATTTAGTTGGCTTTCAATACTAGAAATAGTGCTCTCAGCGCTCCCCCAGACCCCTTGCTTACAAGGGTGAGGAGTCTGCAATTTTTTCACTAACTCCAGGAAGTACCTATACTAGGGCACAATAAACAACTTCCAAAAGAATGAAGGGTCAGAATGTAATAGAGATTAATTATGTACACACACACACACACACACACATCCATCCAAACATATTTTTCTTTCGGGGGGGGGGGTCGCGGGGAGAAAAGAAAAATCTCCTCCCAAGCCCCCCTCCCCCGAAAAAAATCTTGGCTACGCCCATGCATCCACATCTCTCATTAAGTAGCATTTACTCCCCTTGTTTCGTTTTCGATAAAAATAATTAATCACCAATAATTAATTAACTATTTGATATTTTTATTGATCAATGAATAATAGTGAAAAGTTTTAACTTGATCCGAGAATAAGAAATGGTAGAAAAAACATCTTTAAACAAAGACAGAGTAAGATGATATCAGATTTGTAAAAAGCTGGGACCGAGCTGAGAGCTAAAAAAAAAAAACAGCCATCCGAAGCTTTTACGTGGATTTACGAATTTGATATGTCAAATATACAAATTGACCAGTAGGAGCCACAACTTTATTAGGACATCTAATATTATTCTGGTCAACTTACCGCAATTGGGTCTATGTCCATCATGTTGTCTGTGTTTCTTGTTCCAATTGGGTCTATGTCCATCATGTCGTCTTTGCTTCTAGTTCCAATTGGGTCTATGTCCATCATGTCGTCTTTGTTTCTAGTTCCAATTGGGTCTATGTCCATCATGTCTTTGTTTCTTGTTCCACTGATCTTCCCTATGTTTTCTTCGGTCTTCCAACATTTCTCTTCCCATGTGGCCTCCAGTTCAGAGTCTGCTTTACAATAGTTTCTATTGTTCATCGTATTGTGAAATAAATTTGTAACATGGAATAGATAGCAACGATGGCGTCACTAGGGTCGGTGTCGCCCAGGGTGGTTAGCTCAGGGTGTCACCACCCTCCCCAGAAAAAACAACAACGTTGGTTTACTATCATTATTGACAGATAATACAGGGAGTTAATTATTTAAATTCAATGATTGTTGCACAGATGTAAAATTGTGTCGAGTATTTCAAAATTGTGTTCTTTGTAACAATTTATCTATAGCTATTATATTGAAATGGAAACAGTTTTACATTTGAGTATTGTTTCAGTGTTTACTACATACCCCCATCTATACCCAAATTATTACGTTCGCTCTTCCCTCGCTCTGTTTGAGGAGGAGGAAGCACTGTAACTTACACCAAGTGGGCTCTGTGGCTTAAATACAATAGAGGCAATAGAGGCCTCTACGTTTGTAGTCGGCTGCCTCGTGTTCAGCGAAACGTCTTGTTTAAGGGGGGGGGGGGGGTATTTCAGTTTTTTTTTAACATGATGTAAACAAAACGATGTTACGTTTACTGGGAAGAAATGGTCCGTCGGTTGTAGACTCTAGAATTGCGTTGGTCAAGACGCAAAGAATCGTCTTCTTCAGCCTTTCAATTCTACTTTGATCCTAAATTTCACTTCAAATATAAAGACGTTACGTCATTTTATCATTTAATTTCTAAGAAATCGTGAAAAATGCTGTCTCACGTAATTAATCTTCATCATCATAATCGACGTAGAGATGCTATGACATTTCGCTAAACCAGATAGCTCCTCACTTCCCAATAAGCAGAGGTAGAGATGCTATGACATTTGGCAATACCTGATAGCTCCTCTTCACTTCCCAATCAGCAGACGTAGATATGCTAGCACATTTCGCTGGACCTGAAAGATTTTCCTCTATTCCCAATCAGCAGACGTAGATATGCTATGACTTTTCGCTGGACCTGATAGCTCCTCCTCAATTCCCAATCAGCAGAGGTAGAGATGCTAGCACATTTCGCTGGACCTGACAGCTCCTCCTCACTACCCAATCAGCAGACGTAGAGATGCTATGAGATTTCGCAGGACCTGATAGCTCCTCCTAACTTCCCGATCAGCTGACGTAGAGATGCTATGGTATTTCGCTGGACCTGATAGCTCCTCACTTCCCAATCAGCAGAAGTAAAGATGCTATGACATTTCGATGGATCTAATAGCTCCTCCTCACTTCCCAATCAGCAGACGTAGAGATGCTATTACATTTAGCTGGATCTGATAGTTCCTCACTTCCCAATCAGCAGAAGTAGAGATGGTATGACATTTCGATGGACCTGATAGCTCCTCCTCACTTCTCAATCAGCAGACGTAGAGATGCTTTGAGATTTCGCTGGACCTGATAGCTCCTCGCTTCCCAATCAGCAGACGTAGAGATGCTATGATATTTCGCTGGACCTGATAGCTCCACGTTACTTCCCAATCAGCAGACGTAGAGATGCTATGACATTTCGCTGGACCTGATAGCTCCACGCTACTTCCCAATCAGCAGACGTAGAGATGCTATGACATTTGGCAAGACCTGATAGCTTCACACTTGCCAATCAGCAGACGTAGAGATGCTATGACATTTGGCAATACCAGATAGCTCCTCACTTCACAATCAGCAGACGTAGAGATGCTTTGACGTTTCGCTGGACCTGATAGCTCCTAAGTTCCCAATCAGCTGACATTGAGATGCTATGACATTTCACTGGAGCTGATAGCTCCTCACTTCCCAATCAGCAGACGTAGAGATGCTATGATATTTCGATGGACCTAATAGCTCCTCCTCAATTCCCAATCAGCAGACGTAGAGATGCTATGACATTTCGCTTTACCTGATAGCTCCTCACTTCACAATCAGCAGACGTAGAAATGCTTTGACGTTTCGCTGGACCTGATAGCTCCTCAGTTCCACATCAGCAGACATTAAGATGCTATGACATTGCACTGGACCAGATAGCTCCTCACTTCCCAATCAGCAGACGTAGAGATGCTATGACATTTGGCTAGACCTGCTAGCTTCACTCTTCCCAATCAGCAGACGTAGATATGCTATAACATTTCGCTAGAGCTGATAGCTCCTCACTTCCCGATCAGCAGACGTAGAGATGCTATGACATTTCGCTGGACCTGATAGCTCCTCCTCACGTCAAAATCAGCAGACGTAGAGATGCTATGACATTTCGCTGGACCTAATAGCTCCTCACTTCCCAATCAGCAGACGTAGAGATGCTATGACATTTGACTAGACCTGATAGCTTCTTACTTCCCAATCAGCAGACGTAGAGATGCTATAACATTTCGCTAGACCTGATAGCTCCTCCTCACTTCCCAATCAGCAGACGTAAAGATGCTATGACATTTCGCTTTACCTTTTAGCTCCTCACTTCCCAATCAGCAGACGTAGAGATGCTATGACATTTGGCAATACCAGATAGCTCCTCATTTCCCGATCAGCAGACGTACAGATGCTATGACATTTCGCTTTACCTGATAGCTCCTCCCTTCACAATCAGCAGACGTAGAGATGCTTTGACGTTTCGCTGGACCTGATAGCTCCTCAGTTCCCAATCAGCAGACATTGAGATGACGTAAAGATGCTAGCACATTTCGCTGGACCTGAAAGATTTTCCTCTATTCCCAATCAGCAGACGTAGATATGCTATGACTTTTCGCTGGACCTGATAGCTCCTCCTCAATTCCCAATCAGCAGAGGTAGAGATGCTAGCACATTTCGCTGGACCTGATAGCTCCTCCTCACTTCCCAATCAGCAGACGTAGAGATGCTATGGCATTTCGCTGGACCTGATAGCTCCTCACTTCCCAATCAGCAAACTTAGAGATGCTATGACATTTCACTGGACCTGATAGCTCCTCACTTCCCAATCAGCAGACGTTAAGATGCTATGACATTTGGCTAGACCTGATAGCTCCTCACTTCTCAATCAGCAGAAGTTAAGATACTATGACATTTCGCTGGACCTGATAGCTCCTCCTCACGTCAAAATCAGCAGACGTAGAGATGCTATGACATTTCGCTGGACCTAATAGCTCCTCCTAACTTCCCAATCAGCAGACGTAGACATGCTATGACATTTAGCTGGATCTGATAGTTTCTCACTACCCAATCAGCAGACGTAGAGATGCTATGACATTTCGCTGGACCTGATAGCTCCTCACTTCCCGATCAGCAGACGTAGAGATGCTATGATATTTCGCTGGACCTGATAGCTCCTCCTCACTTCCCAATCAGCAGACGTAGAGATGCTATGGCATTTCGCTGGACCTGATAGCTCCTCACTTCCCAATCAGCAAACTTAGAGATGCTATGACATTTCACTGGACCTGATAGCTCCTCACTTCCCAATCAGCAGACGTTAAGATGCTATGACATTTGGCTAGACCTGATAGCTCCTCACTTCTCAATCAGCAGAAGTTAAGATACTATGACATTTCGCTGGACCTGATAGCTCCTCCTCACGTCAAAATCAGCAGACGTAGAGATGCTATGACATTTCGCTGGACCTAATAGCTCCTCCTAACTTCCCAATCAGCAGACGTAGACATGCTATGACATTTAGCTGGATCTGATAGTTTCTCACTTCCCAATCAGCAGAAGTAAAGGTGCTATGACATTTCGATGGACCTGATAGCTCCTCCTCACTTCTCAATCAGCAGACGTACAGATGCTATGACATTTCGCTTTACCTGATAGCTCCTCACTTCCTAATCAGCAGACGTAGAGATGCTATAACATTTCGCTAGACCTGATAGCTCCTCACTTCCCAATCAGCAGACGTAGAGATGCTATGACATTTGGCAATACCAGATAGCTCCTCATTTCCCGATCAGCAGACGTACAGATGCTATGACATTTCGCTTTACCTGATAGCTCCTCACTTCACAATCAGCAGACGTAGAGATGCTTTGACGTTTCGCTGGACCTGATAGCTCCTCAGTTCCCAATCAGCAGACATTGAGATGCTATGACATTTCACTGGATCTGATAGCTCCTCACTTCCCAATCAGCAGACGTAGAGATGCTATGACATTTCGCTGGACGTGATAGCTCCTCCTTACTTCCCAATCAGCAGACGTAGAGATGCTATGATATTTCGCTGGACCTGATAGGTCCTCCTCACTTCCCAGTCAGCAGACGTATCAAGGGAGGAGGGGGCCGGTCAGTGCGCTGTGGTTTCATCTCTTTCTTGACAAGGCAAGCTCAAAGCTTAGTACGCTGTGGTTTCATCTCTTTTTGGATAAGGCAAACACAAAGCTCAGTGCGCTGTGGTTTCATCTCTTTCTGGACAAGGCAAGCTCAAAGCTCAGTGAGTTGTGGTTTCATTTCTTTTTGGAAAAGGCAAGCTCAAAGCTCAGTGCGCTGTGGTTTCATCTTTTTCTAAACAAGGCAAGCTCAAAGCTCAGTGCGCTTTGGTTTCATCTTTTTCTGGAAAAGGCAAGTCTAAAGCTCAGTGCGATGTGGTTTCATCTCTTTCTGGACAGGGCAAGCTCAAATATCAGTGCGCTGTGGTTTCATCTTTTTCTGGACAGGGCAAGTTAAAGCTCAGTGCGCTGTGGTTTCATCTCTTTTTTGACAAGGCAAGCTCAAAGCTCAGTGCGCAGTGCGTTGTGGTTTCATCTCTTTTTGGACAAGGCATGCTCAAAGCTCAGTGCGTTGTGGTTTCATCTCTTTTTTGGACAAGGCATGCTTAAAGCTCAGTGCGTTGTGGTTTCATCTCTTTCTGGACAAGGCAAGCTGAAATATCAGTGCGCTGTGGTTTCATCTTTTTCTGGACAGGGCAAGTTAAAGCTCAGTGCGCTGTGGTTTCATCTCTTTTTTGACAAGGCAAGCTCAAAGCTCAGTGCGTTGTGGTTTCATCTCTTTCTGGACAAGGCAAGCTCAAAGCTCAATGCGCTATGGTTTCATCTCTTTCTGGACAAGGCATGCTCAAAGCTCAGTGCGTTGTGGTTTCATCTTTCTGGAGAAGACAGGCTTAAAGCTCAGTGCGTTGTGGTTTCATCTATTTCTGGACAAGGCAAGCTCAAAGCTTAGTGGCTAAGGTTTCATCTCTTTCTGGACAAGGCAAGCTCAAATATCAGTGCGCTGTGGTTTCATCTTTTTTTGGACAGGGCAAGCCTAAAGCTCAGTGCGCTGTGGTTTCATCTCTTTCTGGACAAGGCAAGTTAAAGCTCAGTACGCTGTGGTTTCATCTCTTTCTGGACAAGGCAAGTTAAAGCTCAGTGCGCTGTGGTTTCATCTCTTTCTGGACAAAGCAAGCTCAAAGCTCAGTGCGCTGTGGTTTCATCTCTTTTTGGACAAGGCAAGCTCAAAGCTCAGTGCGCAGTGCGTTGTGGTTTCATCTTATTCTGGACAAGGCATGCTTAAAGCTCAGTGCGTTGTGGTTTCATCTTATTCTGGACAAGGCATGCTTAAAGCTCAGTGCGTTGTGGTTTCATGTCTTTTGTGAACATCATGGAGAGGGAACATTTGCTGCTCTGCAAACACTACTTGAGACCCCTTATTAGGATACCACACATCCCACAGTCCACTGAGCACTTCTGTTGTGTTTCAGAACTTTCGCACTTTGTTCCCTTGAGATTTAACGTCTTAGTTCCAGTTTTTTCTTCTTGAGAAAGAGTATCCTGTTTATAATTGCAATTATCTGAGTTTTAAAATATATATAATCACCACTTACAGCTAGACACACATGCAAGACCAGAGCAATATAAAATCACCACGTACAGCTACACACACATGCAACACCAGAGCAATATAAAATCACCACGTAAAGCTACACACACATTCAACACCAGAGCAATAAAAAATTACCACTTAGAGCTACACACACATGCAACACCAGAGCAATATAAAATCACCACTTACATCTACACACACATACAACACCAGAGCAATATAAAATCACCACTTACAGCTACACACACATGCAACACCAGAGCAATATAAAAACACCATTTAAAGCTACACACACAGGCAACACCAGAGCAATATAAAATCACCACGTACAGCTACACACACATGCAACACCAGAGTAATATAAAATTAAAACGTACAACTATACACACATGCAACACCGAAGCAATATAAAATCACCACGTACAGCTACACACAGATACAACACCAGAGCAATATAAAATCACCACATACAGCTACACACACATACATCACCAGAGCAATATAAAATCACCACGTACAGCTACACACATATACAACACCAGAGCAATATAAAATCACGACGTACAGCTACACACACATACAAAACCAGAGCAATATAAAATCCCCACGTACAGCTACACACACATGCAACACTAGAGCAATATAAAATCACCACCTACAGCTACACAGACATGCAACACCAGAGCAATATAAAATCACCATTTACAGCTACACACATACAAAACCAGAGCAATATAAAATCACCACTTACAGCTACACACACATACAACACCAGAACAATATAAAATTACCACTTACAGCTACACACAGATACAACACCAGAGCAATATAAAATCACCACATACAGCTACACACACATACATCACCAGAGCAATATAAAATCACCACGTACAGCTACACACACATACAACACCAGAGCAATATAAAATCACCACGTACAGCTACACACACATGCAACACCAGAGCAATATAAAATCACCACGTACATCTACACACACATACAACACCAGAGCAATATAAAATCACCACGTACAGCTACACACACATACAACACCAGAGCAATATAAAATCACCACGTACAGCTACACACACATGCAACACCAGAGCAATATAAAATCACCACGTACAGCTACACACACATACATCACCAGAGCAATATAAAATTAAAACGTACAACTATACACACATGCAACACCAGAGCAATATAAAATCACCACGTACAGCTACACACACATGCAACACCAGAGCAAAATAAAATCACCTCTTACAGCTACACACACATGCAACACCAGAGCAATATAAAATCACCACGTACAGCTACACACACATACAACACCAGAGCAATATAAAATCACGACGTACAGCTACACACACATACAAAACCAGAGCAATATAAAATCCCCACGTACAGCTACACACACATGCAACACTAGAGCAATATAAAATCACCACCTACAGCTACACAGACATGCAACACCAGAGCAATATAAAATCACCATTTACAGCTACACACATACAAAACCAGAGCAATATAAAATCACCACTTACAGCTACACACACATACAACACCAGAACAATATAAAATTACCACTTACAGCTACACACAGATACAACACCAGAGCAATATAAAATCACCACATACAGCTACACACACATACATCACCAGAGCAATATAAAATCACCACGTACAGCTACACACACATACAACACCAGAGCAATATAAAATCACCACGTACAGCTACACACACATGCAACACCAGAGCAATATAAAATCACCACGTACAGCTACACACACATACATCACCAGAGCAATATAAAATTAAAACGTACAACTATACACACATGCAACACCAGAGCAATATAAAATCACCACGTACAGCTACACACACATACAACACCAGAGCAATATAAAATCACCACTTACAGCTACACACAGATACACCACCAGAGCAATATAAAATCACCACATACAGTTACACACACATACATCACCAGAGCAATATAAAATCACCACATACAGCTACACACACATACAACGCTAGAGCAATATAAAATCACCACGTACAGCTACACACACATACAACACCAGAGCAATATAAAATCACCACGTACAGCTACACACACATGCAACACCAGAGCAATATAAAATCACGACGTACAGCTACACACACATGCAACACCAGAGCAATATAAAATCACCACGTACAGCTACACACACATGCAACACCAGAGCAATTTAAAATCACCACGTACAGCTACACACACATACAACACCAGAGCAATATAAAATCACCAGTTACAGCTACACACACACGCAACACTAGAGCAATATAAAATCACCACCTACAGCTACACAGACATGCAAGACCAGAGCAATATAAAATCACCATTTACAGCTACACACATACAACACCAGAGCAATATAAAATCACCACTTACAGCTACACACACATACAACACCAGAGCAATATAAAATCACCACTTACAGCTACACACACATACAACACCAGAGCAATATAAAATCACCACATACAGCTACACACACATACATCACCAGAGCAATATAAAATCACCACGTACAGCTACACACACATACAACGCTAGAGCAATATAAAATCACCACGTACAGATACACACACATACAACACCAGAGCAATATGAAATCACCACGTACAGCTACACACACATACATCACCAGAGCAATATAAAATCACCACGTACAGCTACACACACATGCAACCACTGGAAAGTATAGAAGCATACAACCAGCAAACACATTGACACACACATACAATGACAATACAAACAGGTTTTAGGACGTTGGCATGTTTTATTTGTACAATGTGATATTTTTAACAAGTTATATACATTTAACATTTTTGTTTGTATCTTTTATATATTGTTAAGGCTTCCGCGCGGTGTTGATACTTTGAAATATAACTAGTGTAGATCTACGTCTGACTGGAAGTAATACTGAACTCAAAACTACTTCAGTAACACCGGCGAAAGGCCGAAACAATCAAAATATGTAGTCGACGCTGATGTTGGTCTACAAATATAATAATCACGAAGGGAATCGTCCGATGTCACCTATGTCTGTAAATCCGTAAATCTATTCTACTGCTCTACACGAAGTGTCTTCTTTGTAGCGTCACTTAGAGCGTTCTTGGTTTTTAAAGATCTGTCAGGTCATTTGTCGCTAAGTAAAACTTTCCCCTTATTCCCGAAACAAATAACTAATTCCTAATCATGTCATAACACTATATATAATTCCTATTCTCAGCTAGCAAATACTTCATCGGATGAAGAAAAAACAAAAAAGCAATAAACAAAAGCCTTGGTGTAAGTGGTTGTACACGGTTCTCGAAAACGGCTCTAGATATTTTCCTTGAAATTTGACAGTTGATGTATATCTTTGTGAAAAGAATTACTACAAAACTGGCGACAGTTTTAAAAATTCTAATTTGACTTATAATTTTCTCGAAAATCGTCTAAAATTAAATTTTCTTTAGACAATCTTTATCTTTCAACATACCGGGTATTCCCGCTATTTTCTTTCAAGAGTTAAATAAACAAGGTTACAGAGAAAGATTGTGTGAAAACACAAACTCAAAATCGGCCGCCGAAGTCGCCAACCCAGGCAGAAAAAATGGCAGGTTTCTTTTTTTTCAGAAAGAACATCCGAATGAAATTCTATCAAAGACAAATGACAGAGAAGAATGGAGAAAAAGGGTTGACAGATCTTGTGTGGCTCCCCAGCGGTCAAGCAGACCAAAGGATAGGTGAAAGAGAGCGTGAAGTTAAATGTGAACCTGGCCTAACTAATGTCTTATAATGAATATCTAAGTAATCTGATTGCTTTTTAAAGGGTCAATCTCTTGTTCAAATCCTCAAAAATAAAAGAAAAACATTTCCGTAAAAAAAAAAAAAAAATTAAGTGTACTACTTCACGATGCGCACAGCAGTTCGCACGATAATATGAAAAACTACTTATTAATTGTTGTTTTAAATTATGTCCAACTTATATGAATATTAAATAGATTTTTTCTTTAAAAAAGAAGTAAACTTTTTTTGTGTCAAAATGTAGAAGTTAGTATGAAGAACTTGCATAACTTAGCAATACAAAAAAACTATTTTCACAAAAATCTAAAACCATTTGCATAAATATCTTCAACATATGGTAAATAGTCATCCTAGTTTACAAAGAGCCTCCAGCTTTACTATTAATACTGAATAGTTGTAAAAGTGATGCATTTTTATGAAACATCTGCTTCGCGCGCGCATAAGTGATTTAAAAAATTAGATTTTTCGCTTCCAGAAAAGAAAAAAAAAATAGCCATTGCATCAGAACTTTGAATGGACTAAAATATTATGGTGTCAAATTTTCTAGTTTACGAGATCTAAACGGGACGGACGGACGGACAGACATTACACACAAAACTAATAGCGTCTTTTCCCCTTTCGGGAGCGCTAATAAATAAATGCTCATGATCACTTTTCGTACTGTCTCCTAAGTCTGGATCTATAGCTGAGGGGCGGAGTAACATTTTTAAAAAATCTATCTTATAACTTATTAAGAGCAAAATAATACCTCTTATAAAGGCCGAAAAGATGTATAAATGAGGAATTGTCATTTTATTTGAATTAAGCTTATATCAACTCACTCTGTCTGTCTCTCTGGTAAAAAGTTTAAACATGTTTTTTATTTCTTATCTCGGATCAATTTGAAACATTGCACAATTATTTATTGTACATGACAAGATACGAATCAATAAAAAAGTTAATTAACTATCGATGATTATTTAATTTGTTTCATATCTAAATATGAGGAATAAACGCTGCTAAATGAGCGATGTGGATGTATTTATGGATTTAATGCCCTTATAATGTTTTTGACACGTTTTATTTCCCACTTTCCATTCTCGAATCAAGTTAAAATTTTGCTTAATTAATAATAGTCGATAACAATGCACGAATCAATCAAAAAATTAACCAGTTAGTTAATAATATAGTTATATTTAATTAATTTTGTTTTGTACAGCGGAAAAGATTTAAAGATAAATAGCAGTAATTAGCGGTTCTTTCTCTAAGATAACCTTTTAAAAAATTTTGTTTGTTTTTAATGTGTTTCTGTTCCTTGTGACACGTGAATCACGTTAAACAAAGAACGCTGAGACTGAAACAAAACTTCGAGCTTCTGAGAAGTAATTGCTCCAGAAAATTGCTGGCTATCAGATATCAGGAAAAGAAAACAAACGAGTTTATACTTTTACAATTCAACACTCTAGTTGGAAAAGAAAATTTACTTCTCAATTCACTTCTCAATACTATGAAGGGGACGAGATAACAGCTGGTTTGGTCATAGTGTAAGACAAGGTTGTTAACGCCGGAAGTGGTAATGGTCTTAAGCCCATCATTACCTATAAAGTGCTTCCAATGGCATGCGTCTCAAATAGCCTCTGACAACCAGTCCAACTCCTGGCCTTCACGTGTGCTCAGTTACTGAGCCTGGCGGAACCGTTACCATAGACAGGAGAAGGGGCAAAGGCGAGCAACTGGCGCCTAAACCAGTAAGGTTCGGGCAGGAGGGGCTCGTTAGCCTTGGTTGGCTACCCATCTAGGAGAAGGAAAACTCTGAATCCAAACCTCCGCTGCCCTGAGGCTATACCCAAACACGGGAAAGGCTTCGGGAGACAACCCTGAGAAAAATGAGGAGCTGGTGACCCTTAGGCAGACTGTGGCACACCGTGCTACAGCCTGGCAGATCCTGCGGCGCTACTGATCCCAAACTGTATTGGATATTCCGTTCCTTTGGTCACATCAGCTGCGCGGAGAAGGGGGAACTGCTGTGTGGGCGACATCGTTCCGACCATAAACAATGCTCAGGCTTTCACCGCAACAGATGGAGAGAGACAGTGACCAAGAAAGCTATGGACAGTGAAAGTACATAGGTCTCAACTCAGGAAGAAAAACGTGCAATCCGAAAAACGGCCAGCTCCTCTACCACTGAAGCAAAAGCCACCTTAACCTGCGCTATCTGTGGACGGGAGTGTCTCTCCAAAATAGGGCTCCACAGCCACATGAGGAAGTGTGCTCTGAGATGAACCATAGTCGTTCTACGACTGAAGGAGGCCAATGAGGAAGACATGACTCATTGTCAAAAGTTATTTTTCAAGGTACAGTGGAGGGAGCCCGAAGAAAGGGTCGTCCAATGAAAGGCTGACTGGATGACGTAAAAAAAAAAGAACCGGCCTCCATCTTGATAGTCTGCTTTGGACATCAGCTGTTGGACGCGAGGATAGGGACAAGTTTGTTACACAAACCGTTACAGCGTCCATACGACGCCAATGAAGATACTGATAGTGCTGATGAAATAAAGCGCCCATACGACGCCAATCAAGATACTGATAGTGCTGATGAAATAAAGAAAAAAAGTAAAAGTTGGTCGGGGTCCTAGTGGATGAGTGGTAAAGAGCTTGATTCCCGTATCCGGTGTCTAGGGTTTGAATCTTGAATTACCTGACATTAGTAAATGCGATTGGTCGTTGTGATGGCCTCATGACACGCTCGTTCACCCACGGCCAGACCTTTACATCATTTTTTTTTATCGGTTCAAGTTCCATTTCATACTTAGAAACTCACATGATTTCAAATACAAGCATACACACTAACCAACATTTCATTATATCTACAACCCTCATTATATGTAGGCATTGCCACACACAAACACACACACACACTCATACATTCAATCACACACACTCACATAACACACACACACACTCAATCACACACTTTTCACACAAACACCCACCTATTTACTCTCACACATAGTAACTTGTTGTGACTACATGTTACAGAAGTCTTCATGTCACGTGTTTCTTTTTTGGATTCGTCTGTTTCCTAATTAAATTATCTAATAATGTTATTGATTAGAGTAACGTGATCCATATATGGAAGCTTTTAACGGAATAAAAAATTGTACTCCCTCCATTTTTGTTTCTTCCTTGAATGTCATACAATGACTCCATTAAGAAGAAAAGTTAACATTTCCATCTGGACCTAGTCAGTTATTTCCTCTATTTATGTAATCAATCTGACAGTGTTTTATTAAGATATCTTTAAGCCCCAATGGACACAGCTAAGCCTTCAATACTTTGTCGTCTGGTCAGATATGAAATGACATCTTGACATTCCAGTACTTCCTCACCTTTACTTTTAATTGGTTGATTTTGAACAACAGACGAGAAAGGGAATTAATTGAAATTTATGCAATCCATTTACTTAGTATGGCGGGGAGCGTGTACTGCGTACATAAAAAATAAACAATGTTATTTGTATTTGGGCTGTCACTGTGTGTGTTTGTCTGTGTGTATGTGGTGCTGTCACTGGGTGTCTGTGTGTGTGTGTCTGCGCGTGTGTGAAGCTACTTCGTTACATTATTCAGTCTGTATTTGAATTTTTTAAACTGTAAAAATATATTACCAGAGACCTCTTATTTAAGACTGGATATCATGCATTCTCTCCCTCTCTTTGTGTATTTGTGCTATCTTGCTCTTTGTGACTTGCATTGGTATTCTCTCTCTCTCACTATTTCTCTTTTATTCTCTCACATTTGTTCTCTCCATTGTATATTCTCTCTGCCTTACCTCTCCCTCTTTCTCTGCCGACATGTCTCTGTCTCATTGTCTGTTTCTCTGCCTACATATCTCTGTCTCATTGTCTCTTTCTCAGCCTACATGTCTCTGTCTCATTGTATCTTTCTGTCTACATATCTCTGTCTCATTGTCTCTTTCTCTGTCTACATGTCTCTGTCTAATTGTCTGCTTCTCTGTCTACATGTCTCTGTCATTGTCTGTTTCTCTGTCTACATGTCTCTGTCTCATTGTCTGTTTCTCTGTCTACATGTCTCTGTCTCATTGTCTGTTTCTCTGTCTACATGTCTTTGTCTCATTGTCTCTTTCTCTGTCTACATATCTCTGTCTCATTGTTTCTTTCTATCTTTTTACTCTCACTATCTCTCTGCGCATTTTTTTGGTTATTTGTCTTTCTCTTGTCTCTCTCTCTCGTTGCCTCTCTCATTGCCTCTCTCATTGCCTCTCTCATTGCCTCTCTCATTGCCTCTCTCGTTGCCTCTCTCATTGCCTCTCTCATTGCCTCTCTCGTTGCCTCTCTCATTGCCTCTCTCATTGCTTCTCTCATCGCCTCTCTCATTGCCTCTCTCATCGCCTCTCTCATTGCCTCTCTCATCGCCTCTCTCATTGCCTTTCTCTGTGTCCCTTTCTATGAACTGTCTTTGACTTCCTTTCTCTCTGTATTCCATTGTCTGGCTCGCTAAATATTGGAGTTTCGTAGAACTAAAAAAAAATTGTGTCGCTTATAATAAATGATAAATCAATGCCATACATATATATTTGAGTTTCACAGATACATTCAGATAAGTCAGATTGATGTTGTTTTGTTTTATCTAGAAATGAACTCTTAATGAAAAGATCTGTATTTTTAAGTTTAATAATAGAACATTTTCAAGTTGATCATCGGTAGATAAGAGAAGACAATAGCTCGAAATGCTCTGTATCTTTTTCTCTTTTCTTTAAATCTCCTTTCCTGTCTCTCCTTTCCTGTCTCTCCTTTACTATAATTTTTATTCTTTCGTCTCTCCCTTTCATTCTCTCTCTCTCTTTATGTCTTTCTCTGTTTCTCTCTGTTTCTCTCTCTCTGTCGCTCTGTATCTGTCTTTCTTCCTTTCTGTCTCTCTCTCTCTGTCTCTCTCTCTCTTTAGGTCTTCCTGTTTCTCTGTTTTTTCTGTATTTGTCTATGTCTCTTTCTGTCTTTCTGTCTCTCTCTGTCTGTCTCTGTTTCTCTCTCTGTGTGTCTCTCTCTTTCTCTGTCTCTCTCTTTGTCTCTCTCTCTCTTTCTCTGCCTCTCTCTATTTTATTATAGCTTTTATATAGCGCTACTTTCATGCTTATAGCATGCTCAGAGCGCTTTGGTCCAATCTCATTTGTGGACCAGTGGGAGGGAGGAGTTGGTTTTCCGTGCTGCCTTTAGGCGCTCAGTAAACGCAACTCTGCCCGAGTCGGGTGTCGAACCTAGAGCCCCCTTCTAGTTTGCCAAGAGAAGCCAAGTTCAAGCGCACTTAGCCTCTCGACCACGCTTCTTTGTCTTTGTCTCTCTCTTTCTCTGTCTCTCTCTTTGTCTCTGTTTCTGTCTCATTCATTTTCTGTCTGTCTGTCCCTCTTCCTGTCTCTCTCTTTCTCTGTCTGTCTCTCTTTCTTTCTGTCTTTCTCTCTCTCTCTCTCTCTGTATCTAAGAAATTAAGAGAAATGTTTTATTGAGCTCTGTTGTCTCAAAGCCTCCGTTACATTGTAAGACAAGCTTGCAGACGATAAGATCCACTCTTTGACACTTTTGTGTTTTGAGGTGTGACGAAATACTTGAAAATGTCAACAATGTATTACCTCAGCGCGCTGTATTAAGATCTGAAATTCTCTCGCGTTTTAACATTTCTTTGTGGACCTATTTCAACTTGAGAGTTTCATAAAATCACTAATGGATTCCTTAATAGATTCTTGAATTATTTAGTTGAAACACGACTTTAAAACGTAGACTGAAGTGTTTTTATTTGTATTGTGTGCAGGGCCGTCACGAGGGTTGTGGACGCCTGCGTGCGAAATTAAGACTCAGCTGGACCCTGTTTCAAAAAGACCTTTAATTCAAATCCATTTTTTGCAGACCATTCCATTGTTTCCTTTCATATTCGTACCGTTGTTGTATCCCTCAAGTAAAACTATGAACCATGCACTATAAACAAGTTCAGATTTACCTGCCTTCAGAAATCTGACATTTTGGTTCTTTGTGATAAACATTAAAAAGGATCTCGTTCTGACTACTCGCTTATGCGACGATTGTAATTAATGAGCTGCAACAGGTAGGCCTATAGTACAATGAAAATGGTCATGATCTATTTATGCAATATATCGATAACTTTGACAGCTCAAAAAAATTATATGGTATGAAAGTGGACATGTTCACTTGGTTGTTATAGTATGGAAGTGGACATGTTCACTTGGTTGTTATTGTATGGAAGTGGGCATGTTCACTTGGTTGTTATTGTATGGAAGTGGACATGTTCACTTGGTTGTTATTGTATGGAAGTGGGCATGTTCACTTGGTTGTTATTGTATGGAAGTGGGCATGTACACTTGGTTGTTATTGTATGGAAGTGGACATGTTCACTTGGTTGTTATTGTATGGAAGTGGACATGTTCACTTGGTTGTTATTGTATGGAAGTGGATATGTTCACTTGGTTGTTATTGTATGGAAGTGGACATGTTCACTTGGTTGTTATTGTATGGAAGTGGGCATGTTCACTTGGTTGTTATTGTATGGAAGTGGACATGTTCACTTGGTTGTTATTGTATGGAAGTGGACATGTTCACTTGGTTGTTATTGTATGGAAGTGGACATGTTCACTTGGTTGTTATTGTATGGAAGTGGGCATGTTCACTTGGTTGTTATTGTATGGAAGTGGGCATGTTCACTTGGTTGTTATTGTATGGAAGTGGACATGTTCACTTGGTTGTTATTGTATGGAAGTGGACATGTTCACTTGGTTGTTATTGTATGGAAGTGGGCATGTTCACTTGGTTGTTATTGTATGGAAGTGGACATGTTCACTTGGTTGTTATTGTATGGAAGTGGACATGTTCACTTGGTTGTTATTGTATGGAAGTGGACATGTTCACTTGGTTGTTATTGTATGGAAGTGGATATGTTCACTTGGTTGTTATTGTATGGAAGTGGACATGTTCACTTGGTTGTTATTGTATGGAAGTGGACATGTTCACTTGGTTGTTATTGTATGGAAGTGGACATGTTCACTTGGTTGTTATTGTAAGTTAAAACAAAACAAAAAAAAGCTCGAACTACAAAAAGCCATCAACGGTGGAACTTTGTCAACTTTCTGTTCACTTTCATGATAATTATCACGATTGTCTTTTGAAGAGATGTGCATTGTATCCACATTCATCTCATACATGGATTCAGAGTTGCCTAGAAATGTATTCAACTAATGAAGCAACTCAGAGCTGAATATTTTTCTTGAGTTTAATACAAAGTAAATAATTAGAATGGAATGACGAAAGGTTTCGCTTAAGTCGGCAAGGGTTCTAAATATTTTTAGCCGCCCCCACCACCTGTTGTTGGTCGGTTGTTGGTTTGTAGCTTCAAATAGCTAGTACAAATGAGCCGATGTAGGCATTATATATTTTTTAAAATAAATTAACTTTAAATAACTTGAACAAATTCTTTGAGAACAAAAAACTCAATATAATTGTTATTATTCACGATTTAACTTGAGATGAAATATAGATGTAATAGTAATGAAATAAACTGATATTTAAACAAAATCTAGCTCACAACAAAATAAAATCTTAAGATCGTCTCACATTTGTACTAGGTTCGCTAATTTCATCATTGTCATTGCATAACCACCAATCAATCGGTTAATCTCTTCTCACTGCCTCTTAGGAAACACACACTCCATATCACCTCTTTTTGTCAGGACGTTGCGCCCTTGCCCCTCCACATGAGAGGAACTAGGGCCCCAACCCCCAGTGAAAATGTTTTTAAAATTGACTTTGTAATTACCGGTAATATATCTACTTACAGTGCGGGCTATTCGACTCAAAACAAATATTACAAACCCGCGAATATTCAAGGCCAGAAATAAATAAGAAGCTATGGAAAAACCCGTGGGAATCCCTCGTACGCTGTTCTATTTTTTTTTGTTCTAGTTTCCAAAATAGTTTCTTATTTACGAATGTCGTTTATATTTTCAAAGGATAATTCAATAATTGGAATTTAAATAAAATATTTAAGTAATTTTTTTTTATTTAACTACATTTTTTAAAATAACCTTGGAATAATGATTTGGCCGCCCCCTAAAGTCGGCCGCCTGCGTGCAATGCACACATTGCACATTAGGTAGCGGCGGCCCTGATTGTGTGGGCAAGTCAGAACAAGATACCATAAAGCATCTAGATCTAGGTTCTTTATGTGGGCAACCAGGGCAAGTCATGTGTGTTTCCAGAACAAGATACCATAAAACATCTAGATCTAGGTACTATATGTGGGCAAGTCGCGTGTGTTTCCAGAACAACATACCATACAACATATAGACCTAGGTTCTATAAAACATCTAGATCTAGGTTCTATAAAACATCTAGATCTAGGTTCTATATGTGGGCAAGTCACGTGTGTTTCCAGAACAACATACCATAAAACATCTAGATCTAGGTTCTATAAAACATCTAGATCTAGGTTCTATAAAACATCTAGATCTAGGTTCTATAAAACATCTAGATCTAGGTTCTACGTGTTAGATCCTCAAGGACGGAGAGAAAGACAATAAATGATTCTACATTGATCTTTGAAATCAAAATAGATAAATATATTGTTGTAACTCCAGTGGCGGACTGAAAGGGTTAATGTGTGTGCGGCCTACTGATACCGTGTGGGTTACCTCAGTTTACATCAGGACTGTTTGATTCCTTTGATGCAGACACTTCTAACCCATACAGTATCCTAAACACCATCCCAAACCAAACTCACCAACCACTAGCCAGATCGACTCCTGTTAAACCTAAGTCTACTAAAATTAATATTATTATTTTATTAGAATGTGTGAAACCAGACATAATTGCAGGAACAGAAACTTGGCTACATCCAGAAATTTATAATGCAGAAATTTTCAATAGTAATTATGAAATTTTTAGAATAGATAGGGCTGATAATCATGGAAGAGTTCTTCTAGCAATAAAAAACACTCTTATAGCAGAAGAAATTACCATACCTAACTCAAAAAATATAGAATCAACATTTTGTAAAATTAATACCACCTCAACATCCCTAATAATAGGCAGCATTTATAGACCACCAAATTCTAGTTTAGAATACATGCAGGAACTATGTAATCAGATTACTTCACTTAAAGAGACAAATAAAAATGCAGTTTTTTGGATTATGGGTGATTTCAACCTACCTGATATAAATTGGAAAACACTAACCATAGATAAACACCAAAACCTTAAGGACATAAATGAGCTTTTCATAGAGACTTTACAAAACCTAAGTTTAGATCAAATCATCAAAAAGCCAACTAGATTAAACAACACATTAGATCTCTTCTTAACCAACAGACCTGGATTAGTAGTTGATTATGATATTATCCCTGGTCTATCAGACCTTGAGATCATAAAAATACACAGTCAGATAAAAGCAGTAGCCAATTCAAAACCCAAAAGAAAAATCTTACTCTGGAATAAATGTAACCTAACACAACTATACCAAGCTGCATTAAACTTTCAACAAACATTCTTATTAGAAAAAGACATTAACCAACCAGTCGATGACCTATGGAATTTCATTAAAAACCATCTTAAAAGCATTATAGAAAATCATATACCAACTAAATACACATCAAACAAAATAAATAAATGCTGGTTTAATAATAGACTAAAGAAGCTTTGTAAACAGAAGGAAAACCTATATAGAAAATTTAAAGAAACTAAGGCAGAAAGAGTTTACAAAAAGTAAATAAAAATTAAACACTTTACCCAATAAGTAAGCAGACAGCTGCAGAGTGAATACATAAACAATGTAATATCTAAAGATAACAACAAAAACCTATGGTCATACATTAAGTCTAAGAAAATGGAAACAATAGACATAGCGCCATTAAAAGATAAACATAACATAATACATAATGATAATGAAACTAAAGCAAACATCCTAAACAAATACTTTGCATCAGCATTCTCAGCCCCAGGAGACAAAGACATATTACTGAATTTGAACCAAGTAGACAACATAGAAGATATAGTAGTACAAGAAAATGGAATTCAAAAACTATTAGCCAAACACCAAACCAAATAAAGCGTCTGGACCTGATGGTATTCCAGCTAGATTACTCAAAGAACTAAGCAATGAGCTAACCCCAGTGTTCAAAATACTCTTTCAGGCTTCACTTAACCAGGGCAGAGTACCAAAGGACTGGAAAGAAGCTAATGTCACCTTCTATTTAAAAAAGGAGAAAAATCTGATCCAGGAAACTACAGATCAGTATCACTTACCAGCATCACATGTAAAATCCTAGAACACATAATATGTAGCAACATCATAAACCACCCAGAGTTAGACAAACCTAATGTCCTCACCCCATATCAACACGGCTTTAGGAAATATAGATCATGTGAAACACAACTAATAGGACTAATTGATATGTTTCAAAAGGCTTAGATAATAGTGAACAAATAGATGCTATCTTACTAGATTTTTCCAAGGCCTTTGACAAAGTTCACCACCATAGTTTGCTTAAAAAATGAAAATATTTCGGCTTTAATGGTCCACTGCATCAGTGGATTAAAGATCTTCTGATAGGGAGAGAACAAACTGTAATAATAAATGGCTCTAAATCAACACCGATAACAGTAAACTCAGGTGTACCTCAAGGAACAGTCTTGGATCCACTACTATTTTTAATTTACATAAATGATTTACCAAATTGCATTACTTCAGGAACAAATGTCAGATTATTTGCAGATGATTGCATAATATATAGAACAATAAAAACAACACAAGACACAGATATTTTACAAAGAGAATTCGATGAATTACAGAAATGGGAATCAAATTGGAGCTTGTCTTTCCACCCAGAAAAATGTCAGTTGTTAAGAGTAACAAAAAAACTAAAACAAATTAATTCCACTTATCTTATTCATGGCAAACCAGTAACACAGACTAAAAACGCAAAATACCTAGGTGTTATAATAAATAAAAAAATGTCATGGAATCCACATATTGATGAAACTATAAAAAAAATCAAACAAAGCATTAGGATTTAGTAAAAGAAATTTCTATAAATCAAATAAGAACATAAAACTAAAATGTTATTTAACCTTGGTTAGTCCAATAATAGAATATGCATCCTCCATTTGGGACCCCTCAACTCAAGAAAACATTAAGAAACCGGAACAGACACAAAATAGAGCAGTGAGATTCATAACAAATGAATATTCACATTTGACTAGAGTAACACTGGAGTAAGACTCAAAAGTAAAGTAGCAATTATACATAAAACACTGAACCATAATCTTCAAATACAAAAACAAAATTTAATAAAATACTCTAAAAGACATAAAGATAAAGGCACACTCCTCGTCCCATATGCTAGAACAAATTTGTACAAATACTCCTTCTTCCCTAGTGCTATTAGAGCATGGAATGGGTTGTCTGAGCTAGCCAGTAAAACCAGTGACTTGGCAGAATTTAAGTCATTGGTTAATATGCATGACTAAATGCATGACGCGTAGGACGTAATCATCTTCTTTTTTGAAGTAACGTCTGTATTATATAAGATAAGATAGATAGGAAACACACGACTCAGGCCAATCACACAGGTCAACGGGTCAACGGCTGTCGATAGACAAGGGACAGTACTGCTAGTTCACGCAAATATGACCCATGTTGTGGTCATGTGATTGAGAGCCTTGACGCACTGGCAAGAGTGTGTTTAAAAAGACAGTTGAGTTCAGGACAGCAAAGCAGTAAGGACTTGTGGTACCTTTGAGTCCTCGAGAATGTAGCTGTACGAGCTAGAGAGACTTGTAATGTTAAGTTAGGAAGTTCTATTGTGTTAAAGCATTTGAATTTGATGTAGCCAATTGTGTTGAATTGGCTGTCGATGTAATTGTCATTAAACCGCCACTTTGTTACTTGAAGCTTTTGTTGTCAAGTTCTTGAGTTAGATGCGCTGTGTTGTGTTCATAAGTAGTGTTTGTAGAACGCCTGATTGAGAAGATCGTAACAATATAGATTATAAACACAACTTAAATAGACCCCCAGCTGACAATGGCTTTGTCTGCCTCAGTTGTGGAACAATTAGCAGGTCAGCTACTTCACGTAGCTAAGATGTACCAGGGGCCTGTTGTCTTCCATGATTTTTCCAATTTTAAAAACACATTTTTTGTTCAAAAAGTTCATTTAAATATGGTATTGTTGTGCCTTTGGTTTTTTATGCTCTTTCAATAATGTTATCTTAGCGGCGCAACAGTTTAGATGAAACGTAGCCTTACCAACAGGTTATTTCATATTTAAGTAAATTTTGCATTGTCGTACAGTAAAACTTTTCTAAGATCTTCTTATGTAGTTTAAAACTGCTGGGAAGCGTGGTCGAGAGGCCAAGTGCGCTTGAACTTGGCTTGGCTTGGCTACCTAGAAGGGGGCTCGAGGTTCGACACCTGACTCGATCTGAGTTGTGTTTACTGAGCGCCTAAAGGCAGCAAAACTCCTAGATACCCCCCCCCCCCCCACTGGTACACAAATGAGATTGGCCAAAAGCGCTCTGAGCATGCTATAAGCATGAAAGTAGCGCTATATTAAAGCTATAATAATAATAGGAATAATAGTCACAATTTTCTTGCCAGAGTTTCAATGTGGTCTTCCCACGTTGATTGTCAACAACGAAACCCAGATATTTGTATGAGTTCACTTGTTGTGTCGGTATATTTGTTTATCTGAAGTTTATGTATCGTTTGTGTTTTCCTTCTTTAATCTATTAGGAGTTCTTTAGTTTTTGTGACATTCAGTTTTAATAAGTTACCTACTAGCCACACGTAACGATTTAGATACATAATGAATGGCCTACGAAACAATGTTAACATATAAAAACTTTTTTAAAAAGTACTTCATAAGTCTCATGGCAAAGTGTATATTAAGTGTACGAACAATTAACAACATGTTTACATTTTGATAAAGGAAAGTAATTTCTCAATACTGCTAAAAATAGCCAAGCGAGATAGAGGGGGAACTTTCAAATAAATATGCTGGTTCTTTAATTGTCTGTGGGAAAGATAACTCTAACGACAGTTCAAATACAAGGGAAGACAATTATCGAGAGCAGTGAATAAGTTTCAAGTATGATGTAAGTCGACGGTTGTGAATGTTTTATTGAAATTAAGTTTTATTGTGTGTTAATAGTGTATGTTCAATATGTTTTGTTTAAATACTATCTACTTAGAGAAAGAACTGGATGTATCACATAAACATGAACTCGTTTGTTCTTTTTGGATAGACAATAATTCCCGACCCACATTTGACTTTGGGTCATCAAATGTAACTTTTGAAAATACTTTAACATACTCAATAGCAAATTAAATGCAATAGTATGTAACAATAACATATAACAACATTCTGAGATTGACATTCTATCTTGGACTACACATGTCACGAATAGCTTAATCAATAGCGCTCATTGTTTGGATTCTTGACTGCAGCACGCGCCTCTAGAAGTAAATACTGTTTATTTCAGCAGTCTGTGACCTCTGGACTGCACTCTCTCCCCATGACCTCCAGCCACTCATGTAAAGACATTCCAGACTAGCGATCTCTCCCTGCCTCCAGGTGGACCTGAGGATGGGGGGCAGGGGAGGTGAAGCTTTAGGCTGCCTAAAACTTTTACCTGACACTTTCTTAACTCACCTCCCACACACACCTTTTTATTTTCCGAGGTTACCCACCCCACCCTTTTTTTTCCAGTTATGTGATTGGCTACTATTACTTTCTTTTCTTTTTCAACAGTTATTCTATTCAAAAAACAAGTGCTGGATAACTCTGGAGAAAGGGATATCACTTTGGACAGTTCTCATGGAATACTTAATTTCTCTTCTATAGTTGTGTTTTCCAAAACCAAAATTCTGTGATACATTATTGACTAAAAGGTAAATCGAATTCAGTGTTACATAGATGAAGCATTAGAGTACAAATAGATCAGATATTGTTCTGATATCAAGAAAATGGTTTCCTCAATTGGCTTGATTGCGTTATTACTTCTTTCTTTTCTCTCTCTATCTCTGTCTCTCTATCTGTGAATCTCCCTCTGTCTCTGTCTATCTCTCTCTGTCTCAGTGTCTCTCTCTGTCTCTCCAAAAAAATGATCCCTATCTTATCTTATCTTATCTTATATAATACAGACGTTACTTCAAAAAAGAAGATGATTACGTCCTACGCGTCATGCATTTAGTCATGCATATTAACCAATGACTTAAATTCTGCCAAGTCACTGGTTTTACTGGCTAGCTCAGACAACCCATTCCATGCTCTAATAGCACTAGGGAAGAAGGAGTATTTGTACAAATTTGTCCTAGCATATGAGACGAGGAATGTGCCTTTATCTTTATGTCTTTCAGAGTATTTTATTAAATTTTGTTTTTGTATTTGAAGATTATGGTTCAGTGTTTTATGTATAATTGCTACTTTATTTTGAGTCTTCTGTCCTGAAAGCTTTCTAAATTTTGAGATTTTACTTAAGGTGTTACTCTATTAAAATGTGAATATTCGTTTGTTATGAATCTCACTGCTCTATTTTGTGTCTGTTCCAGTTTCTTAATGTTTTCTTAAATTGAGGGGTCCCAAACAGAGGATGCATTTTTTATTATTGGCCTAACCAAGGTTAAATAACATTTTAGTTTTATGTTCTTATTTGATTTATAGAAATTTGTTTCAATAAACCTTAATGCTATGTTTGATTTTTTTTAATAGTTTCATCAATATGTAGATTCCATGACAGTTTTTCATTTATTATAACACCTAGGTATTTTGCGTTTTTAGTCTGTGTTACTGGTTTGCCATGAATAAGATAAGTGGAATTAATTTGTTTTAGTTTTTTTGTTACTCTTAACAACTGACATTTTTCTGGGTGGAAGGACATGCTCCAAATTGATTCCCATTTCTGTAATTCATCGAATTCTCTTTGTAAAATATATGTGTCTTGTGTTGTTTATATTGTTCTATATATTATGCAATCATCTGCAAATAATTTGACTTTTGTTCCTGAAATAATGCAATTTGGTAGTCATTTATGTAACTTAAAAATAGTAGTGGACCTAAGACTGTTCCTTGAGGTACACCTGAGATTATTGTTATCGGTGTTGATTTAGAGTCATTTATTATTACATTTTGTTCACTCCCTATCAGAAAATCTTTAATCCACTGATGTAATGGACCATTAAAGCCGAAATATTTTCATTTTTTACGCAAACTATGGTGGTGAACTTTGTCAAAAGCCTTGGAAAAATCTAGTAAGATAGCATCTATTTGTTCACTATTATCTAAGCCTTTTGAAACATATCAATTAGTCCTATTAGTTTTGCTTCACATGATCTATATTTCCTAAAGCCATGTTGGTATGGGGTGAGGACATTAGGTTTGTCTAACTCTGGGTGGTTTATGATGTTGCTACATATTATGTGTTCTAGGTTTAAACCTACATTCACATTTAGAAAGAATAACACATTCTGTAGAATGATCTGCTAGTGACCTTTGAACTGTCTCCCTGGTATACAGTTAATTGAAGTGAATGCTGTTATCTCGTGATAAGCTAAGAACTTTTTCAATCATTTCCTGAACTTTTATGTCTCCTTTAAAACTTTTGGATGTTTACTTCCAGCACCACTCTTGAGCCGCCCATGTTGTAGTGGAAACAAATTTGTTGGTAAATTTGATGAACAAACACAACGACAACGTCGACAAGAACAACAACAACAGGGGAGGCTATTTGTTCCTCAGCCATTTGGGGATGTTCAGACTAAATTTTCAAATCTAAACATTTTCAAGACCACTATATTAAAAGATCATCGCTGTCCACTTCATAATAGAGACTAGATTGTGTTGCAAGTGAAGAACATTGAACAATTGATTTCACAGAGTGAAAAGTGCTAAGAGAATTATCGTATACTTTTTAAAATGAATAACAAATTAGCACGCTCTTTATTCTCTAGTTATCTCCCGTTTACATAGCTTCTCAAACTGAATTTAGGTTAATCACTATCGGTATCATTCAACGCGTTTCTCTTGTCGTTGGTTCTCACGATACATTACACGTGTATAAATACATGTTCTCTGCAACTGCCACGTTTGAGCAATAGGTGACAATATCCAAGTTAAGTGTCATCTATTGCTCAAAAGTAGCTGTTAGAAAAAGTGCTTGTTTTATATTTATAGGAATTTTTCTTTCCACTTGCTCCGAGAATGTGTGTTGGAGAAGTTACCTGTTAATTTATGTAAGGGGACAAGAAACTACATATATAGACGTATGGACGTAGCCAGGAGGGTTCTTGGGGTTCTCCCCACCCCGAAATGAAATCCCCCCCTGGGCAGAGGGGGGGGGGTGGAGTTTTGTGACTGATTTTTTTCTTTGATTTTGTTTATTTTAGGTGAGATGTTAATATTAAACCATCACTTGCCCCAGCGCAGTCGAAAGGGGGGGGGGGGTCTTTTAAAATTCCGTTTCAGGGGTTTTGCGGTTAAACCCCGCTCTTCTATAAAACAATAACAAAAATAATAATGCAAACGACAATCCCCAAATTCAAAGAAGATAGATAAGGGGGATTTTAATTTTAAAACCCTATCCGAAATTTTTTAAACGATAAAATCCCCTCTTTAATTTAAGACTAAAGCCTACATGTGTCACCCGAGATGAACTCCAATTGATAGCAAGGCTTGAAGGGCTAGTCCTCCCGTAGAGCCTTGGCGAGAAACTCTGCTGTTCGGCGTAGTACCTTTAAGCTCCCATACAGGTAAAGTGACTCTGCAGACACACTTCCCCGCAGCTCTCGGAGCTGCAAACACTCTTGCAAGATATGCGCCACTGTTTCCACCGAACCTCCATAGTGTCGGCATCGGGCATCAACATTTAACCGGAACCGGGTAAAATAAGCACCAACAGGGCAGTGCCCCGTCCTACGCAGCGCAATAATGGATTGTTCCGCAAATGCTGCCAGACTCCACGGGCTTTGTTGGAGCCATCCCAGGATTTCAATCACTTGTCATGTACCACTTTTGAATTAGTGTGTAGCTTGGTTAAACCTAATCGGGGTCACGAAACTGGGCACGGCCAGCTCTCCTTCTCGAGCCAGAGTTTCAGCCGCCTCAATGCCCCCCACGCTGCAGTGCGAGGGTCCCCCACTGCATAAAGATGACAGCTCCAATAAATAGGCGGATGTTATTTTGGGGAGCCTAATGCCTCTTCTACCAAAGGTGACTTCACCCCCCCCCCCCCAAGCCAGCCATGACTTGGATGCAGGAGATAGAATCTAGCTGCAATATCATCAGGTCCAGAAGCTTTATATTTCAGCCATAACAATAATTTAAATCATAGAGTGTTCTTATAGAGTCACATTACAGCTCAAATTTAGAGGTAAGTTGTAGATTCACTGTATAGGGTCAAATTGTTGAGTCACATTAAAAAGTCAAATTATACTACAACAATAACTATATAGATGCAAATATGAAAACCATTCACACACAAATGCCATACACACTCACAGGACAAGCGCTTTAATCAAGTAGGTTTCTCAGTGACGACAGATGACCTTGCAACCCTCTGACTGAAAGTGGGATAAACGAGTTTTCAACCACATTTATATACGAGCACATAACGTACTTTGTGTTCTAGCTGCAAAGACTTAACACATTGGCTCAAGTGGACTAGCTCTCCTACTTCTGGTAGACATAATTTCACGAGCACACTCCAAACAAGCACTACTCAATAAAGAGTTCTTGGTTCTCTTCTAACCTATCTTTCGTAAGGCTACCTTTCTAACACAAGAAACTACAGATTTATTGGCCGTCCACTTGGAGGTGTGTCTTGCTGTCTTATCTGACTCTATAATCAACAACAAACACGCCAGGAGAAGAGAACTCCGAAGCAACATGATGCGTAGATAGGAGTGAACTCCCCATTACCTAGTTCTAGGGATATAAAATAACAGAAGGAATAACATTAGTTTGTTTTCTCTCTTTGGTCGTATTCCTGGGTTTTGCCAGTGGTTCTCAACTGGTAACGAACACTTACAGCTTGATTTGACAGTTGAAGTCCCATCCCACAGTAGAGCCTATGATGTATTGCACAAATGCCACGGTTGAGATGAAGAGGGGAATTTGACTGCAAAACCCCCGTGGCTGCGCTGGGGCAAGTGATGGTTTAGTATTAAAATCTTACCTAAAATAAACAGAATCAAAGCAAAAAATCAGTCACTAAATTCCGGAGGGGATTTTATTTCGGCCCGCCTGGCTACGCCCATGGTTCCAACGTTTCCATGTCAAATTGAAAAGATCTAACAACTTTTTTTTTGTATTTACATTAAAGACTGTTAACCCCGTGTTTCTTTTGTATTTTTAAGTAGGCTTATGCTCACTTGCCATGGTGCGTAGCCATAGGGGGTTTTGAGTTTAAACCCCCCTTCAGCGGGTTTTGAAGCTAAAAAAACCTTTTCAATATAAATAAAAAAACAAATCACACACTCAAAAACCATGAGCGTAGCCAAAGGGGTTTGGAGTTTAAACCCCCTTCAGCGGGGTTTGAAGCTAAAAAAAATACCTCTTCAATATAAAAAAAAGCAAATTATACAGTCAAAAATCTATGAATGTAGCCAAGCCAAGGGGGGTTTTGAGTTTAAACCCCTCCTCCAGAGGACTTTTTTTAAAGCTTAAAACCCCTCCAGATGGTTTTGAGTTTAAATACCCCCATACAGAGACTTTTGAGGTAGAAAACCTCTCTCTTCAATTTTATTCTAAAGCAAACTACAGTCAACAAATTCTATGAGCATAGCTAAAGGGGGTTTGGTTTTTTCTTTTAAAATCCACAGATTTGTTAGTTTAAAACCCCCCAAAAAATGATTTTGACGATAAAACTTCCCTTTTCGATATAAAATCTAAAGCAAACTACAGTCACCTAATTCCAAGAGCGTAGCCAAGAGAGGTAAAAAATTTCTACCAGTGCCTGGGCTCCATTAAGTGCAGTGAGTAATCATCTGATGAAATTGAAAAACACTTAATGTTGCTCTACAAAGATGGCTAAGACAGATTTTAGGAGTCTGTTATAGAGATCGGGTCAAAATCAAGGAAATCCTATGGCGAACTGCGAGTCGACCCCTTAGTAAGATTGTGACAGAGCGTCGCATGCGGTTCTAAGGGAAATGTTTTCTGACAAAATAAATAACGCCTATTTAAAAGTTGACATGACAACGACGTCCAATGACATTGAGGCCATTACGAGGAAAGCGCAAACAAGGACATACTAGCACAACTTGGCGCCACATTTTCATGCAGGTCCACAGAGCAGGTGGGAAGAGGCTTCAGACATTGCAGTGACAGATTTTTGTGGAAGCAGCTTGCCGCCCAATGCGCTGAACGACGCGGAAGAATCTAAGTCAGTAAGAATAGCTAATAAAATTTTTAAATAAAATTTTTAATTGTAGGATAATGCTTTGTAGAATATGCATATTGTTGGCTTTCTATACCGGAAATAGCTCGACCCCCTTGCTGGCAATGGTGGGGAGTCTACAAGAACCTATTCTAATGTACAATAAACGTCTTCCAAAAGAATGAAGGGTCAGAAAGTAATAAAGATTAATTATGCACACACACACACGCACGCATGGTTGGAACATTAGCTTTGAATCCGATGTGTAGTTATTTGTGTAGTTATTTGATGTGTTGCTACGTTTATGTTCATAACTCTATATTCAGTATATTGAAAAAAAAAATTAATAAGATGCTCATCAATATGTGCTATAATTTATGTTTTCATTTTTTTTTCATGACTTTTAAAACTTTTAAATACTCTGAAAGACACAAAGATAAAGGCACATTCCTCGTCCCATATGCTAGGACAAATTTGTAAAAGTACTCCTTCTTCCCTAGTGCTATTAGAGCATGGAATGGGTTGTCTGAGCTAGCCAGGAAAACCAGTGAGTTGGCAGAATTTATGTCATTGGTTAATATGAATGACTAAATGCATGACGCATAGGACGTAATCATCTTCTTTTTTGAAGTAACGTCTGTATTATATAAGATAAGATAAGATAAGATAGGGATCATTTTTTTGGAGTAGGTTCTAGATCTACTTTCTATAGTTTCGCTTTAAAGTTTATTTGATGTATGTTAATGAGTTGAGGAATCGCAAACAGAGGGCGCCATTTCTTGGTCTAAGGTTGAATAGGATTTTAGTTTTCTTCTGAGATATTAAATATTTGTTTTTCTATTTGTCTGAGGTTCGTTTATGTTGATTCTCTCATGGCATTTCTTTCATATTGATGTTTGAGGTCTGGATCTAACTCCCTTAGAGACTCATGATGTTAACATGAGGAATAGAGAGAATGCATGTCAATATTTTTATTCTTTAGAAACCTTTATCTGTCTACTTGACCCTAGCTCTTCTACATTCATCCTGGTTCTGTCTAAATGACCTGCTAGAATTACCAACTAACTCCTTTTGGACAACTATCACAGAGAAGATATTAAATTTACTTGGTCTTAGATCCTCCCGAGTTTTTCGGCGCATTGGGCGGCAAGCTCTCACTGGCAATGTCTAAAGCCTCTACTCACCTATTGTCTACTGCTCCGAGGTCTTCCATGAAAGTGTGGTCCCCAAGGTATACGAGGACGTACCTTTTTGTGCTGCCCTCGTATTGGCCTCTTGTTATGCGTAATTCATTTTGTCAGAGAACATGTCCCACAAACCTCATTCGACACCGATCACCAATATAGGCACAACTCCTTTGCTCCCCTGGTAATCAAATCATTAAATACAATCCAACTCTATGATCTGAATATTGCATGTATGGTTTGAGTGAAACTGGAAATATATATTTTGTTTGCTATAGTTATTATGTTTTGGTTGAGTAATGCACACGTTTGAAGACCAAGTTCTCGTGGATAATATATATCGTATTATTATTATTATTGTAATGCTTTCCTGCAGAGGCGTCACTAGGGGGGGTAGGGGGGTGCGGTCCGCACCGGGTGACACCCGTTAGGGGGGTGACACCCAAGTTAAAAAATGCACTTTGTGAATAGCTGACAATTATTTAAAAAAACGGTGGCTAACTATTGGAACATGCTATTCACAATTAATGCTATATCATACTTAATATATCAAGAAAAACATGAAACCTTACTTTCAGATGTATGTCAGTTGCATGTATGTATATGAACACTGCTTTATTTCAAAAAAATATTTTAGTAGAATCTATTGAATTTGTAGCTAGCCCCGTAATATCAGGATGCCAACCGATAGTCACTGTTTAACAAATGAAGATATTCTTCAGACATAAAATTTTATTGAAATCTCACATATAATTAATGTAAATTTTGTACAATCGGAAAGTAAATAAGTGGCCATTGAGATTTCTGAAGATAATGGTTTTATTTCACTTTTCTGTAGAAGAAGCTCTTGCCAAGATGAATGAAATTTTACAATGTGTCAGTAAAAGGATATAATTGAATATTTTAATGGATTTTTCTTCTTGGGTAGTACCAAGAATGGTTCTGGTGCTTCTTAATGGGGAAGATTTAGTCACTTAATAGCAAAAAACTGTATTCTTTTGTTGCCAACTATTTTCAACTAATTGTATTGAAATGAAATATAAATTTGTAACTTAATTAAACGTGTGGTTGAAATAAAGTCCGACATTGGAATATTAAAAGACGTATGAAGAATTCATCTGGATTGGGAAAGTGTAAAACATCCGGCTACAAATACATTGGACAAGGAAGTCGTGGCTAGGATTGATGTCAAGAAGAAAAACAATGGAAGGAGATAGTGCACGGACTGTTTCTATACAAGCAGAATATTTAACTTTTTGTGACCATATTAACAACGAGTCTTTATTAAATTTAGAATTTCTATGAGATGATGGCAATGTTATGTAGATAAGACAAATTGCTGAAAGTACAATCTGTTATGCAAAAAAAAAAGTGTAGAAATAATTTAGCTAGCGACGTAAAAGACAGTAAGCACCTTTGTATTTTGTTTGGCAACACACCTGACATAGCACACCTGACATAGCACACCTGACATAGCACACCTGACATAGCACACCTGACATAGCACACCTGACATAGCACACCTGACATAGCACACCTGACATAGCACACCTGACATAGCACACCTGACATAGCACAAACTGATCAGATTCAGAAGTTATACAATTCTAAGGGAGATAAAAAAAAAAGTCTGCTGAGACTCAACTGAATAGTTTCTAATGTCTCTAGACAAAAGTTGAGCTTGCATTTATATGTGGAACTCAAAGATTTAAAAAAATGCAGCTTCAATGTCTGGAACCATGGAAGAGTACAGGAAATTTATTGTTATAAAAAAGGCACTTCTAAAAAAGCGGGAGTGCAGACATCATAGATAAGTATAAAAAAAACAAGAAGAAAGTGTCCGCAAAGAAAAGGTGCTGGACTCACTATTTAGAAAAGTAAAAGAGGTTCATTCTTAGGTGCATTGATCGTTTTTTAACTCTGAGCTTCAACTCTTACAGGAAGCAATTATTGATGTAGCAGATAGATTTTGAGCTGTCCAACCGAAAAAAAAGTATTGTAGATGTCAGTTTCAAAATATTGGCGTATACGATGATTTTATAAAGGCGACATTTAAACAGAAATACTATGTGACTGAGGAGAGATCTAAATGGCAACAAAAGTTATTCTTGGAGAAAAAGTTGAAAATGCATGATTCATATGCCACTAAGACCTTAAATAAAATCTCTAAATCATTTAATAAAGCCTTTAACCGTTCTTACCATCTGCGGTATCTATGGCATCTCATGTAAAAAATGATTTTTAAAATTAAAATTAAGAACTTTTTGAGACAAAGGAACAAACGACACTTTCACAACTTGACTTACTAAGACTTAGGTTCACAAAGGGCAATTTTATTAAAAATAAGACACTCACTTTGACGACTTTAATGATAAGTTTTCAAGTTTAAAATCCAGGGGAAAAAGTGTAATTTACTTATGGTTGCATTGTTGCAGAATTGAATTATAGATTAATGGCAATGTCTTCGATTCCAAAGATTGAGGATGCGTGCAGAGTTTCACATGACTACGCAAACCCAGCGAACTTTAGATAAATTGTAATAAACAACTGAATTTTAAAATTGAATAGACACTCATTTTGTAGTTGTTGAACAATCAAATAACGTATTTAATGCAACAAACTAAAATAAAGGTTGGTTTTTTAAAGGGGGGGGGGGGCGGGGGTGACACCCTGAGCTGGCGGACCACGTGACACCCACCATAGTGACGCCACTGCTTTCTTGGTCCTGTCTACTTGACCCTATAACTGCTATATTTGTTCTAATTCTGTTCTTTTCGCCCATCTGACCACTTTTTCTTTATCTTCCTTCAACCACACAGCACACTTCTCGTGTTGGTAAGTTTGTACCATCTCTGACTCGACTTTTTGTAGTTTTAATCCATCTCTCATTGTCAAAGGCCTAACTATTTCTCAGAGATCCACGTTAGAAATGTGCTTCTAATTCTATTTACATTTATTTCTCTCAAAACTAAATACTTCCACTAGTGCAAATCATACAAAATGTGTAGAACAGTTTATACTTCTTCATTAATTTCCTTTTGTTTTTGTCTGGTCAGGTAGTCTGTATGACGTCATTGACTGGTCAGGTACTTTGTATGACGTCATTGTCTGGTCAGGTAATCTGCATTGCGTCATGCATCGTGAAAAGTTCACGTTCACACCTGCTGAGAAGTAAGTTCGTTTGTGTTGTGAGTCATGAGAAACATTTTAAAAAACTTGTTTCGTTTTGTTTTGCCAATTCTTGGAACCTAAACACAGTTCTCAAAGCTGTTGTAACGATTTGTCTAGAAATGAGACAGTTAACGTTATCTGTTTGAAAAGAAAGACTACAATTGGCCAAATTGGGGAAGACGCTGCGTTAACCATAGCTATTTTTCGAAATATAATAATCTTTAAAATTTAATTTGGTCTGGGAGGTCTAGAAATTCTTTCTCTTGTCAGTGGGTATTCCCGTATGTCTTCATGAAAGAATAAAATAAATGCATTTTGCGCACCGTCTTCTTAGTCTAGATAATAGGCTTATCATTAAAAGTGTAGAGACTCTGAGCAGATTTATCTATACATGCGCTAAACCAGGAATTGTTCGGGGTGTGGAATTAGGGCGGAGTAAAAAAAAAAAATTTCATTATTTGTTATTATTCATTCGTTTCGGAGAGTTAAGTAGCCGCTCTAACAAGAAGTCAGCAGCTTCGTAAAGAAAGAATGTCGTTTCTTTTCTGTGACTTCTTATTTTCCCAAATTGTTAGATATTTGTTATTGTCCTATAACTCTGAGTTGGTAGTAAGAAATAAAAGAGCGCCCCATTGAATGTCCAACTCGCGCAGATTCAATGCTTTCATCTTCCCTAATGTTCTCATTGACTTAAACATGCTGATTTCGTGAGTAGAATTGTAATTAGGACGTATGGCACCTGCTAAGGGACATATATAGGCCATCATAGTTATATACTTATTGTTGGATCGATGTCTAGCCATTTGGTTTCATTGATTTTAAAATTGCGAAGAGCATGAAAACAAATACATGGACTGTGGCTTTGATTTACTTTTTGGGGGGGGGGGGGGGGGGAAGATATCCTAAATATCTTAGTAACACCATTGATGACGACCAGGTCGTATGGTATGCGCTCTAGACTGTTGTCTCGATACTTCCGTGTTCTAACCCTGCACGCCGCAACCCCCCCCCCCCCCCCCATTAATCGGGAGGTTTTGTTTAGGATTTAATACCCTTCAATTGAAGGAATATCTGAAACATATCAAAGTAACAAGCACCAGTCAGAAATAATGTTTATAACTTTCATAAACTTTACAAAACCTCAAAACTTACTCAAAGATATTTTTTTTCTATTTACCTTATAATAGTTAATCATCTTCTATTACCGTAAGGTCATCAAAACATCTTCTTTTACCTCTTGATCATCACAACATCTTCCTTACATTATGATCGTCAGAAACATCTTCTATAACCGTGTGATCATCAAAACATCTCCTATTATCTTTTGATCATCACTTAGAAACTTGCTGTTTATTATCTGCGAATTCATTTTGGAAGTTAATATCTATCCAGAACTAGAGTTGCGCTGTTTAAAATAGCAAACACATATGTTTGCCTGTAAGTTTGTATATGTCAGGTCATATTGATCTTAATGACGTAACAATTTATTTATAAACGAACTAACTATTTATGCTCTTTAACATTGCAATGTCTCGAAAAAAATCAAACAAATTAAAAGTTATCAATATAATCTTCAACAAGCAAAATATTTTTAAAGAATGTTTTTAATTAAAAAAAAACATAAAGCTAATATAAAGAAAAAAGAACCACACTATTACTGCATTAGTTAATATATTGCAAAATTTATCTCCCTTTTCTACATAAATCAGATTTAATTAATGACCAATAAATAATTAACTAATTAGTTAATTTTCTAATGATCCATGTAATGTCTTTAACCTTGTATAGTTGTACAGAGCTTCAAATTGATTGGAGAATCGGAAAGAGTAGAACTCACGTGTGCTTAGTTGTACCGTATAGACAAAGTGAGTTGATAGAAGCTTTGTCAAAACGAAAACTACCATGAAAGAGAACTACCCTTCCGTTTGATCAACGCAGTATGTAGAGTATTAATTGAATGAAGTCTCGTCTGGCCAAGAGCAAGGAAGAAATTAGATCCACAGACCATATGAAGATTCAGTGTAGTATTGCTATGATTTAATTTGAAATCATAATAAACCAATAAATATTAAATTAAGTAATCTCTTCAAGTATTATACTAATTTGCACGTTTTTTTTTTTGTTTTTTTTTGGTTGAGTGGTTCTATTTGTGTGTGTGTGTGAAAAGAGAGAGAGAGAGAGAGAAAGATTCTCCGTTTAAAAAAGTCTCTTGCATGTTTTTTCATAAAAATTTTGATTTTTAACACGTCACTTTGTCCCACTTCTACTAACGGCTAATATTTACCAATACATACGCTTCCCATGGGTTTATTTTTACAAATCTGGTCTAAAGACTTTTTGTTCAGTCTGACTTTTGAAAAACCTATCTTTTATCTAGCACTATTGGTATACCTTGGGGGGGGGGGGGTCTGTTATATTCTTAGAGGCTCTTTGACCCGGTAAAGAAAAAAAAAAGAGACATTTTTTGTCTCTTTTTTTTGGCCTTATACTGAGACATTGACAATAAACTTGTTCTCTACCTTGACCAATCCTAGATACGTTCATTACACAAAAGCAACAAGTGCTTCTGAGAGCTGTGAAATAGTTGTTAGCATTTTTTCGTTTCTATATCAAGAATTGCATTTTCTTATAACAAGTTCTAAGCATCACATCCTGTCTAATTCTTCCATATCAGGACAGTGACCTGTGTGCTAATCACATTCATTATACTGTGACCTCGTCTGATATCTTAAGTTTTTGTTGGCCTCATGCAATGATTTGTTTCCCTCCAGTAACTCTGTGTGATTTCAGCTCAAACTCGACACATAGTTCATCCCACAAGACACTTTTCTTGTTTATAAAAACTTCAAAGGATATCATTGTACTAGTCGACCCACGGCGTAGTATACGCCGCTATTTTGCAGGGCGGGCCTTAGGGCACTGCAACCGATGCGACCGCAGTGGGCCCCGCACTGCCATGGGCCCCACGCTAATCCTAGGTGCAAATTATTAAATGAAACCATTTTATAACTTATAACAGATTTTCCGCGGCCTCCTGATTTATCAGGAGCTCCTGGAAATCTCTTGAAATTGCAAAATATATGAAAAAGTCCAGGAAATCTCAGGAAATTTATATCTTTTGAAAACTCATACAAATCTCCTGAAGTATAGACAAATTTTTCATTTCGGGGTGTCATTCAAAATGGAAAACGCCTGTCCTAAGCGCGATAAAAAAATGGCATTAAACAATACCTGTAATTGTGAAATCTGGTGAAAGTAGCTTCTCGCGCCTTAAACTAATGAAGAATCACTTGAGATGAACAATTCTCGAAGATAGATTGAAACATTTGATAATTTCTTGCTATTGAGAGTGATCTATGTAGGAAATAGAATTTTTATGATATACTGTATGACTTCGCTACACGCAAGGCTCGTAAAGTAATTCAGAGCATAGTAAAGAATGAATAAAATGCAAAGACGAATTTATTTTATAATGCAAACTCTTAATTTTCACTTATTATCCGTATCCCTACCCAAACTTGGCCCCGCGAAATCCGCTTCGCACAATGATTAAGTCCGGCCCTGCTATTTAGTGACGGATAAATACAGAGTAGATTATTTGTTCTCCTCTTCCCCCTCTTTTTTTTTTCGCCGCTAAAGTTACGTGGGGCAACTCTGGTCCGACTTGCAGAAATAAATGAGTGATCTTTCCATGACTTCTTGGTGTTAGGAATGGTTGAGCCGTGAAGAGAATTATATATAGATATTGTGGTAGGTTGCTCATAACAGGCCTACTTAATAAGTATGCTTATCTTGTGTTACTCCTGGAAGTGAATGCGACCTTTTTCTTCTAACAGTCCCGAACGAAAAGGACTATTGGATTTTAACATTTCAACGTGATTTTTAAAAAACAAAAAGTTGGTTAACAGGAATAATAATAATTGTTACATTTTTAAGATAAATATTTATAAATATCAGATCACTGTCCCAAACACTACAGTGGCTTCCACTAGATCATTGGACCAATTCTACTGGCCAGTAGAACTGGCTCAGTTCTACTGTGGTCTCCACTAGATTACTGGCTCAATTCTACCGTGGCGAAAAAATTAACTTCTCGTAGCGAATTAATGCAGAAAATATGCGAGTGCTAGAATATGTCTTTTCAGATAATTTGTGCATCTCTTTATTTATGTATATATATATTCTTTTCTAGCTTGACGCTAGCGCTAGTTGATATATATATATACAGTAACTGTCGCCTGATTAAGTAGCCACATACTAGTGACCAAGTATCGTTATTGTCTGTGATGACAAAAAATACTAAGAATTAATTGACAATAATTCACATTTTTTTACGTCTACAAAGTATTTACTAGACAGGGAGACAGAGACAGACGCAGAGAGGCAGAGACACAGAAAGAGACAGAAAACACACATTGATAGGCACAGACAGTAGAAACAGAGAGAAATACGAGAGACACAAAGAGAGAAAGTAAGACATAGAGTGGGACAGACAGAGTGTGTGGGACAGAGATGGAGAGAAAAAATGTATAAAGATGTTATAGTCTTTGCATGTCTATGTGGGCCGGTGGCATGTGTCTGTCAAGAAATATTTTAATTACTCAAATAATGTCTGGTTTCTGTTTGTGCCTTATTACATCCGCGTGACTGAGGGCCTAGTGTTGTGATTGTTGTGAACTCCTAGCCTATGACTTTGACATGGATACATTACGTATGCAATACTTCAAGAAACAATAGGGATGCATCAGACATAAGAAATATTTAATAAAGCAATAGGAATAAATTATAACTGTAGATTACGCCAACAAAAGCTGAATTCCTAAATTACATTAACTATCAGAACTGCCTTATAATGGCTGCTACTATGCTATCACAGAACTCCGGTCCCCTGTCAACAATAACAAAACTTCAAGCGCTGTCACTCTGTCCCAACCAATGGACCAATGAAAAAATAGTAAAATAATAAATAAACATAGAATTCTTTAAGTCTTACAACCAAGGTTCTATGACGTACCATATTATAAACAAAACATAATCACCACATTCCCCCCTTACCAAAATAAGCTATTAATATAACTTATTAATAGCGTTCAAAGTTACTAGCTTATATTTCAGTATCAGGTAAAGAAAGAGTGCACACAAAAAAATACAGATATACTCTACCCTCAATAGTATTGAACTCAAAACCAAATTGGAAAAAGAAAAATGACAGAATCACACCAAATTACAAGTTAACATATCTACATTTCCCAATTAACTCTTCTTCTTCACAATTTCAACCAATTTCTTTACAACACCAAGAATTAACTAGTATTGGAGAAAAAAAATCACTAACTGTACATCATCAGTTTAAACTAATCAAAGCTGGTCATTAGGTACTCATATACAATACAAATAGGAGACTTGCTTCACTACATTGTGAATTTGTTTAAAAGGAAATACATCTCAACTGATCAGCATTTATATTAGGTGTTTGGTAATGCAGGGCCTTGGTCACTCATCACGGCGATTCGTGTACCTACGTATCTGGTCAACATTGGCTGTAAGTTGAGAACTATCTGTCAAACTGTGCACATAGAATGGAGTCAAATGGGCTGTCGACATATAATAAGATAAGAATAGGAATAAGATCAAATGTCCTGAGGATTTGGGGGGGGGGGAGGTAAACACTATGTATGGAGCTATAATTATTCATACATCCTAAGAATGTAGGTCTTAAATTGCCATGAATGGAGTCAATTGTTCTGAGGCTGTTATGGTGGAAAGCTGCCCCACCAAAAGACTTGTACTGTCAGACGCCACCTTGTTTCACTATTCAATTTTTACACATAGTCTCATACGCCGAGGTTTCAAAACGTTCTTCCCACACCGAGAAGATTAAAGGTAGTGGTGTAAAGATATGTTGACAACGCTCTGCAGTCTGATCAAATGTGGTGGAGTCACATAACTGAAGTGGAGAGGGACTGCTCTGTTGCAGTGCTGTTTTCAAACTTGATGCACATCGTCTGAATCAAGAGTGACTCAGGCGATACGAGAAAGTAATGTCAGTTGTTAAGGGAAACAATGTCTCTACACACAGCAAACTTGTGACTGGTACAGACAGATTCACACTGTCTCATACTAACACACAGTTGTTTCCTTCTGGTCGCTAGATCAAAGGTCACTAAGTACAATATTCTGCCTAATACTTCGACACTGGTATGTTCACGTTGTTTTTTCAGTCACAGGAACTGAAAGTAGTCTCCACACACACAAACAGTCAGCTACAGTATGGCTGTAACTCTCTATTTGACCTTGACCTTAAGGAAATTTAGTCCAAACTATACTAGTAGCTCTGCACATGTGTAGCTTCAAAATACTTGCACATTCTAGAAGCAGGTCAGCCTTGAATTTCGCCATCACTGTCAATCAAAAAAAACATTCATCACTACGCTGGAGCGTGCACTGCCCTCAGAACCTAATAGTAAAACGTTTCTCTCTGTGGTCTCCAGTACACGGACAAGTTCCCATTCCGTCCTCTTTCCTGTTGACAACGGTAGAAGCTTGAGGGTGTCATTGCTTCCTTCAGTTCTTGGCGTCTGACGTCAGCGTCGTTTCTTCCTTTCCCACGTCCATAGCCAGCTCGAGCAAATTCTCTTGGTCGCCATGGACATCCCCATCTATCTCGGTTACCATAATATCTGTTGACTGGTGGGCTGCCATAATATCTGTTGACTGGTGGGCTGCCATAATATTTGTTGACTGGTGGGCTGCCATAATATTTGTTGACTGGTGGGCTGCCATAATATTTGTTGACTGGTGGGCTGCCATAATATCTGTTGACTGGTGGGCTGCCATAATATTTGTTGACTGGTGGGCTGCCATAATATTTGTTGACTGGTGGGCTGCCATAATATCTGTTGACTGGTGGGCTGCCATAATATTTGTTGACTGGTGGGCTGCCATAATATTTGTTGACTGGTGGGCTGCCATAATATTTGTTGACTGGTGGGCTGCCATAATATTTGTTGACTGGTGGGCTGCCATAATATTTGTTGACTGGTGGGCTGCCATAATATCTGTTGACTGGTGGGCTGTCATAATATTTGTTGACTGGTGGGCTGCCATAATATTTGTTGACTGGTGGGCTGCCATAATATCTGTTGACTGGTGGGCTGCCATAATATTTGTTGACTGGTGGGCTGCCATAATATTTGTTGACTGGTGGGCTGCCATAATATTTGTTGACTGGTGGGCTGCCATAATATTTGTTGACTGGTGGCTGCCATAATATTTGTTGACTGGTGGGCTGCCATAATATTTGTTGACTGGTGGCTGCCATAATATTTGTTGACTGGTGGGCTGCCATAATATTTGTTGACTGGTGGGCTGCCATAATATTTGTTGACTGGTGGGTTGCCATAATATTTGTTGACTGGTGGGCTGCCATAATATTTGTTGACTGGTGGGCTGCCATAATATTTGTTGACTGGTGGGCTGCCATAATATTTGTTGACTGGTGGCTGCCATAATATTTGTTGACTGGTGGGCTGCCATAATATTTGTTGACTGGTGGGCTGCCATAATATTTGTTGACTGGTGGGTTGCCATAATATTTGTTGACTGGTGGGCTGCCATAATATCTGTTGACTGGTGGGCTGCCATAATTGCGTCTGTAACAAGGTCTACGTCCTTGATAGCCTTGGTATCTTTGAGGCTGGAATTCTCCTTGGTCCTCTGGATACTGCCGCCTTCCTCCATTGCCATTTTCTCTGTACCATAGATACCATCCACTCGTCCTAGAGCTACTTCGGTCAGCAAAATCTCTACTGCCCTGCACATTAGAACCCCCTGGACCAGAATCTCTACTGCCCTGCACATTAGAACCCCCAGGACCAGAATCTCTACTGCCCTGCACATTAGAAACCCCTGGACCAGAATCTCTACTGCCCTGCACATTAGAAACCCCTGGACCAGAATCTCTACTGCCCTGCACATTAGAACCCCCTGGACGATGTTGGGGCTGTTTCTTTTCGTTTCTCTTCTTCCACGACGTCAAATTCCGTTTTCCCGCCTTCTGTAACACTTGTAGGGTATTTTCTTGGGTTGCTTTTAACTATGGCCGTCTGGTGCACAAATGAATCTTCCTTATTTCCGTCCCTGCCAACATGATCCTAACTTTCTTGTTCTGGTTTTAGTTTTTGTTGTCTGCCTTCAACTTGTTGTCTGTCTTCCACTTGTTGTCTGTCTTCCACTTGTTGTCTGTCTTCCACTTGTTGTCTGTCTTCCACTTGTTGTCTGTCTTCCACTTGTTGTCTCGTTTCTAAAGGAATTGTTGAACAACGGTGTTCTACGTGTTTAGGGTCGTAGCCTTGTCTCCTTTGTTGTTGCCCTTGAAATTCAGTCGTCGCTGATTGGTCGATGTCATCAGCTTCTTGTGTTGGCTCCCAGTTAAAAAATTGTTTCCATCTATCGATCTGAGCCTCACTTGGACACTCTATAATTGGTACATTCCCTATCACCACTTCGAATGGACCATTTTCAACAACTATAGCTTCCACCTTTTTATTGAAATACGGAGCGTTACTGTGTACTATAGCTGTTGGGTAGCTCTTTATTTGCCCTCCGAAACCTTGTACTTTGCATTGCCTCTTAGTGACTGGTGAGGTCTCACAAGTTTAGCTGAGTACACATTTGGTGGCCCCAGTATCGCGTAGGGCGTGAGTATGATAGCCATTTGCTATAGCTGGACATACGTACGGTGAAAGGCTATTCGCCAAGCCTCCAACATGGGCTACAACATCGTTCTTGTAGTATTCTGTTCTCCGGGCATCTCGACAATACTTCGCTATGTGCCCCATTCTCCCACAGTTGTAGCATCTCACTTCACTTCTCTGGGCCGGTGACTGATTTAGTCTATAATCATTTCGTTCTCTTTGTATATCTCTGTTTTGTGGTGAACTTTGTTGTTGTGCTGTTTCTTCCTTTGTAAATCGTGCTGTTGTAGAGACTGCTGCGGCGGCAAATTCGATTTCTTCACTGTTTTCAACCTTTTGTAGTATTTCGCTCGGATGTGCCGCTACATAAGTTTGACACAGTTCCATGACGGTCTCCACACTTCTTGGTTTTCTTTCCTGTAGGAAGGCAAACAGATTCTTCCCAACTGTTGATATGATTTTGTCCAATATGATAAACTGCTTCAGACTCTCGAAGGATTCTTCAATTCCAGACGCTTGAACCCATTTTTCGAACGTTATTTTCACCTCAGAAACAAATTGCTTCATGTTGCCGTCTGATGGTGGTTTTAGCTCATGAAACTTCTGTCGGTTGTCATCTTCGCTGTATTGATAGAAATCAAGTAATGTTTTCTTGAGGGTGGCATAGTTGGCTACCTCGTCATCGCTTAGGACTTGTAGTGCATCGAGGGCCTTTCCTCCGACCAGACTGAGAAGTTGTATGGCCCATTCGTGTTGCGGTTCCTTTTCAAGTTTCATTAGCATTTCGAATCTGTTGATAAATGCATCCATCTTGTCCTCGCCTTCCACGAATTTGTGTCTTTTTGTTTGGGGAGTGTTTCTTTTCCTCGTGTCTCTATTTTCTAGCTCCACTACACCCTTTCCTTTACTCTCTTTTTCAATGGCGGCCATTTTGGCCTTCGATTCCTCGTCGTCTCTTTATATTTTGGCCGCTACTTGGAGCTCTTCCATTGAAATCTCTTCTTCCTGCATTGTCATCTTCCGTTCTTCTATTTTCACCTTTTCTTTTCTTTCCTCCTCCCTTTCTTTCCTCTCTTCCATTCTAGTATCTCTCTCCTCGTTCTGTCTTATGATTTTAGCAACCCACTCATCTAGCTCTTCTCTCTGGTATCCAAGACTCTTTCCCGTTTCGTATAGTTTTAGTAGGTCACCGTATACTTTTTCGGCCATTTTATAGACGTAAGTTTGTTCTTATACTTTAGGACAAGAGTTTTAGTCCTTGAGTTAATTAATTTTCCAGCTCTTTATTCCAAGAAAGTAGAGTTTACTGCTAGCCAGAAGATAATAGATAATAAATCTCCTGGTTTGTCAAAGATTTGACACTTTAGTTGTACTATAAGGATGAAATAGTTCACCTGTCAACTTGTTGACATACCCTGCTGCTCCACCATTGTTGTGAACTCCTAGCCTATGACTTTGACATGGATACATTACGTATGCAATACTTTAAGAACACCAGGGATTCATCAGACATAAGAAATATTTAATAAAGCAATAGGAATAAATTATAACTGTAGATTACGCCAACAAAAGCTGAATGGACCTCATTCACCAATCGTAAACAAACAACATTTAGCCACGTGGCGCTCTATCTCTTTTATATAATTTACGATCTCATGTTAATTCATGATGGTTGTCACGTGACAGTTTTTTCCATTGTTTTATCAATAAGATCACGTGACTGAATGTTGTTTGTTTACGATTGGTGAATGAGGTCCATTCCTAAATGTACATTAACTATCAGAACTGCCTTATAATGGCTGCTACTATGCTATCACAAAACTCCGGTCCCCTGTCAACAATAACAAAACTTCAAGTGCTGTCACTCTGTCCCAAACAATGGACCAATGAAAAAATAGTAAAATAATAAATAAACATAGAATTCTTTAAGTCTTACAACCAGGGTTCTATGACGTACCGTTTACAATATTATATACAAAACATAATCACCAAACCTTGTCTTGTACGAGCTATTAGTGTACTGTAATGTACCAATAGAGGGGGAACAATCGCTTCCTTCCACCTGTTATCACATTGCGCAATCTTTGTGTTTTCTCTTTAGAACAGAAGAGTTATGTGTACATTGCCATTTTGTTTAAACCGTAACAAGTATGTCTTCACAATCTATTCATATTCAAGTCTGTACAATCTAATCATAAGAATTTAAAACCAACAAACAAACAAGAAACTCAATTCTTGTATTCTCTAGAGAGCATGTAGAGCCGACTGTATCTTTACGTTTACTGAACGTTACTAAAATATGAAATTAACCTTCACGTGACCTTCAAGTGACCACTACCCCTCTCAACCCTTATAGTTTTTTTTTTGTTTTTTTTTGCATTTGAGAGTTACTTCCTACTCAGCCTCGTTCTGAGAACATAGGTAGCCATTGTCAACTTTTGGAGAAGAGACATTCGGACTGGAGCAAGCAGACGAGATTAAGAGAGGATAAGATCTGGCTATGATAGAACAAATTTAAGACGTAGCTTACAGAAGGTCAAGGTCAAGAGTCGCTGAGCCAAGCAGAAGTTCTTATTTATTGGTTTACATAAATTTAAATGTGTACAGAAGCTGGCATGAGTTCTGGGTTTTTTTAGTGCCAATAGTTGTGCTAATTCTCTAAGCTGTGTTGTTTCACTCCATTGCTTATCTTTCATTTGTTTGTGTCTATATAAAAGGGCAGAGACCGAATCCCTTGTTGGGGAGAAACGAGTCAACTCCTACAGAAGAAACTTCTAGATTTCTTTGATCTTTCTTGTCATGAGCTCCTTCCAATGATGAATTCAACTAATTCCTACTACAGCACTACTTGACAGATAGTCTACGCCACTACTTGACAGATAGTCTACGCCGCTACTTGACAGATAGTCTACGCCGCTACTTGACAGATAGTCTACGCCGCTACTTGACAGATAGTCTACGCCGCTACTTGACAGATAGTCTACGCCGCTACTTGACAGATAGTCTACGCCACTACTTGATAGATAGTCTACGCCGCTACTTGACAGATAGTCTACGCCACTACTTGATAGATAGTCTACGCCACTACGTGACAGATATTCTACGCCGCTACTTGACAGATAGTCTACGCCGCTACTTGACAGATAGTCTACGCCACTACTTGACAGATAGTCTACGCAACTGATGAGGTTATAACTTCACAACGTACTAGCACTAACATATATATATATATATATATATATATATATATACTGATACACACTGATACACAATGATACAACTGACCTTTACTATATTGTTCACTTCTACTTCCCTCTAGTTCACTTCAAATATATAAAGAACTGAAAGTCTTAGAACAACTTATGGACCTGCTACAACTCAATGACTTCAGAAGCTGAAAGGACCCCAACTAACTCACTTTCCCCTAATTTATGCATATTTCAATCATGTTTTCTAGAATCCTAGAAACTTCTGTCCCAATATTTCACTTTTTTTTCATCTTCCACTCTATCACTCTTTCTCTGATTGGTTAATTATAATTAACACATATTTACTCCTGTGAACTTCTTTTGACCTAACCCTTTCTTAAAAAATGTAGCATGAGGTCATGTATCGATTCGTGCCATAAGCAATGTCTGCACACAAAACAATGTCTTCAATTAGTTAAAGTACGCTATGTGTGTGTATATATATATATATATATGTATGTATATATATATATGTGTGTGTGTATATATATTTATGTATATATATATATATATATATATATATATATATATATCATGGGCGTAGCCAGGGGGGGTATTTGGGGTTCAAACCACCCCGAAATTAAATCCCCCCCCCCCCCCGCAAAGGGGGTGTTGGAGTTTAAGTGACTTATCTTTTGCTTTAATTTTGTTTATTTTAGGTGAAATTTTAATACTAAACCTTCACTTGCCCTAGCACAGCCAAGGAGTTTTGACTTTAAGACTCCATATAAAGGGGTTTTGAGTTGGAAACCATCTACCAGGGGGTTTTGAGGGGTTTGAGTTTGAAATCCCCTAACAAGGGGTTTTGAGTTTGAAACCCCATACCATGGTGTTTTGAGTTTAAACCCCCTACCAGGGGTTTTGAGTTTAAAACCCCCTGGTTAAAAAAGCAAATTACACATTCCAAATTGTATGAGCCTAGCTAAAAAGGTTTTGAGTTTAAACCCCTCTTCAGCTGGGTTTGAAGCTAAAAATACCTCTTCAATATCAAAAAAAGCAAATTACGCTATGAGCATAGCCAAAGGGGTTTTTCGTTTAAAACCCCCGCCAGCGGGGTTTGAAGCTAAAAAATAAATCTTAAAAAAAATAAAAATTCCCAATCAAAATGCTTTAAGCGTAGCCAAACCAATTGGGTGTTTTGAGTTTAAATTTTCCTTCAGAGGGGTTTGATGCTAAAAAATACCTCTTCAATATAAAAAAAAAGCAAATTACACACTAAAATTCTTTTAGCGTAGCCAAGCCAATGGGGGGTTTTGAGATTCAACCCGTCTCCTCCAGATGGCTTTTTGAAAAGTTTAAAACCCCTCAAGCTAGTTTTGAGTTTCAATCCCCATACAGAGCGTTTTAAGGTTGAAAGCCTCTCTCTTCAATGTTTTTTTCTAAAGCAAACTACAGTCAACAAATTCTATGACCGTAACTAAATGTGGTTTTGAGTTTTAAAAAAAACAACAACTCCAGATATATTTTAGTTTAATCTCCCCCCCCCCCCCAACAGATGATTTTGACGATAAAACTTCCCTTTTCCATATAACATCTAAAGCAAAATAGTCACCTAATTCCAAGATCGTAGTCAAGAGAAGTTACACATATCTACCAGTGTCTGGGCTCCATTAATAAAGTGCAATGAAATTGAAAAGCACTAAATGTGGCTCTACAAAGATGGCTAAGACGGATTTTAGGAGTCAGGTATAGAGATCGGGTCTAAATCAAGGAAATCCTATGCCGAAGTGGGAGTCGACCCCTTAGGTTGTGACAGAGCGTCGCATGAGGTTTGCGGGACATGTTCTCTGACAAAGTGAATTTCGCATAATAAGAGTTGCGAAAACATCGTAGTACAACTTGGCGCCACACTTTCATGTAAGCAGGTGGGAAGAGGCTTCAGACATTGCCAGTGCCAATTTTTGTGGAAACAGCTTGCCGAACGGCGCGGGAGGGTCTAAGTCAGTAAGAATAGTACATTAGGTTTTTGAAATAAAACTTTTTGATAGCAAAATAATGCACTGTAGGTACCTCAGAATATCCATTTAGTTGGTTTTCAACATTTGAACAAAATAAATTTATGAGTTGGATAGCACAAGTACATGTTGGATAAGCATCTTCATTCAGCATTTTGAAACAAAAAATATATACAAAATACATTTATAAATTGGAGATATCACACAGAACTAAGAACAACAAAGAAAGTAGATTTTTAACAAAGTATTCATGGAGCCTGATCAGCTCTAATATATATATATATACATAAAAAAGGTGCCCTCACTCGAAATAGTGCTTGGCGGCGGGGCTCCGCCCCCCGCTGAAGAAGCTCTCAGCGCTCCCCCAGAGCCCTTGCTTTCAAGGGCTAGGAGTCTACAATTTTTTCACTAACTCCAGAAAGAACCTATTCCTTGGGCACAATAAACGTCATCCAAAAGAATGAAGTGTCAAATTGTAATAGAGATAAATTATGTACACACACACACATCCATCCACTCAAACATATATATTTTTTTGCGGGGGGGGTCTATATATATATATTATTGTTGTAGGGTAACTGAACTGTCTATTCCTTACGTGTCAGAAGGTTTTGTCCGTTATGTGTTGATATTGTGATCTGATTGAATAAGCCAAGTATTTGGTAATTTGAGTAGAGTTCTTTTATAACAATACTCAAAGTACTGTCTTAAATTGTATTTTTAAAATTTTTAACAATGTTTCCACTAGACTTTTTTCTAATTAAGAGTGTCTTAATGTTTACCTACACCAATGAATGTTTTAATTCAAGTATGTTTCCACTACACGATATTTTTAACTGCTAGAAACAATATTCACAGAATGTTCCTTGACCACTAGAAACTTTTTTTTTTCATTTGTAATGTTTACACTCACAAAAAGAAGACATTGTGTCAGGCTAATCTTGTATTTCAACCTATTTAGTAGTTTTAAGTTGATGCAGAGCCAATCATTGCCCATTAGATTCGAGATTCGTAAAACCTCAAGATTCAGGTAACATTAGAGCGTCTCAGAACTAAAAAAAAAATTGCGATTAATTAGATAACCCTGTCCAGGCTTTATATTTATAGGTCTATGGTTAAGCCTTGTTTTGAAACCCGAATTATAGATTGAACTGTTGATCGCGTAACCTCCGTCACGTAGGCCACAGCAGGTATGGGTTACAAAACAATTAGGTAATGGAGGATAACTCGGAAATTTTATTACGTCTTGACTCTGGCTTTCCTCTTGTTCCAGTTCTTTCAATGTATCTAGTCTTCTAAAAGCTTTCTCGTTTCTTCACTCGCTCTCCATCACTTAGTGAACATACTTTAGTGAACATCACTTTTAGAGGCCCGAAAGTGGAAAAGACGTTATTAGTTTAGTGTGGAATGTCTTTCCGTCTGTCCGTCCGTCCGTCCCGTTTAGATCTCGTAAACTAGAAAAGATAGTAAAAATCTGACACTATAATATTTTAGACCATTCTAAGTTCTGATGCAACGGTTACTATTTTTTCTGAAAGCGAAAAATCTTAATTTTTTAAATCACTTATGCAAGCAGTTTTTTCATAAAAAAACACCACTGTTACAACTATTCACTATTAATGGTAACAAACACGGGAGGCTCTTTAGAAGGGGATATACACATTCACCATAATTATTACATATTTATGCCAATCAATAGTTTTAGATTTTGTATTGCTAAGTTATGTAAAAGAAATTATACTTACTACTACATTTGCACACACAAAAAAAGGTTTTCTGTTTTTTAAAAGAGAAAAAAATCTATTTAGTATGCAAATAAGTTGGACATAATTTAAAACAATAATTAATAATTAGTTTTTCATATTATTTCATATTATTGCGTAAGCTACATTACACTACCATAGATATAGTACACTTAACTTTTTTTTTTTACGGAAATGTTTTTTTTCTTGAGGATTTGAATAAGAGATTGACCCTTTACAAAACAATTAGATCAATTAGATATTCATTATAAGACATCAATTAGGCCAGGTTCACATCTAACTTTACATTCACTTTCATATATCCTTTGGTCTGCTGGACCGCTGGGGCACCACACAAGATCTGTCAACCTTCCTTCTCCGTTCTTCTCAGTCATTTGTCGTAGATAGAATTTCATTCTGATGTTCTTTCTGAAAATATTTAAACCTGCCTTTTTACCTGCCTGGATGGACCACTTCGGGGGCCGATTTTAAGTTAGTGTTTCCACACAAACTGTCTTTGTAACCTTGTCTTTATCTTAATTGTTCACTAGTGCCTGGTATAATAAGGCTTTAACTAAAGAATCGAAACTAAATTATTGGACTACACAGATCTAGAAAGAGATCAAAATAGACGGACTATAGCCTTAAAAGACGATGTCGAAATAATTTGAGCTCCGTTAAACTAAATTTAACAAACTTTATTCTCAAATGTAATAAATCAAGAAATTTAATTTGAAAATTACATCGAAACAAGCAACATTTAGAAATACTTAATAACAAAAAAAAAACATATTCAAGGGAAAGAACTCCACACTTACAACTATATCTCATTAATGTAGAGATATTTTCCTTTTTTTTTTATATCAAACAAAATAATTAATTACCAGTTATTCTTTGACTAATTGTGAAATTTTTTTTAGTGATACGTGTATTGTCTTCGCTAATGAATAAATAGTTTAATTTTGGGGATCTTTTAGCAGTGACATTTACACTTAGCCAACCTCTACATGAACTGCTCTGCAAATGTTGGCAAGAAGGTGCTGTGCCACAGGATCTGCGGGATACTTACATCATTACTCTGTACAAGAACAAAGGTGACAGAAGCGACTGCAAGAATTACAGGGGAATCTCCCTCCTAAGTATTGTAGGCTACAAAACTCGCTGATCGAGTCTATCCAGAATCACAATGCGGCTTTCGCTCAGGAAGATCCACAATTGACATTTTCTCCACCCGTCAACTTCAGAAAAAGTGAAGAGAGCAAAGAATGCCTTTGTACATTGCATTCATTGACCTGAAAAAGGCCTTTGATCTAGTCAGTAGAGAAGGCCTCTTTAAAATCAACCCAAGCTGCTAAATATTATTGTCTCTTTCCACCAAAATATGATGGGGACAGTGCATTTTAAGAGCGCCAGCTTCGAAAGTTTCAATAATAAACAGCGGAGTCAAACAAGGATGTGTCCTGGCCCCAACCCTCTTTGAAATACTCTTTTCAATGCTAATCCACCACGCCTTTGATAAATCCTGGAAGGCATCTATCTCCATTCCAGATTTGATGGCAAACTTCTAAATATTGCTAGACTGAGGGCAAAAAAAATCAAAACCACCCTCGTAAGAGGTATGCTATTCGCGGACGATGCAGCGGTAATGGCACACTCACAAGAGGAGCTTCAGTCACTAATGTCCCGCTTCTCTAAGGATGTAATTCCTAACCATTAGCACAAAGAAAAGTAATGTTATGGGACCACCTGCTGCAGCACCACCCTCCATCCTCATTGACAATAACAAGCTGGACAACGTAAATGAATTCTGCTACCTTGGATCTACAATTCAAGATGACCTGTCTCACGCATAGGGAAGGCCGCATCAACCTTCGCTAGACTCCGACCAAGTGTTTGGAAAAAAACAGAAACTCACCACAGTTACCAAAATGGAGGTCTACAAGGCATGCGTTCTTAGCACGCAGCTGTACGCAGGGAGTCATGGACTACCTATACAGAGCAAGAGAGAAAACAAAACTCTAACCTTTTGCGCTGCCTTCGAAGGATCTTGAAAATAACATGGAAATAAAGAGTGTGTAAAACTGAGATCCTCGCGAGAAAGGGCCTTCCAAGGATCTTTACAGTCCTCAGGCAACGCTCCTGCGCTGGCTCGGAAATGCTCTCCCGATGGAGGACAATCGCATCCCGAAAATCATTCTGTACGGGCAACTCGCGTCTGGCTCAAGAAAAACAGGTCGCACCCAAGATTCTTTACGTAGATGTGACATAAGGAATTTAAAATCAGTGAACATTGATACTGACCATTGGGAAGACATAGCCTTAGACCGCACTAGTTGGAGAGAGACGGTGACCAAGAAAGCTATGGACAGCGAGAAAACATGGGACTCAGCGCTTGAAGAAAAACGTGCCACACGGAAGATGACCAGCTCCTCTACCACCAAAGCGAAAGCCACCTTGACCTGCAATATATGTAAACGGGAGTGTCTCTCCAAAATAGGGTTCCACAGCCAAATGAAAAAGTGTTCAAGATAAACCATAGTCGTTCTACGACTGAAGGAGGCCAATATATATATATATATATATATATATATATATATATATATATATATATATATATATATATATATATATATACATATAAATGTTCAAAGTTTCAACTTGACCCGAGAATAGGTGCGGGAGAAATGACGTGTTCAAACCTTAAATCAGACAAATTTAATTGATATAAGCTCTGTAACAATACTTATAATACAGAACATTAATATGTTTGTCGCCTTCATTTTAAAACGTCTATGACTCGAGTTGTTGAGTCCAGAGGAACGGAAGCCCTTACAGTATATGATTATACTTATCATTTGCGTCACAGGCTCTCTGGCTCCCGATTTTTATCAGGGTCTGAGTTAAGTCGCATAGCAGAGAAAGTTTAGCGTTAAAGTGTTACTTCTCTTAGAAGGTTAGTCGTCAAAATTGCCGGAAGTTGTAATGGTTATAAACATCCCACTACCTATAAAATGTTTCCAATAGCATGAACTTAGTCTCTGACCTTCAGCCCAACCGTTTGCTTCAGGTTTGATTTGTTTCATCTTAACATGATACAGTTATCACATGACAAGAAGAAAGATTTGTATTATTGACTTTGTTATTGACTGGAGGTAATCAACATTGGTCACAATATAATATTCAGCGTTTCTGTACAAAGATTAATATAACACAAAGAGATTTTTTCCCTAAATTCGTTTAGGATTAGAACTAATTATATCCGGGAGGATAAGTCAAGTCAAAGCAAGATAAACACAGACAAGGAAACTACGTCCTTACTGCTAGTGTGGAACTAGAGCTCTTCATCCAAATACAAGAACAGAAGACACAGAAACACACGACTTGTGACTCTCTGACCAGACGCAGGTGAAAATTAACCGACATTGTTTTAATGGGGGGGGGGTGATTTTAAGCCAGCTTAAGGGAGGACGGCCCCACCTATGTGCTATAAATAATCCGTCAGATTGCCCTCACTTGCCTAGAGGAAAACAGATGGCAGGAAATGGATTCTGAAAGAGACAGCTGGAGAATTCTTTGCAAAGGTCATGGGACTGTCATGAGACAAAATATGCTTTCGTGTGTCAGCGTTGTCGTGGGAAGTACTGTACTCTTCCTTAAACTCATAACTCGAAGACAATGTCTTAATTGGGGAATGAATGGAAACAATTTGAAGGTTAGACAATTAAAGACTTGAGACATTAATTAGAATTCCAGCAAGTTCAACAGTTAGGATACAGTTAGATCACTGGGTGCAGAGACTTTCGGACGAAAGTATCGTCAAAGTTCTAGTTTAGGAGAAAGGTCTTACACTCAGCTTCCCTTGACCACTGCCCAATTGGCGTGTTTTTTGTGTTATATAGTTTCTCTTCACTTGTGTACCACCAGTTATCATGACAATATAAAGCTGTGCATCTAGTAGACGAGGTTCACATTGTGTTTCCCAATAGTCTAGTCTAAGTTGTCCTAGTCTATTTGATCTCATAATACTTTCAGAGAATCCAAATAACTTTTGAGCAGCACTTTGTTTATCAAGGATACTAAACCACAGATAAATTATTAAGCATTTGCATCCTTAAATGAGCTTTTTTTTACTTTAAATTTACAACGCTGACAGTACGACTCCTCTTTGTCTCTCTTTCTCCCTCCCTCTCTATCTCTGTCTCTTTCTACCTCCCTCTTTCTCCCTCTCTCTTTCTTCCTCTCTCTTTCTCCCTCCCTCTCTATCTCTGTCTCTCTTTCTTCCTCTCTCTTTCTCCCCCTCTCTTTCTATTTCACTCCGTCTCAGTATCTAAAGTGATCAAAGATCGATAAGCTGGTATTATTTGTTTACTCCCTGGCAAGTGGCTAAAGGTGACCTGACGTTCTGAACCAGACACTTACTTTGAGTACAAGATGGCTTCCAGGAGATGTGTCAGCTACATGTTGTTATGCACGGCTTCACCTGGCCAGCGCCATCAGCTGGAACTAACTACACGCCAATGTTGATCAAAGCAGACGTCTCCACCTACTAACAGCTTCCTGCGCTGCCTCCATCTAGTCTATGATCTCATTAGTGAGTGAGGCTATAGGTTGAAGTGGTCTTAACGTTTAACAACTTCATACGCGCTAGTCAGTGCAGCGTATTGCCCTACTAGATCTGGGTATTTGGAGACACACGTTATTGAGTTTTTAATGCGGCGTGTCCACTGTATGTTGATAATAATAAAACGGACTTTTCGTTAACTATTTTAAAACGATATAGTGCAATGTTAGAGATAGATCTAGTAGTCAACCTACCAAACAGTAGGAGCCGGAGACAACAGCTGAAAACAGAAAGCTTCTATCAACTCTGTCTGAACATATTATTTCTCAAACACTCATATTCGGATCAATTCGAAACTTCGCACATTTATTTATTGGCTTAGACAAAACATGAATTAATTTTTTTTAAATAACTAATTAGTCAATTAATTATTGATAATCAATTATTTTGTTTAATATCGAAGAAGGAAAATCTCAATTTTTGATAGTTGTAGTTGTAAATGCGGTGTTCTTCCCTTTAGATAATCTGTGTTGCTTTTTTTTAAAGTACTTTTTATATTTTTCTTGTTTACAAGTCCACTAGTTTTTCTTGACACATTTTCCCTCTTTAAAATACACTCATTTGTAGCTAATAGTCCACTACTTTTCATGTAGTCCACCAGTTCTCATGTCCACTACTTCTCCCTTATTTCCCTGATTAAATGTTGACTCAAGCGATGAAGCATTAACAACGAACGACTGACTTGACAAGGGGAAGCTATTCTGAGCGTCCAATAACTCGGCCATAAGGCTGGTCGATCAGTTCAAAACAAATGGCCCTAACATTATACTTTAAGTTTTGTATGTTGTGTTCTCAGTGGACCTAGTGGACAACTAGTTTCTAGCAAACAAATGATGGCGTAACTAAAGCTGACCAACAGACAACAAAATGTTCGAGGTCGTATAATACATTTACGGACTCGATGAGTGTCCTACTGACCATCGAGGGCTCAGAATCTTGACCCGCCTCACTGGAAGAGCCTCGCCTAAAACCTAATTGTCTAAATATATTAATATTAATTAATAATAACAAATGACATTTGATTGAATTGTGGAAAACATTTCGAATTGTTGTTTATTAATCACGCGTAGAACTTTCAAAGCAATCTGTACCCACTAAAAGTAATCATTGCCATTGGGGGCGAGGGAAAACTCGACTTCAATATCATGCAATGAAAATTTTACTGGTTTATTTCCCTTGTCTTATTTACCAATATTATGTGGAAAAAAAAGGTTTTCTCCCTTTCAACATGAGTGCCTGATGAAGGACAAGTGTTTTGTTTTTACTCGATGATTAAAGGAATGGATGAACAGATTGATCCATTTTAGTGTCTTACGGGTTGATCTAAGTCACTCGTACAACAAACAGCAATCTTAACCAATGTCTTCTGTTGGTTATTTGATGATAAAATGTTTACAATTTTCCTTAAATGTTTCCATAATTTGTTTCAACTTGTCCGAGTGAAACAACTCCTCATAGGACTTTGGATTAAAAAAATAACTTGAATCAAAAGTACAACAGTACAAGAGGAGAGAGAGATTTTCTATAAAACTAATTTACATTCAGTCAAAAGTGCAAAACCTGTTCTATAACAAAAAGTAGTTTCAACTTGTATTTATTTACCTGCTCATAGATATAGTCCAAATAATAGCAAACTACAGAAAGTTGTTTCTTGGAGACTGATGACTATTTTGAAGTTTTGTCCTCTATTCTGCTATTACAGTATTTCACGTAAGTGCTGAGCAGATAACTTGAGTCTATTAGAGATTCAGTAAAAAGTTCTAAACAAATAAAGTGATCCTTTGGCAGGTCTGTATTGTCATCAAGATAGAATGAGCAAAATGTTTAGGCTCCAGGTCGCTTTGAACTCTTGCTTTCTATTTGCCACAACTTGCATACGTGAAATAATTCGTTTTGAACCCAGTACATAATGAAGATGCAATGAGTCATGAGTACGTCACTGAACTCACCCGGACTAACTTCTGCTCATTGTTGAGAAACGTTTCATTTCATTGGCGGGATGGGTGACTTGTCAGGCCAAAACCACTTGGCTACCTAACAAGACGGGTTGAGTTCGAGGCAGCACGGAATCCCTTTCACATCAAATATTCTGCCCCCCCCCCCCCCCGCCACTAACTAAGCATGCTGTAAGCATGAAAGACGCGTTATATAAAATAATTTTTTTTTTTTAATCTTGTTTTCACATCAGAGTTTATTTCAGCTGTAAATTTCACTAATAAAAATGTGGATTTCACGTTCTGTCTCACTAATGACGAGGTGAAATTAAACGTTTAGTATAAGCAATGTTGAGTTCACGTTCTAATGGTCTACTTCCAAAATGTTTCTTTAATTTAAACCTCTCGCTCAATAATGACCAGAATTACTTTAAACGTACGTATCACTAATGACCAGAGGCGCCCAAAATTCCAGAAACAAAAAATCCCCGTCTTCACCAGAATTCGAACCAGGAACCCCCGGTTCGGAAGCCAAGCGCTTTACCGCTCAGCCCCTCTCTCTCTCGTCTAAGTGTCATTTTTTCTTTTATTGTCTTTTTTTTGTTTGTTTTCTTTCTCTACTGTTCTCTCTCTCTCTCTCTCTCTCTCTCTCTCTCTCTTCTTTCACTTCTCTCTTTCCTATGTTGTTTATTCGTGTTTTCTCCTTCAAAACATGTGTGTTTTGTTGACTCCTCAAGTAAACTTTAAGGAAAGAAAACCAGTGTGCCAGGTTCCTGTTGACTTCTGACAACTGAGTTAAGTTCTGAATATCAGGACGCTATCTCTATGAAACATTTAATAGAATCCAATGTTATGAGAAACTGTGCCTCATATATTTCTTTGTAGTAGTATTATTATTATTTTATTTTTTTTATTTTTAAAGGCTTATTATTGATTTTGACCGTTCGGTATCAAACCATGAAAATTAAATGTAGATCTATATTTAAAAAAATTACTGGACGTTTACTGAGTAATCTAAGAGCAATCAATCATATACGGTTGACACACACACATACAGTGTCGTCTCTAAGAAGGCTACCTGATAAGAACCTCAACCAGCAAGCTATTGATGACTAATTCTATAGACTACCAAAGGGCCCATAGTTCTACTTACTCAATGTCCCTGCTTCCATCGCACACACAGGCACAGATGTGACATTTTGAAAGGACTCATCGGTTTAAGACAAGAGTTTACTGAGCGCTCATTGCACAGTAGTCGACTCCACCCAAGTGAACCACAGCGATAAGGTCTCGGAGCTGTTTGAATCATTTGACTCATGGTCTACTTTACACCCACACTCACGTCAACGCACTCACATTTTCCCCATACCCATAAACACACGCATACAAAAACATGCACTCGAGCCCAGGCTTCAAAACAAACTGAACCTAAAACTTGGTTGAAATGTTTTCTTTTTCTTCTGTCTCTATCTCTCTCCCACTTGTTGGTCAGGACTAGTACAAGCTCGCTATGTCACATTAGTGCATAGATCTCACTGTTTATAGAAGTGGAAGTGCGAGGCCTATGTGTAAGTGTGCCGGTATTTATCCTATATCTGTGTGTAGATCTGGATCTATCGGACATTTCTAATGGACAGGGACAAAACCAAGGATCAAAACATCTCTAGCAAGTAAGTTAAACTAAAACAGAAGTCGCACTTAAAGGCTCTAATATAGGCTCTGTATACAAATCTTTACAAATACATTTAGAGAGGCCAGGTCAGCGGGTCCAGGTCAACGGGGCCCAGGTCAACGGGGCCCTTTACGCTCATTTCTTTTGACGTTTGTGTACGTTCTTGCTGGATTATGTTCATGTTTGTACATCCAATTCTAAAAGGTGCACATCTTATAATAACCCAGATGACACTAATGGCGTCTTCTTAAAGTTCTTATGTCGTGTTACAGTGACCAATTAAAAAAAAATATTGACGCATCTTTCTAATTATCTTGTTTTTCTTAGTTGTTTAGTTCAATAGGGGAAAATTCCAATTGCGCCCGTTGATTTGTGCCGAGGTTTTATTTTTTTGTTTATGACCGAAACACTCCCTTTTTTTTCTTTTATTCTAATCACCAGGCCCCGCCCATTGTAACACTCCACCTAATCACCAGGCCCCGCCCATTGTAACACTCCACCTAATCACCAGGCCCCGCCCATTGTAACACTCCACCTAATCAACAGGCCCCGCCCATTGTAACAGTCCACCTAATCACCTGGCCCCGCCCATTGTAACACTCCACCTAATCAACAGGCCCCGCCCATTGTAACACTCCACCTAATCAACAGGCCCCGCCCATTGTAACACTCCACACCTAACCCTAAAATTGTATCCCATGATTCAGTGTATTTGTTACTATGAAACTTCACGGCCCGCTTTCTCTCTCTCTCTTTTTCGCTCTCTATAATCCCCATTTTTTTTTACCTGCCCATCGTAATTTCTCCCACATAGACTTGAAAAGATCCGCTTCATAATGCGCCCTCGTCACATAGCCCCCCCCCCCCCCCTCTCATTGGTTGGGTCCGTTGATCTAAGTAGCACTTTTTACTTCTCCCCCGCAAACAAAAAAAAAGTCCTTCGTACGACACATTCCCGTGGTTCCTATGTCTCTACATTTCTCTTGGTATTTAATTCTCTAAATAAAAAGTAAGATCAATTTGGTTTTATTGTAATCATTTATTTGACCCTTTTAGATGTAGCGAAATGACAATAGATCTAGAATCTAGATTTTCAATGCTTCCAGAAGTTTGTTGTTTGTTTGTTTGACAGTAACACTAAGTACCATTACTTGCTCTCTCTTTCTCTCTCTCTCTCTTTCTCTTTTTCTCTCACAGTCTCTCCCTCTGTCTCTCTCTTTGTCTCTCTCTGTCTCTCTCTCTAAAAAAAAAGACTAGTTGTATCAAAATGAACCGACTACAAACTCTGAGGCCATATTTTAGAAAGATCAAAACAAAAAAGTGAAATGAATTTCCTCAGTTATAGATCTAACAGTTATATAAATCTATATGAAGCTAACCATGGAACTATACTAACTAAACAATTTCTAGGTCAGCAATTGCAAAGAGGTAAAAGAAACTTTTGTGTCAAATGTACAATGTAACACTTGACTTTGGTGCACACGCAACACGCATCAAAGAGTTATTGACAAAAAAGAAGTTTATTTATTTTGAATTAGATCATGATTAGATCTAGTTTTTGTAAGATTTGTAAAAAAAAATATTTTTAAATTTATGCAGTTTTTTTTGTTTTTTTTTTGGGGGGGGGAAAGAGAGAGAGAAATAACGTGTACAAACTATTTTACCGTACAGACAGACTAAACAGACTTGATTTAAGCTTTGTAATAAAAACAAGATTACAAAGAGAGTTTGTGTTGCCACAACTCAGAGGCGGCCCCTGTGGGAGACGGATCACTGTCGGATCCGCATATTCGCTGGTCGACTGAGGATGGCATCGAGCAGGGTATGAAACCGAGACCGTAGAGATAATCAGTTCTGCGCGCTAACCGCACAACCAGGCATTGCTCTTAATCTAATGACAAACTAATAGCCTACTATTGATAATATACCTACACATTACGGAATGACAATTACTGGATATGTACAATATGTCAGAAGAGCGATTTTAGATAATCTTTTGGTATTGAGCATTTTCATTTAGGCCTAAATGGAACTAGAATGAGGATGTAGATCTACCTAATTAAACTACTAATTTAGCACTCTCAATATCTATATCTACTATTTTTCACAAAACATCCGGAACAATCTATTATAGATACTTAAAACTATCGCAATATTCCTGAATGAAAAATTAAAGGTTAAATCAGATTTACAATAGCCTTTAGTGTTATTTGTTAATGTAATCGTGACTGACAGACCGACCAACAGACAAAAAGCACAAAAATAAGCTTCGGATGGGTGCACTAAACAAAAAATAAATAAAATCTTTTTTTTTTTAAAGTTTAAGGAATTGGTTTTGCACCTGGCAATGTTGCGACGTTACGCTACTGCACGAAAGTCGCTGCATAAAAAGTCCATTTTAAAAAATGTGCATGATATTTACATACAAAGTGCATTATTAGCCTTTGTAAACAAACAGAAATGTTTTCTTTTAATTTTAGCACCTAGTTAACCAGAAAAAAAAACATCTTTAAGTATTATTTATCTTTGTTGTAAACATTTCCTGTACATTTTATAAATATATTTGACTTAGTGAACTGGAAATACACACATAGTGTTCATCTTTGTTAGCATATTGTAACATTGCCTCCCTTACATTTACGTAATTGTTTTAGAATTGGTGTATTTTTATGAAAAAATCGCTTGCATAATTGATTTTATAAATTAAACGGTTTGCTTTTAGAAAACCAAAAGTAGCCGTTGCACCTAAATTTTTCAAGCCGGATTTAATGATGAAATAATATTTTTTATATCTCTTCTAGTTTTCGAGATCTGAGTGTGACAGACGGACAGACGGACATTTTGCACAAACCTAATAGCGGCTTTTTCCCCTTACGGGGCCGCTAAAAAAAAACAAGAATTATATCAGCTCTAGCTTACAGCTGTATGTGTGAGAAATAGAACGTAAAAAATGAACTAGAAGAGCTCTTACAAGAAACGTGTCTCCCCCCCCCCCCCCCCCCCCCCAAACGTATCCTCCTTCTACGTCATCGTGTTTAATCTTTCCTCCTGTTTACACTGTGAGTTCTCTTTAGGAACCGGAAATTCCTTGAGGCGTATTCTTCAAAATACACTGGAAGGATTTTTGCGATATGGAAGATAAGATAAATCAAAACAATGAAGAGAGACGAATATATTTATGGTTAATATCTCAATGATTGTAAACTTAATAATAAGATAAGCTGGTTATCTTTTAGCTGCCATCATTTTCAGTATATTGATAGAGCAGACTAAATTTCCGAAATCCAGTTCTGGTAAACGAAAGTTCGTAATATAAATCATGATTTAATCTAGTTCTTGTTCACTGAACTATATATCTATGTCAGAACTAGACGTTACATGAGTGATATTGTTCTAACAGTTTAAAATGTATTGTATGTGGTTTGTTTTTAAGAAATTATGATTCTTTCACAGTACATTGTAATTTGATCGTTTTGTTATAGCTGAAAGCACGACACAATATAAATACAATTTACGATTTTTAGACTTAAAGCCAGTGGCGTAACTAGGGTATTTGATGCCTTGTGCGGCAGTTCCTCATTATGCCCTCCAAAGAAAAATTTTAAAACTGAAAAGTTTCTAATTTCGAAATAATGTGTATTCATTATTTAAACATTGCTATTTCGCATAGAATCGATTTTAAAAAAAAGATAATACAAGTGAACCTCACGTGCTTTCTATCATGAAAACTGTCAATAATTTTATCGAAATCATTTTTTTCCACTAGGTCTTGTTCAATAGACAAAATTGCCAAATTAGTGAATCGCAAATTCGAATTCGTTGATCGTAAGTATTTTTCATCAAAGTAAGTTTGTAAAAACTTCGCTTGCTTGCCCCACTCAGGCCTACCATAATAGTAAAAAAATATGCGAATCAAGATGGTAATATTCAGGGACTGACATATTTTTAAAAATAAAACTCTAAAGCTAAATAGATTCTTGTTTTGGAAGTTCGGAGACTTATGGAGAAACTGCGACAATTACTTGAAGCCTCCCGATAAAATTCGTTTTTGTCTATGTCGCTGGGAGAACCATCGAGGTTGATTTTTATCTGATGATTCAATAAAGGCGACTAAAACTCATATTTATCATGACGTTGTTCTTATGGTGTTATTTGTTAATGAACAATAACTTCCAAGGAAGGCATTTCATAAGTGGCTCTTACTTTTGTATTGATAGAAAATCTGTCTTCATCTTTTTTTCGCCACAGGCAATTTGTTCTTGTAACTATTTACGTCTTTGAGACTCTGCAAGACAATGGACCATCAAATTGTGATTCAGATTTTAGGTGTACTGTGGAAAATAATCAAGAAATATTTGCTTTTGAAACTTTCTGTATTATTTCGTGAGCACTTATATTACAATAGATTAGTTTTTATTTTGTTGGGTCATGTACGTATTCGGTCTCTCAGGAATGGATCATACTAGATAGTAATTTCACTCCAGCAGCATATTTCTTTGATTTTGTACTGTCAATTCTTCTTCAACTTGTTCGTGATGCCCGCGGAGTGACACATTCTGCTTTAAGAAAAAACGCACGATAAGTTTCTCTACAGATAATCTCTTAACATTTTCCCCTCTTGCTGATTTAAATCTTGAGTCTTGCTGTCATTATTGTTACCAAGTCACAGACAAGTTCCCTCCAAGCAAGGAATGTGTGGCAGAGAGGCTAAAAACTACGGCTTGGCCACCTTACAAAGGGGCTTGAATTCGAATCCGACTCTAGCAAGGTTGTGTTTGCTGAGCGGTTGGAAAACCTTTTCCCAGATACCCCCTCCCTCCACTGATCCACAAAAGAGATTGGACTATTAGTAATTTTAAAAAAACAACTTTATAAACTTGTCCATAACCAGTGAAGTAACATCATGTATGGTTTTTTAAAAAAGTGTAAAAGTGCGTTGTCTTCAGAGATTTAAACAAATCTGGTAAAATTTGATTCAATCTGGTCTACAGCCTACATTTAATTTAATTTAAGAAAGAATATATGACATAACAAATTACCAAAACAAATAAATGTGTTTGTTTTTATTTATGTAGTTCCAGTGTCTAGTTTTACTGAGAAAGTTGGTCCACCACTTGATGCCTCGTGCGGCTCGCACCACCCACACATTGCTAGCTACGCCACTGCTGAAAGCATTGAGTTCTGTGCAACAGTATTTTTTAAATCCTCTAAATGCAAACCATTAAAAAAATTTATTTAAGCCTTTTTTGGCATAAAATTACACCATTTTTTAAAACTATTTAGTATTATCAATAAAAAAACTGGGAAGGCTATTTTATAAAGATGATTGTTTTTGCATATTTATTTAAAATTTATGCATACTGTTTAGTTATTTGGAAAACAAAGGTTTTTTTTTATTAATATAGCATATACATTTACAAACTACTAATGATTTACAAAATACTTTTATTTATGTTTTAAAAAAATAACACTGATAAGATATCTACAATATAAAGCCAAATCTATTAAAAGACATAGGACAAGACATGTTTCATAGAACAAAACAGTCATAGGACAAGACATGTTTCATAGAACAAGACAGTCATAGAACAAGACATGTTTCATAGAACAAGACAGTCATAGGTCAAGACTGACTTAATCCTAAAATTTGTACATGTTTGAAGCCACGGATATGCATCTTGAAATGAAAGAAGATCGTATTCAGAATTTGAGTTCTGTTTCTTTACCAGCAATAGATTTGCGTTCTGGTGCAAGTATTTTAGCGAAAAGGTGAAGGTCGCTTGAGAGTGTACACAGTCAACTTTTGTTTCCTGTTGATAGCTTGCAGTGAGCAAACGAAGCTAATGTACCTGGCATGTCTTTCATCGTCAAGTGGTCTCCTCTAATTTGGCTGTATGTAGACAACTTGGCAAACTCTAACAGACAGGTATTGGTCCTGGCACAAACACATAGACTTACCTCAAGGAAACTGAGGAAGACTGTCTGGGTTTTTGTTGCTTCACTAATACACATCTGACATAGAGCGCGTTGTACGCCTCTGACCTTTAACCCTGACCTTATTTCTAACTCTAACTGTAACCTTGACCTTGGCGCTAACCTTAATTCTGACCTTAATCTCACCCTGACTCTGACTTTATCTCTAGCTCTGACTTTAACTGTTAACGTAAATCTTACCTTAACCTTAACTCAGAGCTTAACACTATCCTTAATACTTACTCTGTTATTAACTCTAACCCTGTGAATTAGATAAGCCTTCTTTACAGCGTGTAGACAGATATATTTACAGATATATTGATTCAGTATTATAATGTCAGTTTGATTGCTAGTTGGTTGGGTTCGGTTTGCAATTAATTTTCTGGGTGTCATAGTCATTTTTTAAACAAGCAATAGAAAAAAAGAATAATTTTTAAAACCAAAGCTTATCTAAGGAAAATAACCGCTAATACTGCCATCTGAAAATTACACACGATTTATCTCCCTTTCTGTTGTATAAATCTTAACTAATTAATTATTACGAGAACAATACGTAATAAGAAGACTAAATTCATATATATATCCACCTCTCTCATTAAATAACATTCCCTTATATTGAAATCAAACAGAATAATTAATTACCAACAATTAATTTAGTAATAGTTTATATTTCTTTTTCTTGATTGATGTCTTGCCAGGTTCAATGAATAATTGTGTGCAAAGTTTTAACTTGATCCAAGAATGGGAAATGGGAGAAAAAACAGTAATTAAGTTCTAACTTTGTACCAGACAGACAGACAGACAGACAGACAGAGTGAGTTAATAGAAGTCTTGTAAGAAAGTTTATGATTTTCGAAATTATATAGATTATGTCTAGTCACGTCAAGACATTTCATTTACACAAAACAAAAGTAACATAGAAAATTTGTTTTAAATTAATTTCTCGTCCATGAAGCCAATGGCAGTCTATAGTATCTCATTCTATTTATTTCATGTATATGTTATATATGTTATTCATGACGGGTTGATCAAGAAATCTCAGCAAATGTCGTACGGATTCGCATGAAATTTCCTACACGTGTTCCTTTTCACTTTTTAGGCACTCAATACTACACTATTTTGACAGATTCGCAACCTGACCACCGCAATTCGCGAAAAAAAAGCAGGCTTTCTATCAAATCTTTGTATTTTATTTCGGGTATTTCCTTAAAACGTCGCAGTCTGTATAGAAAGTATAAATATAATGGACCTCATTCACCAATCGTAAACAAACAACATTTAGCCACGTGATAATATTGATAAAACCATGGAAAAAAAACTGTCACGTGACTCTGTGTGTATTATGTAATTTGTATAGAAGAGATAGAGAATCACGTGGCTAAATGTTGTTTGTTTACGATTGGTGAATGAGGTCCATTAACACACGCAATTAATCCGTCTTATTAAAGAGTCAACTTATTTTAAATTTGCCCATGTCATTTCTGCTTTCTTAAAGACTCTCTGCAAATAAATAAACAAAAGTCCTAAACCATCAAAAAAAAAAAAAGATAGATCTAGCGTCTATTTCTTTTTTTTTCCTCGAGAGATTAAGGATCAATACTTTATAGCACTGTGATTTTTCTACATTCTAAAGAAATGAAATACCAAAATAAATGTAGAATGGGAAACTGAAATTTTCTTTATATTTGGGGGCTGAAGAAAAGTCAGAGATTAAATATAGGACTAATTGATTTTATTGTGGTGGGGGGGGGGGGGGGGGGATAAAGCAAATAAATAATAATTAAAAGTGATACAATAAAAATCATGGGGAACTAATCAACGACCGTAACCGGTGTGTAATACTAGTGTCTCAATATTGCAAGAAGCTTTCCCGGTGACCTTACACCTTCAAGTTCTTCTATTACATTTCAGCTGATTTCTCTATAAGACTGCGCAAAATATTCATGAATATCTGTTTATTTATTCACGATTCAACACTTTACAAAGAAACATTTGCGTCGAGTGCGGGAATACCCGCAGAAACGTGTTCGAAATAGACAAATTTAATTTAAACATAATTAAACGTTATAATCTTATCTTATCTTATATAATACAGACGTTACTTCAAAAAAGAAGAGGATTACGTCCAACGCGTCATGCATTTAGCCATGTATATTAACCAATGACTTTATCTTTGTGTCTTTCAGAGTATTTTATTAAATTTTGTTTTTGTATTTGAAGATTATGGTTCAGTGTTTTATGTATAATTGCTACTTTACTTTTGAGTCTTCTGTCCTGAAGGCTTTCTAAATTTAGTGATTTTACCAAAGGTGTGACTCTAGTCAAATGTGAATATTCGTTTGTTATGAATCTCACTGCTCTATTTTGTGTCTGTTCCAGTTTCTTAATGTTTCTTGAGTTGAGGGGTCCCAAACGGAGGATGCATATTCTATTATTGGCCTAACCAAGGTTAAATAACATTTTAGTTTTATGTTCTTATTTGATTTATAGAAATTTCTTTTAATAAATCCTAATGCTTTGTTTGATTTTTTTATAGTTTCATCAATATGTGGATTCCATGACAGTTTTTCATTTATTATAACACCTAGGTATTTTGCGTTTTTAGTCTGTGTTACTGGTTTGTCATGAATTAAGATAAGTGGAATTAAATTTGTTTTAGTTTTTTTGTTACTCTTAACAACTAACATTTTTCTGGGTGGAAAGACAAGCTCCAATTTGATTCCCATTTCTGTAATTCATCGAATTCTTTTTATAAAATATCTGTGTCTTGTGTTGTTTTTATTGTTCTATATATTATGCAATCGTCTGCAAATAATCTGACTTTTGTTCCTGAAGTAATGCAATTTGGTAAATCATTTATGTAAATTAAAAGTAGTAGTGGACTCAAGACTGTTCCTTGAGGTACACCTGAGTTTACTGTTATCGGTGTTGATTTAGAGCCATTTATTATTAGTTTGTTCTCTCCCTATCAGAAAATCTTTAATCCACTGATGCAGTGGACCATTAATGCCAAAATATTTTAATTTTTTAAGCAAACTATGGTTATGAACTTTGTCAAAAGCCTTAGAAAAATCTAGTAAGATAGCATCTATTTGTTCACTATTATCTAAACCTTTTGAAAAATCATCAATTAGTTCTATTAGTTGTGTTTCACATGATCTATATTTCCTAAAGCCGTGTTGATATGGGGTGAGGACATTATTTTTGTCTAAGTGGTTTATGCTGTTGCTACATATTATGTGTTCTAGGATTTTACATGTGATGTTGGTAAGTGATACGTCTGTAGTTTCCTGGGTCAGATTTTTCTCCTTTTTTAAATAGGGGGGTGACATTAGCTTCTTTCCAGTCAAACCAGAGTTTTCAATGTGTTGCCAATTTGCAAGTATTTTTTCCGAATATATACAAAAATTGACAAATTTCTAACATACTCGTTTAAGCCATTTTCAATATCCGTGTCCACTCAGTGTCGGTAATTCCATGAAGAGTTTGCAAGCTAATAAGAGGATTTTAGAGTTATACTTCAATTACCAAAGAACAAATAGATTTCGAGCTTCTCCCTCAAACAAATATAAACGAGTATTCTTGTTCCAGTTGAATCCTTACACCCACTTTGTAAAGTAAGTTAGACAGTAATGGCTAAGGCTAACGTTGGTTGTTGTTGTTTGTTGTCAACACACACACACACACACACATCTCGTGCAGAGAAATGTTCTGAAAGGAAGCGCACTTTTCGTGTACGACCATTGGAATGAAGCGAGATTTCTCTCACTATTTGCCGAAGCAACAAACAAATAGAACACAGGTAACCTCTAAATAAGATCACGGCACTATCATTAGACCTGTTACTTTATTGGACGCTCTCATCAGCCACGGGGCCTCTGTGAGTCAAAGATATATCGTGCGCCGTGAGCGACAAGGTAAAAACAAATCTAAGTAGAAAAGATAACCTCAATACCTTTTTTTTTTTAAAGAAGATATTTTTAAAACAGAATTGAAGAAAAAAAAAGAAAGCCATTGGCTGTGCTACTGTGCTGAACTCTCAAGCAGTTGTGGATTGTTGGCTGTTTCTGGGTAGTTTCTAGTTGTACGTCTGTGTAGTGGTGTGTTGCATTAGTGGAACTATTTTGAAACCGTTACAAACTGCGTTTGGCATTCAGGAGCCACTTGTAATGACTCCAGACAATACAGTGAACAAGACTTTGAAAAGGAATTTTTCGACTTCTTGTCTCTGGATTCTAAATTATTCGGATTATGGAAGTGTTTAGTAATTCTTGATAAACTCTGTGTAATAGTCCCCCACTCTATTTAGATGTGTTCCATTGAATTGTTTGAATAATGCCGTGTTGGTCAAATAATGTATCCGTTTGTTGTGTTTATTGCTTGTGTTTATTGCATGTGTTTATTGTGTATGTTTATAATGAGTTTGTATGTGTGTGTGTGTGTGTGCGTTTGTGGTATGTTTTGTACTCACTAGTGCTACGTGTCAAGAGAAGGCTGAGTAGTTTAAGAAAGGGAGAGTAATGATTGAGAAATACATTTTTAAAACAAATCGAATTGACAAATAGAGTCGCAAAAGAAGTAAAAAATAAAATTGAGTGCTTTTAACATTTTTTACTTCCATTTTGACTTGGTGAAATACACATGTTTTGATAGGAAACTCTTTCAGTGTTTAGAACTAGTTTATGAGAATGTTTTGATAGGAAACTCTTTCAGTGTTTAGAACTAGTTTATGAGAATGTTTTGATAGGAAACTCTTTCAGTGTTTAGAACTAGTTTATGAGAATGTTTTGATAGGAAACTCTTTCAGTGTTTAGAACTAGTTTATGAGAATGTTTTGATAGGAAACTCTTTCAGTGTTTAGAACTAGTTTATGAGAATGTTTTGATAGGAAACTCTTTCAGTGTTTAGAACTAGTTTGTGAGAATGTTTTGATAGGAAACTCTTTCAGTGTTTAGAACTAGTTTATGAGAATGTTTTGATAGGAAACTCTTTCAGTGTTTAGAACTAGGTTATGAGAATGTTTTGATAGGAAACTCTTTCAGTGTTTAGAATTAGGTTATGAGAATGTTTTGATAGGATTCCTCGTTTGTCTTATTTCTGAGATCGCATCTTACATTATATGCAAGAAAGTTTTTTTTTTTTGTTTTTTTTTTTTTAATTAATACATGGAATAACACTTCTGTAATTTCTGTAACTGCCTTCAGATGACATAGTTTATAATAATGTTAACAAGAGATTGTTTGATTTATCATTTTATTTTCTCTGAAACTAATAAATAAATAAAAAATTCTTGTGAAATTCTAGCAAGTAGAAGTTCAGTAGAGGAGAAAATGAGTCAGTAGAAAGTGTGTCACGACAGACCAAAGTAGATGCATGCAATTGTCATTCAGTTATTTGGGATTGGTTCAGGACACATTTTTAACATCTGGTCTTTGTTTACATTTTGATGCTTATATGAACTCACTCCGTCTGTCTGTCTGCCTGAAATAAAATAGAAAATGTAGTAACATTATTTTTACATTTTCTTGGCGATACTTTTCAGTTACGAAATTCTTTATTCTTTGAATGAAAACAAGAGTTGACAAAGTTCCTAAAAGTCAGTCACTTGTTTGCTAATGAGTCAATGAGAAAGAACTGGCTTCCGTGGCTATATCTGCCCGTAGAGACGAATATTAAAATCTTTTGAAATGATTTCAACGTAACTTTGTAACGTAAATAAATGACCGGTACGCAAGTCAATTCTTCTACCAGGAGTGAGGCACAGTAAGTCTGCACTCAGAATTCTAATGAGTATGCATGGAAAACAGTTATGTGGATTTACCAGCTTAAAGGTCAGCCAGCGTCCAGAGAAAGAGAGAATGTCAGAGTGAAGCTGAAAGAGAGAAAGAGAGAGAGAGAGTGAGAGAGGATGTCACTGGAACTGTTGATCTCTAGATGAGGTCAAAGTTGGAGGTCAAAGATCAAGAGGGGAGGTGGGGGTGAAGCCGATTAGCTCTAACAAGGTTACAATCAGACAAATCATGGTCGGGAGTTGTTCATCCATACCACCACCCCCAGTCTAACAAAGATGAATGCTGCTCGTCATGTCTGCACATTCTTTGTATTATATAGGCAGGTGTTGTTGTCAAGAAATTGACTTTTTGGTCGACATTATTGAAACATTTTCTCGTCTTGTTGTTTTGTACGTTCTAATTGCAACATTACACGTTCACTAAATAACAAAACCACATTGACAACATAGTCTTATATTCATTGGTAAAAGTAAGGATTAGTCATTGTGTTCATAGCTAAGTAGCCTAAGGTCCAAGTCACGTCCACATTTCGGAACTTTGAGTTTTACATGTAGCTACAGATGAAACGTGAAAATATTTCTGAGGTTTCTGGAAAGTTCAAAACATAGAATGGAAAACATGTTTATTGTCAATCCAAAGGATTTAAACCATGTCTAAGACCCACATAAAATGGTCACGTGTGACATTTGAGAACTGAACGTTTTCTCTTATTGTGAGATCAAAATGAACTATACAAGATACAACTGAACAGGCTTGCAGCGATGGCGACGTCTGGAAAAGCCAAAAATAAGTGGGTCATTGAAGTTCTTTTTAGCGAGTTGATGTAATATATAAGTTCTTGTGTTACATTAATGTTCATGTTGTAATTGTTGCTCTTAGTGCTATTATTCTGGTAAAGCTTGATGTGTATTGGTACTTGCGTGGTAGACCTATTCTGTTTATTTGCTTCCAACTGCTATAAAAAAAACAACAACATGTTCCAGTGTTGGATAGTGCGATTGTAATTTTTCATACTAAATACATTGTTGTAGTCGCAGGAAGCACAGAGTTGTAACAATATGTTTGACTTTGAGCTATTTCTGTTTATGTTCTACCCTGAAATTTGAAACAAAGCTTGATGAATAAAATATTCAACCATCATTTTAATATATGGATCTGTATTTTGGTTGAAAAAGTTTTTAACTCTTTCTCTCCGTAATTATTATCCACTTTAATTTATTTATTTCGCTGTTTTGTGTTTCACTACCCTGTTATGATTAAACTTCAATAACTTTTTGTATGTATTTAGGAAATGTTATATGTGGTATATAATTATAGATGAATGCATGTTCTTTTTATATAACATAAATTAAAGTTTATAAAATCAAAAATTAATTTAATTTAATGGATCAAATCAATGTTGGCAGTGAAAGAGTTAAAAACAAGTCCACTTACACCTAAAAGTGATATTTTGTCTTTACAAACTTCACTGTTCACTTCTCTAGACGAAACCTACTTGCCCGGGTTCAGCTTCATTATAAATATTTCGAACTTAGATTTATGAAAATTCATATTTTCCAAAAATATTTTGTACAAATAGTAAACGTTAAAGAAAGTAGTACCTTTGTTTGATAGCAAAATAAGTATTTATCAAGACTTTAAAATATTAGTTAACATTATCAATTCAAAACTGCAGCCTTGTCAATATGAAAATGTTAAAGTTTACTAATGCACTAAAAATATAAATTAAAAATATAAATTAATCTAAAATGTAAGTTAAAAAAATGTAAAGTTATTTAAAGAAAGGGAAGGGTTATAACATTCCGTTGTTAATTAAAACGATGATTGTTAAAAGTCATTACTGTCTTGTTACAAAGCTTATATCAACTCCCTCCATCTGTTTGTCTAGGTGGAATATTTCGCACGTCAATTTCTCCCACTTCCCATTCTCAGATCAAGTTGAAACTTTGCACAATTAAACATTGCCGAAGACAACACATAAATCAATCACAACATTAACCACCATGTTAATCAGTTAGTTTAAATTGATTATATTTTAAATACAAAATCTACCAAGGTATAGGGATATCCCTCCTCCAGAAATATTAGATCTTTTGCTAAAGTTTTAAAACTAACAATAAACTATTAAAACATTTTTTTATAAGCACTTTAATAGCTCAGTGGCAACAAGTCAGCCGTCCATCGTCGAGTTTGAGTTAAGACTCGGGAAAATTTATAAAAAATTGCTTTTGAGAAGGCATCAAGGAAACCTTTTACCAACTACCCCCCCCCCCCTCCCAACTATCCACACAAGGGATTGGATTGGACCAGAGCACGCACACTGAGCAGGCACACACTGAGCAGGCACACACTGAGCAGGCACACACTGAGCCCCAGCCACTATAACCGTGAAAGTAACGCTAAACAAAAACAATTAGTACAAATATTTCCAATCCCCACATGTATTAGTTCAGCTAGAGAATAGTCTAGATCAGTGATGCCCAACCTTATTTGGTCTGCGGGCCATTTTAATTTTCGGCATTCGTGTCGCGGGCCATATAAGACCTACTTACATAAATTAATGTTATGCATGAAGTTTATCCAAAACCATCTTCTAAATATCTGGCTGCATAGATAAAACACCAAGTCGGAGCACTGAATCTAAATGTTCATTCGTGAGGCCATTACGTCACAAGGTTTTCACCCGTTTCATCATTGAAAAAGTTTGTACACACAAATAAGTGCTTGAAAACATTGGGATCATCCTTAGCGCTTGTTTTCGAAGATTTGGAAAAGCTTCTGCGGGTAACATGGAGTAGAAGTCAATGGTCTGATTCACTTGAAATTTGTCAAGCAGAAATGTCTGGCTCTGTAAGTCAATCAGTTCCAGTTGTAGATCTGTCGGAGCACTTGAAACATCGGCAGCAAACGGATTTTCAAAAAGAAGGATTTAATTTTAAAAATTCTGAAAATCCACAAATATTTCACTAAAATTATTCATCTCAGAAGTCGGATCATTGTTTCTTTTGGGAAAGACATATTTAGCTGCTTATCAATTTGTAGAGTGGTACAGGTTGGAAAGTGGACAAGATGCACCTTTTCCGCCTGTTGAATGAAAAGTTGCAAATTTGTTTGGAAAGCACATATGTCTGCATACACATGCGAAATCAGTTTGTCTTTCCCTTTTAGTTTAGTGTCATTTAGATGTGATGTGATGTCGCATGAAATAGCCAAATCCCACAACCATGACGGGTCATTCAGTTGTGGCACTTGTTTTGATTTTTCCGTCATAAATATTTTAATTTCGTGTCTCAACTAAAAAACGTTTGAATAAATTTCCTCGACTTAACCAGCCCAGCACTTCACTGGGAAATAGAACGTCTTCATATTCGGACTCTATTTCTGTCAGAAAATCTTTGAAAGTTCTGTGATTCAACGTTCTTTGATTTGATGAAATGTACAGTGTTGAGCACAATCATCATCACATGATCCAGAGTCAAAACCTTTCCACAGAAATTTTGTTGGTGAATGATACAGTGAAGCCGCAGGGGTTCAGTTCCCTTTGACAACAACTTTTCTAAGAACTCTTGCAGTCAGTCCGCTGTGACATCCAACCATATTTCTAGCTCCATCAGTAGTCACTCCAACTAATTTATTCCAATGAAGAGCAAGCTCCTCTAAGATAGTTGACACTTCTTTTGAACAGACCTTCTCCAGTTTTGTAGTCCCATGCATGCTCCTCATAGCTGCTAACTCTTCTGTTTTATCGATGTTTGTACCGCGAATAAATACCAAGAGTTTTTCGGTATTATTTAGTTATGTCAGTGGACTCGTCAGCAACAATAGAAAACATTTCGGATTCTGCTGCTCTGTCTTTTAATTGTGAACGGAGATTTTCACCCCTATCTTTCACTCGCCTTGTAATTGTCATGCGAGAAAGGCTAACAACTTCTACTGCATTGTTTTTTTCAGGACACATTTCTTCCATCACTGCTAGCAAGCATTTTTTTACACTTTCGCCATCGGAAAAAGGCTTCATTGCTCTACTTAAGATGTGAGCTACTCTGTAGCTGGCCCTTATAACCGACTAATTTTCTTGTCTCTTTTTGTGAAATATTCTTGTCAATCGCCCATTCTCTAGACGTAACTTGGCAATCTTGTCTTCTCGGCTCAAACCAAAAATGCCACCATATGTGTATTTGTGTTTGGCTTCATGTTCTTTAAAAACAGGCACACTTTCTTTACAAATCAAACATGTTAGCAAACTATCATATTCCCCAAAAAGTAAAGATCTGTCCACTTTTTCTGAAAGTTTCTACATTCAGAGTCCACTTTTCGTTTCTGAGGCTCCTCCCACTTTATTAAATCACACACGTTAAACAATACGGCACCAATCACTTTGACATCAAAAGAGCACGACCCAAAACGATGCGTCAATGATGCTCTGTGTTGCACACACAAGGTGTCAAGGACACGGCTAGCTCAAGACAGTAGCGGAATTTTTTTAAGAAATAAAAATAGCTGTCGAGTTTTATCGCCATTGAGAAAAAACATTTTTGTTCTTACAATAAAAAAAAATATTGACTATGAATTTTAGAATAACAAACATTCATCAAAGAATGAGTAAGAATCCTAACTTAAAGAGAATATTTTTCAACATTTTAGTTTTCTTCATTTTTATTTTTACATTTTGTTTCAATGTTTTGCGGGCCGGATAGAAGCACGTCGCGGGCCGGATCTGGCCCGCGGGCCGTAGTTTGGGCATTGCTGGTCTAGATCTATTAAAGGTTTATCATATGAGTGAGTCAAAATAATTGATGCAATTTCACTCTATATGTGTTTTTTTTTTTAAAGTATTTGTCATATTATGCTTGCTACAATTTAAATTTAGCTTTCACAGGACTGAAGAATCCCTCTCACTCACTTCTCCAATTTTTCAGTCACACAAAAACATTTCCCCTTCCATGTTGTATGACATTAATGCACATGTCTGTATTTTAAAAATGTGTTTGTCCTTCAGGGCGACTATCTCGGAAAAGTTTGCCAGTTACTATGGAAACGTGAAGTCGCTGTTGCTAGGCAACGACTTGACAGGAAGGCGTCAGACATGCGAAGAGAACCCGTTTTCAACAGAGAGAGAAACACAGCTAACTGGCTTCAAGAGAGACAAGGAAGGTGAGCCTACACGTTTCACTAATTAGAGAGAGAGAGAGAGAAAGTCTAATACATTTTTTTACATTAAGATTTACCTTTGCCAGTTTTTTTTCAGGAGTAAGTAGAGATAAAATATATTGGTACATGACGCAGTTGCCAGGAAAGCGATTTACAATATGCTGTAGCACCAAGTTAGAGACATTATGCAATCTTTTCAAGAATGTGTAACACTTAAACAAAAGAAACTAGATCTGGGGGGGGGGGGGGGGGGGGTCAAAATGAAGTCCTAGCTGCCAAGGGGGCAACATCTACTTTTAGGTACATTTCATTTCGATGTTTCAATTAAACCACATCGGGCAACTATCCTTTTGGTCCAGCTGGTCAAATGAAACGAAACTTGTGATGTTACAAAACGGTTTTAGGGTGTCAGTCTGTATCCGTCTCTTTCTTTACTTCTCTGTCTGTCTCTTTCTCTTTCTTTACATTTGTGTCTGTCTTCTTGAGTGTCTATGTCTATTCTCATTGGCTTTCTGTCTCTTTCTCTTTCTTGACTTGTTCTTTATCTCACTTCAAAGTTCCACAGAGATTCAAGTGTTTTAAATTTTAAACTAAAGAAGACTGTCGGATCTGACAAATTCTTCAGATGCAATTTTCGACTTCTGCCAACTTTTACTTTATTTCTTTCGCTCTGGCTAATGTCCAACCTTACATGTGAGTCTTCACTAGCAGTTGAATTAGTGTGCATTGTTCAACTTGGATGCATGTTTCTTTTGCTCTGATGATATACACTTGGTTGAAAAGCAAACAAGAGACAGCTGACAATGGTAAACTAATGAGAAACAAATAGTACGCTAATGAAAGGGTGTATGTATAGTTCATCCATCGTGGTTCGATGATGACCACTTTGTCATCCAGTGGGCTAAAGGATTTGCACTGGGGTTTTATGCCTCTTCGTGTGGCTGGTGAGACCTATGTAAGCCCGGAATGTTCGGCCGCACACTGGGCAGGTTATTCCAGCTGGAGCTAGTGTCGTGGGCCTTGCTTATCTTCTCTGGCGTTTTTCTTCTACCAGCGTTGTTCTCTTTTTCTCAGCATCGCACGAAAATAAACAGTCAATTTATCATCGCACAACAGTTCAACAGTCAATTTATCATCGCACGATAAGATGTGTTTAGACGAGTTCTCAATGTCAAGATGACCTTGACTCAATGACAGATCTGAAAGAACTTTCAAAACTATTGACAGATTGAAAGTTTGATTTGAAATGTTGATGTAAACACTTGACATTTCAGCAGAGTCTAAGCAGAGCATTTAATAACATGTCGATATCAAAATAAGGGTCACTTCAGACTGTACTCACTCTTCTATCACACACACACACACACACATATATATATAGATAGAGGCTAAATGCGCTTGAACTTGGCTTGGCTACCCTACCTAGGTAGGGTTCGACACCCTACTCGGGCAGAGTTGTGTTTACTGAGCGCCTAAAGGCAGCAGGGAAAAATTCTCCTAGATACCCCCTCTCCCCCCCACCCACTGGTCCTCAAACCAGATTGGACCATAGCTCTCTGAGCATGCTTAAAGCATGAAAATAGCGCAATATAAAAGCCATAATTTATTTTAACCTCCAGGCAAAGTGAGAAATGATTTATCATGTCCTACTTTGTCTAGAATGCCTATAGACTAGAACTGCGTTGGGCAATGTGTGAAATGTTGAATTAAAGTAGTTTGTTAATAATATACATTTATCCCCAAGACTATTTCCTTTTTCTTCACGTAATCTAACTAAATAAATAACGTTTGAAGCGTGGAGTTTGTTTCATTACGACGTAAGTGTGCAGGAATTGTAGAAACGTGAAAGACACTAGGGGCCCTACTATGTCAGCAAACTCAATTCGACTAGTAAGAAGAAACCACTCGACTAGATTTACATTTAGAAGCGGATCAAATGTTTTGTTGTGATGTGAGTGAAAACTCAAGTGAATTTAACATAATCATCACAGCTTCAGTGCAATTCCTTCTTTGTCTGAAATATTGACACATACTTCGCCATTGAAGAAAGGGCTTGTACCTTTATGTAATAAAACACATCTTCCAATAGAACTTGATTATCTGTTCAGTGGCCGCCATTTAAAAATAATATATATTTAAAACAATTATAATAAGGTATTTTCTCATTTAAATTCTGCTACCAGTTTGATGTAATTGACGTCAATTCCCATCTAGATAAAAATAAATAGCAGATAGAATAACATTACCCAATAAAAAGATTTTTTCCCCCACTAAAATTTATTGGGGAAAAAAATCTCGGACATAAAGTTACAAAGTTTTTTGTTATGTACGAATGATAAATAAAAGGTTCTAAAATGTCACTTCTTTTGAGAAACATAATAAATGCAATAATTAATTTTATTTGTATTTTATTTGATTCCATTTTAGAACGTTATTCTAGGCCAGGATTCTCAAACCTGATTAGAGTCACTTAAACTTCAAGTTTCATCTCCACTGAATATTTACAACACACCTTCACCTGATTCTTCACCCTTCCCACGTCTACAGTTTTAAATAAAGGTGTCTTAAAGTTTACCTGGATTACATTTAGTTTCCTCACGGGCAGACCGTATCTTAGGAGTGATTGCATTCTCCCATTAACACCTGATGTCCTTGAACTTGAAAAAAAAATTAGATCTAGATCTGCTGCTTATTAGAAGAATATCACAAATATCATCGCAGTCTTGTTTACTTCTAACGTAGGTCTAGCAGGGCTTTGACAAAAATATATTATTTCTTATTATTTTCTCTGAAGTAAATAAAATAGTTCATTGAAAACATTTTGATTGTTAGTCCCAGAAGTAAACACCTAACATCATTGTTTTTCGTTTATAATCACAGACCTATATCCTAGTCATTGCCTTTTATTTATATCACAGACCTATATCCAAGTCATTGCCTTTCGTTTATAATCACAGACCTATATCTAAGTCATTACCTTTCGTTTATATCGCAGACCTATATCCAAGTCATTGCCTTTCGTTTATATCACAGATCTATATCCTAGTTATTGTCTTTTGCTTATAATCACAGACATATATCCAAGTTATTGTCTTTTGCTTATAATCACAGACCTATATCCTACTTATTGTCTTTTGATTTTAATCACTGACCTATGTCCTACTTATTGTCTTTCAGTAATAATCGCAGACCTATATCCAAGTCATTGCCTTTCGGTTATAATCACTGACCTATATCCTAGTACATCTTCATTGGAGCCGATGCTACCTTTCTAATAAAAATATAAAATATAAAAATATGCTGGGAAAAGTCCCAAAAAGCCCTTGGAGTCTTGGAGCGCATGAGGCGCCTTGACCGCACTTCCCCGTGGTGGAGGCTGTCCAGGCCTGAGAAAGCTATTATAGCACAGTGCAGGACAGGCCACTGTCCTGTTGGCTTATATTTCTCGCGGCTATGGCTAAATTTTGATTCACGGTGCCCCCGCTGCGGGGAAGAAGAGGAAACCGTGCCTCATATTATGTTTGACTGCCCCAGACTTGCTGATCTCCGTCTCGACAGGTCTGGGAAACCCAAAATTCTCGACCTCTATGGCGACATCTATGCACTATGCAAGACAGCAGGGTTTCTGTCCACGGCTTTTGTAAGAGAGGATTTGAGCCTCTCAAGCCCTCACTCTAATGGAGTTTGATGATGATGAATAAAAATATAATAAAGGACCATCACAGTATTAATACACATGTACTAGCATTACCAACCAGCTAAGCCCGTTGATTTGATCCAAAGTCCCAAGCTACATATTGTTTATTTTTACATACATTCGAATATCTTTGTCACCCCTACTCTGTACCTTAACAAATCGTCTTAATCCCACCATCTGAATGTTCTTCTGCTTTTTAGATTTTATTTGAAATATTTGATAGGCTCTTTGATATTTTTTAATTTTTACATCCTGCAAATCGTAATGCTCACATAATAATTTGGCCTTACCTCTTTATTTGTTTTACACTTTTAATACAACTTTTAGCAATACCAATACCATTCTGGCCAGTCTCTCCTAGTACGTACTAGGCCCGCGCCCTCCAAAACACACCTACTTCGGACCTAACACTTCCATTTCACATGTTTGCCCTCTCCACTCTTTTCATTCCGCGCCTGCCCTCATTAAAAACTTGAATTTTATCATTTGGTATATCTAATTGGCACAGCCAGCTTTATAGCCCTTCCCCAGCATATAAGTTATTACCCGTGAATTCTATTATCGGTGTCACTTATAATCCCTACATCTCTTTAGTTCTATAGACATTCTCTGAGCATCCATCGAATGTTCAGCTCTTTATCGAAATATTTTTAACGGCTCTTTGATGGCTTTGAGCATGAGCCTTATTTTAATATTGCATCCTGCGCATCCAACACTCACATAATATGTTGGCCGAAACATCCCTCCCCCTCTCAGTTTAACTCTCATAATTTTGGCCCATGATTTATAGTTTGTTACGTTAAATTACAACGGCCCTTACATCCAGCTCCCACACAAAACACAAACTTCTGGCCTAAGAATTATAGCTTCACATTTCTAGCTTTCCCCATCACAGCCCTAAAAATAAATTATTAGCTAATAATTATTTTCCTAAAGATACACATTAACTGTCAAATTACTAGAAAAATCGATAGAACCGTTTCAGAGAATGTGTCCGCCCAGGGTTGTTTTTTTTTGACCACATGAAGAATTTAATAGCTGAATCCATTCTTATTTCTTTTGCAGAAGGTCATTTGAAGCCTGTGAGTGTTGACCTTTGTCGTCATGGCAACCGTCTAGCTCATCATACTGCTGAATATGAGGTGCCAAACCTGATTCTGAGGAGAGGTCAGATCTTTGACCTTCACATAGAGTTCCAGCGGGAATTCGTCAAAGCCAGTGACAGTATAACACTCAAGTTTGTCACAGGTGAGTGACCAATGACAGTGTCTAATTCTTATTTCGGGCGATGACCAAGGTTTTAAGTTATTTCTGACCAGACTCTATGTGTTTAAATGTGAATTTGGTCACACATTCGACGTTAATTATGACCAGAACATTTCTATAATAGGTACTTCATCATCACATCCCTCTCTCTCTCTCTCTTTCCCTCTCTCTCTCTCTCTCTTTCCCTCTCTCTCTCTCTTTAACCCTTTCTCTCTCTCTTTCCCTCTCTGTCTCTCTTTCCCTCCCTCTCTCTTTCCCTCTCTCTCTCTCTCTCTTTCTTTCCCTCCTTCTCTCTTTCTCTCTCCAGCTAACGAACTCTAGCCAAACTCTCTTTTATATATTTTTAACTCTACCTGTTCATTAGCATAAAACTCATTCAATTATCTATCAGGCAAGATCGCAAAACAAATATTCAAAGGCAAATGTTATCCCAAATCCCAGCTGAATATCTGACATACATGGATTCAGAGTTGCCTAGAAATGTATTCAACTAATGAAGCAACTCAGAGCTGAATATTTTTCTTGAGTTTAATACAAAGTAAATAATTAGAATTGAATGACGAAAGGTTTCGCTTAAGTCGGCAAGGGTTCTAAATATTTTTAGCCGCCCCCACCTGTTGTTGGTTGGTTGTTGGTTTGTAGCTTCAAATAGCTAGTACAAATGAGCCGATGTAAGCATTATATATTTTTTAAAATAATTAACTTTAAATAACTTGAACAAATTCTTTGAGAACAAAAAAACTCAATATAATTGTTATTATTCACGATTTAACTTGAGATGAAATATAGATGTAATAGTAATGACATAAACTGATATTTAAACAAAATCTAGCTCACAACAAAATAAAATCTTAAGATCGTCTCACATTTGTACTAGGTTCGCTAATTTCATCATTGTCATTGTATAACCACCAATCAATCGCTTAATCTCTTCTCACTGCCTCTTAGGAAACACACACTCCATATCACCTCTTTTTGTCAGGACGTTGCGCCCTTGCCCCTCCACATGAGAGGAACTAGGGCCCCAACCCCCAGTGAAAATGTTTTTAAAATTGACTTTGTAATTACCGGTAATATATCTACTTACAGTGCGGGCTATTCGACTCAAAACAAATATTACAAACCCGCGAATATTCAAGGCCAGAAATAAATAAGAAGCTATGGAAAAACCCGTGGGAATCCCTCGTACGCTGTTCTATTTTTTTTTTGTTCTAGTTTCAAAAATAGTTTCTTATTTACGAATGTCGTTTATATTTTCAAAGGATAACTCAATAATTGGAATTTATATAAAATATTTAAGTTTTTTTTTTTATTTAACTACATTTTTTAAAATAACCTTGGAATAATGACTTTGCCGCCCCCTAAAGTCGGCCGCCTGCGTGCAATGCACACATTGCACAATAGGTAGCGGTGGCCCTGTAAAGAATCTTCCCAGACAGACGTAGTGAAGTTCTAAAAGTTTTGTAAAAAATTAGCAGTGCTTTTAGAATGACATGTCACTTAGAATTACTATCCGGTAATGAAAGGCCAGCTGAATATATTGATCTTTCTCTGTTCCCTGTCACACCGCACTTCTAGTCAAAGTAAACTGTTCTTTACGTACCACCATTAGGAGACATTTGTTGACTTGAATCTAGCATCTGGCCAAGGCAAGTAAACAAGTTACAAGTCTTGAACCGAGGAGAAGGAAAAATCAAACGAGAAACTCGTGACCTTTTTCATTGTTTATTATAGCAAGGCGGCTGGGAAAGGGGGAGCAGTAGTAGCTAGAACATTGCATTTGACACCATGCCAGTTTCGACTTCGCTTTGTTTAGTATTTTCTGTATCCTTAGCGCAGTGCTAGCCCTATTCGCTACATAAGTTTGACAAAGATTGACTTTGTATAGCACATGAATATTGAGCGTGATTGACTAATATTTTGATATATAAGATCGGCCTAAGAGATGTGTCTTCATGAATCTCGTAAATCTTGTCTTGGCTATTCTAGCCGGCAGTTTGGATCTTTAAGTTTTAATTGAAACAAGATATGTCGCCCTGGTCATGTGGAATGCGCTCTGGACTCCAGTCCCAATTGCCAATAGTTCGAACCTTGCCCCCCCCCCCCCCCCCGGTCTAAGATGTAATCTTGTAATAAACGTCCTAAACCTAAAATAAACATAACATTTTTCTTGTCCTTGAAATGTACTGTATGTCAGTGTATCTACTTTCTTTAGTACTCCATGTAGGCCTGCTTCTGTCGCTTCTACAAGCTCTTTACCCACTACGTGTGTAATTTTTATATTAATAAGTGCGCTTAGCCTAAATCTCGACTACTTCTGTCCTTTATTTCTACTACTACCATTTCCATGGGGCCTTGCGTAAAACAATCGACTCTTTCAGTGAGTCTCTCAAACAAATACGTCACGAGTGTTTGATTTTAAGTTGGTCGAAAACTATAAAAAAAAATAGCGTCGAAATTAAGAAAGAAGAATTTCAAGATGTGTATGTCTTTGCAATGGGTGGCTGCCTGATCGTACGGCTTGGACTGTCGTTCGTATTTTTTTTTATCGATGGTCCGAGGTTCAAACCCTGCCCGCTCCCATGCCCGTCGTCCTGCGGGAGGTTTGGACTAGGAAGTAAATTATCTTCAACTCTAAAGAAACATCCGAAACATGTAAAACCTTTTACCAAACAAACAAACAAAAGTAATTAGTAATAGAATAATTGTATATTAAGAAACTATTGTTCAAAGTATTTATTGTCTTTGAATTAATGCGTCTGTTACAATCGAGGAATTTCAGTGTCTTCATGTTCGCACCGGCATTCAAGCCAGAAAAAAAAAAGGGGTTCATTGTGACACTCCGCATTGACACTTTCAATCATACACAAAAATTACTGCGACCTTCAGTGAACACAAAGTGTACTTCTATCACCATGTAATGTACTTCTACCACCATGTAATGTACTTCTACCACCATGTACTGTACTTCTATCACCGTGTATTGTACTTCTACCACCACGTATTGTACTTTTACCACCATGTATTGTACTTCTACCACCATGTATTGTGCGTCTACCACCATGTATTGTACTTTTACCACCATGTTTGTACTTCTACCGCCATGTATTGTACGTCTACCACCATGTATTGTACTTCTACCACCATGTATTGTACTTCTACCATCATGTAATGTACTTCTACCACCATGTATTGTACTTCTACCACCATGTATTGTACTTTTACCACCATGTAATGTACTTTTATCACCATGTATTGTACCTCTATCACCATGTATTGTACTTCTACCACCATGTATGTACTTCTACCACCATATATTGTACTTCTATCACCATGTATTGTATTTCTATCACCATGTATTGTATTTCTACCACCATGTACTGTACTTCTACCGCCATGTATTGTACCTCTACCGCCATGTATTGTACTTCTACCACCATGTATTGTACTTCTACCATCATGTAATGTACTTCTACCACTATGTATTGTACTTATACCGCCATGTATTGTACTTCTACCACCATGTATTGTATTTCTATCACCATGTATTGTATTTCTACCGCCATGTATTGTACGTCTACCGATATGTATTGTACATCTACCACCATGTATTGTACTTCTTCCACCATGTATTGTACTTCTACCATCATGTAATGTACTTCTACTACCATGTATTGTACTTCTATCGCCATGTATTGTACTTCTACCACCATGTATTGTACTTCTATCACCAAGTATTGTATTTCTACCCCCATGTTTTGTACTTCTATCACCATGTATGTACTTCTACCACCATGTATTGTACTTCTATGACCATGTATTGTATTTCTATCACCATATATTGTATTTCTACCACCATGTATTGGACTTCTACCATCATGTATTGTATTTCTACCACCATGTATTAGACTTCTACCATCATGTATTGTAATTCTACCCCCATGTATTGGACTTCTACTATCATGTATTGTATTTCTACCACCATGCATTGGACTTCTACCATCATGTATTGTATCTCTACCACCATGTATTGTATCTCTACCACCATGTATTGTATTTCTACCACCATGTATTGTACTTCTACCACCATGAATTGTACTTTTACCACCATGTAATGTACTTTTACCACCATGTATTTTGCATCTACCACCATGTATTGTACTTTTACCACCATGTATTGTACTTCTATCACCATGTATTGTACTTCTATCACCATATATTGTATTTCTACCCCCATGTTTTGTACTTCTACCACCATGTCTGTACTTCTACCACCATGTATTGTACTTCTATCACCATTTATTGTATTTCTACCACCATGTATTGTACTTCTACCACCATGTATGTACTTCTACCACCAAGTATTGTACTTCTATCACCATGTATTGTATCTCTACCACCATGTATTGTATTTCTACCACCAAGTATTGTACTTCTACCACCATGTATTGTACTTTTACCACCATGTAATGTACTTTTATCACCAGGTATTGTGCTTCTACCACCATGTATTGTACTTTTACCACCATGTATTGTACTTCTATCACCAAGTATTGTACTTCTATCACCATATATTGTATTTCTACCCCCATGTATTGTACTTCTACCACCATGTATGTACTTCTACCACCATGTACTGGACTTCTACCATCATGTATTGTATTTCTACCACCATTTATTGGACTTCTACCATCATTTATTGTACTTCTACCCCCATGTATTGGACTTCTACCATCATGTATTGTATTTCTACCACCATGCATTGGACTTCTACCATCATGTATTGTATCTCTACCACCATGTATTGTATTTCTACCACCATGTATTGGACTTCTACCATCATGTATTGTATTTGTACCCCCATGTATTGGACTTCTACCATCATGTATTGTATTTCTACCCCCATGTATTGGACTTCTACCACCATGTATTGGACTTCTACCATCATGTATTGTATTCCTACCACCATGTATTGGACTTCTACCATGATGTATTTTATTTTTACCACCATGTATTGTACTTCTACTACCATGTATTGTATTTCTACCACCATGTATTGTATTTCTACCATCATGTATTGTATTCCTACCACCATGAATTGGACTTCTACCATCATGTATTGTATTTCTACCACCATGTATTGTACTTCTACTACCATGTATTGTATTTCTACCACCATGTATTGTACTTCTACCACCATGTATTGTTCTTGTAACTTAATTTACTGAATTATATGCACATATGTAATGACCTTGACCTCTCCCCTTTTTTAGGAAGCAGACCTACCCAGAGTCGCGGAAGTGTTGTAGCTGTCAACCAGGTCGACAAAGTTCAGGATGGTGTCTGGGGATTTCAAATAGTCAGTGCCAAAGACAAGTAAGTAGATCTATCACATAAGAGAGAGAGAAAAAAAAGATTTGGAGATTTGATCTATAGCAGATAATTAGAAATAACTTGCTGCTTGGAGCATCCGGTGTAGAGAAAACAGGAAGGGTTGATTTACTGGGTAATGTAGAACGTATACGAGATACAAATACACTTTGCAGTACTGAGTATTGTAAAGTAGATTTAGGCTAGTACACAATTAAATGTCTATGCACTTTCTCTTACAACAAAAACTAATTTACATTATTTAGGAGGCAGAGACGATTTTAATATAGTGTCCTTCACATTGTTAAGAATCGAAATGTGACCGTGAAAATCCCCAACAGAGTCAAAGAGAAAAATGAGATTGCAAGAAATAAACAGAGACTGAGAGTGTGAGACACAGAGACTTGATAGCAAGAGTGACTTAGAGATAAAACATTGATGATACAGAATTAAATTTTCCTTTATCAAATACAATGTCTTAGCTAGGGATTTGGTTGCCAGGAGGGCGCTTGACTTCTTTAGGCCCCTTTCATTTGACATTCGACATTCATCTGGGTGGCCCTCCTCAAGTGGAGGCCCTTGGGGGGATTTTCAAATTTATACCCCACCCTAGCTACGCCACTGATCAAATTAATTAGCTCATAACAAAATAGGTTTTCAACAAGATAAATTATGAATGTTTAATTTGCTTTTGTCTGCAAGAATAAAGTAGACTTAGTATTCTAAGATTTTTTATATAAACTTGAGGACTTAAGAAAAAATTAATTATAGAGAAAACGTTAAAATTCAAGTGCAAACAAGTAGTGTGAGAAATTAGGCTGCCATCCATTGGGCCTCTTAATTTCCATAAGACAAGTAACTTTGAATGGAGATTCTGCAATTCAAAAGTTGTACAAGAAAGACACAAAACACTTGGTAGATGTCATGTTTATAGATGTTAACAAAGAAGCCCTGCAAGAAATTGATTAGACCTCATTATTAACAATGAGAATAAGTAGGCTTATAACATGCATGTGACTGACTAGTACAAACGTAGACATTGTGACTTATGTGGCTGTCTTGTGTCTCAGGTCTGTTTCACTGCGGGTCAGTTCTGACAGTGATGCTATTGTCGGTAGATATGAGTTATTCATAGACACCATACACCGCGCTGGGGAGGATGCTGAGAAATGGAGGCACAAACATCCTGACGATATTTTCTTGATCTTCAACCCATGGCACTCAGGTAAGAAATTATACTCATCAAGAAAATGTTTTTTTAGGGAAGAGCTGAGACACATCTAAGAACCTTTATGGAAGAGCTGAGACACATCTAAGAACCTTTAGGGAAGAGATGAGACACATCTAAGAACCTTTAGGGAAGAGATAAGACACATCTAAGAACCTTTAGGGAAGAAATGAGACACATGTAATAACCTTTAGGGAAGAGATAAGACACATCTAAAAACCTTTAGGGAATAGATTAGACACATCTAAGAACCTTTAGGGAAGAGATCAGACACATGTAAAAACCTTTAGGGAAAAAATGAGACACATGTAAGAAACTTTAGGGAAGAGATGAGACACATGTAATAACCTTTAGGGAAGAGATGAGACACATGTAATAAACTTTAGGGAAGAGATGAGACAATTGTAATAACCTTTAGGGAAGAGATGAGACACATGTAAGAAACTTTAGGGAAGAGGTGAGACACATGTACTAAACTTTAGGGAAGAGATGAGAATCATAAAAGAAAATTTAGGGAAGAGATGAGACACATGTAATAAACTTTAGGGAAGAGATGAGACACGTCTAAGAGGTGAGACACATGTAAGAACCCTTAGGGAAGAGATGAGACACATGTTAGAACCTTTAGGGAAGAGATGAGACACATGTTAGAACCTTTAGGGAAGAGATTAGACACATGTAATAGCCATAAGGGGAGAGATGAGACACATCTAAAACAATTTAGGGAAGATATGAGACACATGTAAGAACCCTTAGGGAAGAGATGAGACACATGTAAGAACCTTTATGGAAGAGATGAGACACATGTAAGAACCCTTAGAGAAAAGATGAGACACATGTAAGAACCTTTAGGTTAGAGATAAGACACATGTAAGAAAATTTAGGGAAGAGATGAGACACGTCTAAGAGGTGAGACACATGTAAGAACCCTGAAGGAAGAGATGAGACACATGTTAGAACCTTTAGGGAAGAGATGAGACACATGTTTGAACCTTTAGGGAAGAGATGAGACACTTGTAAGAACCAATAGGGAAGAGATGAGACACTTGTAAGAACCTTTATGGGAGAGATGAGACACATGTAAGAACCTTTAGGGAAGAGGTGAGACACATGTAATAAACTTTAGGGAAGAGATAAGACACATGTAAGAACCATTAGGGAAGAGATGAGACACTTGAAAGAACCTTTAGGGGAGAGATGAGACACATCTAAAACAATTTAGGGAAGAGATGAGACACATGTAAGAACCCTTAGGGAAGAGATGAGACACATGTAAGAACCTTTAGGAAAGAGATGAGACACATGTAAGAACCCTTAGAGAAAAGATGAGACACATGTAAGAACCTTTAGGGAAGAGATGAGACACGACTAAGAGGTGAGACACATGTAAGAACCCTTAGGGAAGAGATGAGAATCATGTAAGAATTTTAAGGAAGAGATGAGACACATGTTAGAACCTTTAGGGAAGAGATGAGACACATGTTAGAAGCTTTAGATAAGAGATTAGACACATGTAATAACCATTAGGGAAGAGATGAGACACTTGTAAGAACCATTAGGGAAGAGATGAGACACTTTTAAGAACCTCTAGGGGAGAGATGAGACACATCTAAAACAATTTATTGAAGAGATGAGACACATGTAAGAACCCTTAGGGAAGAGATGAGACACATGTAAGAACCTTTAGGGAAGAGGTGAGACACATGTAAGAACCTTAAGGGAAAAGATAAGACACATGTAAGAAAATTTAGGGAAGAGATGAGACACATCTAAGAACCTTTAGGGAAGAGATGAGACACATATAAGAACCTTTAGGAAAGAGATTAGACACATGTAATAACCATTAGGGGAGAGATGAGACACATCTAAAACAATTTAGGGAAGAGATGAGACACATGTAAGAACCTTTAGGGAAGAGATGAGACACATTTAAAAACCTTTAGGCAAGAGATAGACACATGTAATAACCTTTAGGGAAGAGATGAGACACATGTAAGAATTTTAGGGAAGAAATGAGACAATTGTAATAAAATTTAGGGAAGAGATGAGACACATGTAAGAAACTTTAGGGAAGAGGTGAGACACATGTAATAAACTTTAGGGAAGAGATGAGAATCATGTAAGAAACTTTAGGGAAGAGATGAGACAATTGTAATAACCTTTAGGGAAGAGATGAGAATCATGTAAGAATTTTAGGGAAGAGATGAGACACATGTAAGAACCCTTAGAGAAAAGATGAGACACATGTAAGAACCTTTAGGGAAGAGATAAGACACATGTAATAACCTTTAGGGAAGAGATAAGACACATGTAAGAACCACCAGGGAAGAGATAGACACTTGTAAGAACCTTTAGGGGAGAGATGAGACACATCTAAAAAAATTTAGGGAAGAGATGAGACACATGTAAGAACCCTTAGGGAAGAGATGAGACACATGTAAGAACCTTTAGGGAAGGGATGAGACATATGTAAGAACCTTTAGGGAAAGGATGAGACACATGTAAGAACCCTTAGAGAAAAGATGAGACACATGTAAGAACGTTTAGGTAAGAATAAGACACATGTAAGAAAATTTAGGGAAGAGATGAGACACGTCTAAGGGTTGAGACACATGTAAGAACCCTGAGGGAAGAGATGAGACACATGTTAGAACCTTTAGGGAAGAGATGAGACACATGTTAGAACCTTTAAAGAAGAGATGAGACACATGTAAGAACCTTTAGGGAAGAGATGAGACACATGTAAGAAACTTTAGGGAAGAGATAGACACACGTAATAACCTTTAGGGAAGAGATAGACACATGTAATAACCTTTAGGGAATAGATGAGACACATGTAAGAATTTTAGGGAAGACATGAGACAATTGTAATAACCTTTAGGGAAGAGATGAGTCACATGTAAGAAACTTTAGGGAAGAGGTGAGACACATGTAATAAACTTTAGGGAAGAGATGAGAATCATGTAAGAATTTTAGGGAAGAGATGAGACACATGTAAGAACCCTTAGAGAAAAGATGAGACACATGTAAGAACCTTTTGGGAAGAGATAAGACACGTAAGAAAATTTAGGGAAGAGATGAGACACGTCTAAGAGGTGAGACACATGTAAGAACCCTTAGGGAAGAGATGAGACACATGTTAGAACCTTTAGGGAAGAGATGAGACACATGTTAGAACCTTTAGGGAAGAGATTAGACACATGTAATAACCATAAGGGGAGAGATGAAACACATCTAAAACAATTTAGGGAAGAGATGAGACACATGTAAGAACCTTTAGGGAAGAGATGAGACACATGTAATAACCTTTAGGGAAGAGATGAGACACATGTAAGAAACTTTAGGAAAGAGATAGACACATGTAATAACCTTTAGGGAAGAGATGAGACACATGTAAGAATTTTAGGGAAGAAATGAGACAATTGTAATAACCTTTAGGGAAGAGATGAGACACATGTAAGAAACTTTAGGGTAGAGGTGAGACACATGTAATAAACTTTAGGGAAGAGATGAGAATCATGTAAGAAACTTTAGGGAAGAGATAAGACACATGTAATAAACTTTAGGGAAGAGATGAGAATCATGTAAGAATTTTAGGGAAGAGATGAGACACATGTAAGTACCTTTAGGGAAGAGATAAGACACACGTAAGAAAATTTAGGGAAGAGATGAGACACGTCTAAGAGGTGAGACACATGTAAGAACCCTTAGGGAAGAGATGAGACACATGTTAGAACCTTTAGGGAAGAGATGAGACAATTGTAATAACCTTTAGGGAAGATATTAGACACATGTAATAACCATTAGGGGAGAGATGAGACACATCTAAAACAATTTAGGTAAGAGATGAGACACATGTAAGAACCTTTAGGGAAGAGATGAGACACATTTAAGAACCTTTAGGGAAGAGATGAGACACATGTAATAACCTTTAGGGAAGAGATGAGACACATGTTAGAACCTTTAGGGAAGAGATGAGACACATGTAAGAATCTTTAGAGAAGAGATGAGACACAAGTAAGAACTGGTCATTGAATGAGAAATAGCATAGAGCTAGGAAATGAGACACATGGAATAAACTTTAGGGAAGAGATGAGAATCATGTAAGAATTTTACGGAAGAGATGATACACATCTAACAACCCTTAGAGAAAAGATGAGACACATGAAAGTACCTTTAGGGAAGAGATAAGACACACGTAAGAAAATTTAGGGAAGAGATGAGACACGTCTAAGAGGTGAGACACATGTAAGAACCCTTAGGGAAGAGATGAGACAATTGTAATAAGCTTTAGGGAAGAGATTAGACACATGTAATAACCATTAGGTGAGAGATGAGACACATCTAAAACAATTTAGGGAAGAGATGAGACACATGTAAGAACCTTTGGGGAAGAGATGAGACACATTTAAGAACCTTTAGGGAAGAGATGAGGCACATGTAATAACCTTTAGGGAAGAGATGAGAATCATGTAAGAATTTTAGGGAAGAGATGAGACGCATGTAAGAACCCTTAGAGAAAAGATGAGACACATGTAAGTACCTTTAGGGAAGAGATAAGACACACGTAAGAAAATTTAGGGAAGAGATGAGACACGTCTAAGAGGTGAGACACATGTAAGAACCCTTAGGGAAGAGATGAGACACATGTTAGAACCTTTAGGGAAGAGATGAGACAATTGTAATAACCTTTAGGGAAGAGATTAGACACATGTAATAACCATTAGGGGAGAGATGAGACACATCTAAAACAATTTAGGGAAGAGATGAGACACATGTAAGAACCTTTAGGGAAGAGATGAGACACATTTAAGAACCTTTAGGGAAGAGATGAGACACATGTAATAACCTTTAGGGAAGAGATGAGACACATGTTAGAACCTTTAGGGAAGAGATGAGACACATGTAAGAATCTTTAGAGAAGAGATGAGACACAAGTAAGAACTGGTCATTGAATGAGAAATAGCATAGAGCTAGGAAATGACATGAACGCAAGAAGTACATAAAATATAATATGTATCACAGAAATGAACTAATTAAGGCAACATACTGTGGAATTAATGTTTCTTTCAGAAATGATATGAAAGTAAGAATAGCACAGATATTGTTCAACTGTAAAATGTGGCCAAAAAAAAGGGATGCAGTTTAATTTTTCTTTTGTTTGCATGTCATGGACATTTTCATGTATTTTTTAGTGTTTTTTTTAATCCCCTGTTAAATAGACTTTAGGAAATAAGCCAGTTTTATTTTCTCACCAAAATCTCAAAGCTCCCTGTTTCTTTGACTTCCAGGTGATACAGTGTACCTGCCTGGTGAGCCTGAGCGAACTGAGTTTGTACTCAATGAGACTGGCAGGATTTGGCTTGGTGCTGTGGAGAAATATTTTGTCAGGCCATGGAACTATGGCCAGGTGTGCACAAAATTTCAAATGGATCTAGTCTATTTTGGTCTATAATATACAGAATTAATGCCCAAAATAATTTTCCCTTGACATGATGCTATCTGGCCACTTAAAATTTACCCAGAGTTCATAACTGCAGTTCTGTGTTACTTAGCACTTGACTTTTGTTGTTTTGTTTTTCAGTGCATGTTTGTGTGTTGAAAATGTAGGTCTTAAATGACTATCAGATGAAAAAGGTTGAAAGTTTGGGCACAAGTTTTGTAGGGTGTATATAACTGGTTCTATTCTTGTGGGTTATGGCCATTTCATTAGAGGTCCATCCTCAAGCCTATTGTGTTCAATTCATGTCCTATTATAGTTTATAAATTTTAAAATGCATAACATGTTTTTTAACTTTTTAGAGTGTTAAATCAGTCATGCAAAATTATAATTCCTCTAGATCTCTAATTTCTTGAAATCTGTCAGTACAGAGCAGTCATAATGCATATCTTAGCTAATATATTACAGAAGTTACTTCAAAAAAGAAAATTATGTCCTACGCACATCATGTATCGCTCTAGCCATGCATTGCATGTTAATCAATTAATTAAACTCTGCTAAGTTGTTTGGTTTTCCCGGCTGATTCTGGGAACCCATTCCATTCTTTAGGGAAGAAGGAACACTTGTACAACTTTGTTTTAGCATATGGAATAAGAAATGTGCCTCTATCTTTGTGTCTTTCTGAGTCATTTGGTTTTGTTTTTCTATTTGTTAATTATGGTTAAGTGTTTTATGTATTAGAGCTACTTTACTTTGTTAGTCTTCTGTCCTGAAGTGTCTTTATGTTTAGTGATTTTACTAAAGTTGCTACTCTAATCAAATGTGAATATTCATTTGTTAAGAATCTCTTTGTTTTCTTGAGTTGAGGGGTCCCAAACAGAGGATGCATTTCTAAAATTGTCCTAAATTAAATAGATTTAAGTTTTATGTTCTTGTTTGATTTGAAAAAAAATTCTTTTAATGAACCCAAATGTTTTGATTGATTTTTTAATAATTTCATCAATATGGGGATTCTGTAATAACTTTTCATTTATTATTACACCTAGATATTTTGAGTTTTTAGTCTGTGTGACTGGTTTACCATGAATAAATAAGTACTTTTTATTTATTTATATTTTTTTTTTTAGTCTTAATAACTGGCATTTTTCTCTGTGGAAAGAAATGCTCCCATTCGATTCCCATTTCTGTAATTCATCTAATTTTCTTTGTAAAATTTCTGTATCTTGTGTTGTTTTTATTGTTCTATATATTATGCGGTATACATCACTGAGACATTGGGTTTATATCCCCTGCCTAACCTTTGGTATCTTTAGAGCATACCTATGATTAATGTACTGTTATTAAATGTAATTAAGTAGTAGTCACTTTCTAATTAGGTCCAATTATATTACAGTTTGAATATGTGTGCCTTATTGCTGCTATTTCTATACTTGACCGCTCAGAGTTAGCAGACAGAGCTAGAGGTAACCCAGCTCTGGTTACCAGAACTATATGCAGAGCAGTAAGCCATTGTTTTGTTTTTTAAACTCTCAAAGAGCTTAAGTCTATAATTATTAACTTGAAATATCTCTAGGACATTGGCACCTTTTTATAAATAACCTTTCTATTTGTAATTTGATTCCAATTTTTTTCTAAAATCGCTTAATTTAATTTAAGACGTAAACATTTAGACTTTTTTTCTGTAGCACTAGTCATGAATAAATTATTTATGGTCAAAATTTCCAGGTGCATCCTAGACTTTCTTTCTGCCAATGAATTTCTCCTGGTCCTAAAATTGTTGCTCTATTAAGTTTGTATATTTTATGACTAATAAGTTAATGCTTGCTTAGTCTATCATTAATATTCTCTACTTTTTCCTCAGATCAACTATACTGAAAGTAATGGAGGAGTCATCCAAGCCAGTTGGTCAGGTAAATATGACGATGCAGAGGCACCCTATGCCTGGACAGGAAGTCCTTCCATCCTTGAAGAATTCCTCAAGAAGAGAAAAGGCGTCAAGTATGGTCAGTGCTGGACAATGGCTGCAGTCACTACAACATGTAAGTTGGTCATATTCCTTTTTTGTTTTTCACAATACACAAATTCTCATTTAGACAAGGTAAAGTTTGTAAGTCTTGCTTAATATTGACAGTGCTAGACATAACTAATGTGCATAGGAAAAGCATGGTTTCTTTCAGTAAGTGTTGTAAATCTCAAAACTGTGTTTTCATCTTGTGTCACCAGTGTTGAGAGCTCTTGGAATCCCATCTCGTTGTGTGACATGCTACAGAGCAGTTCATGACAGTGACTACAGTGGTGCTGTTAATACCCACTGGTCCCAAGATCTGAGGCCAAAAACAGACATGGATGATGCCATCTGGTCAGTAGCTTCACCACTGTCATCAATTCCCTGCATACAATAACATTGAAATCATTTGATTTAAAATTCAAGACATTATTGAATACCCTAAAACTATGACGTCATTGCTTCTTTCTTTTTTCTTCTTACTTACTTTTTATTCCTGACAGGAATTTTCATGTTTGGAATGAAGCTTGGCTTTCTAGATTTGACCTTCCTGAGGGCTATGGCGGATGGCAGGCTTTGGATCCAACACCAATGGATTGTAGTGAAGGTTGGACTATTTGTTTTGATGTGTGTTAATCAAATATTTGTTAATTTATCTGTGATGCAACAGGGGTTGGGAGGGGGAAGAGTTTAAATTGACCAGCTCAGAAGAAAATGGATGTGTGTGAGATAGATGAACTATGTAGGTCAGAGATGGTTCATTTTCATCTCCTAACTCACCTATTTTTTTTTTTTGCAAAGCTCATATCACTCTGTCTGTCTGGTACAAATTTTGTACACATTATTACTTTTACTTTCCATTCTTAAATCAAGTTAAAACTTCACACATTCATTCATTGTCCCTAACAATGCACGAATCAATTAACAAATCTACCATAATCATAATTAATTAATTTTGTTTTATATAGAGACTAGCTAAAGAGAGATAAGCCTTGTGTAGAGAATTACATTTTCGCCTAAAAATTTGAAACTAACAATAGATAACTATAAAACCTTTTTTCATAAGCACTTGTCTAGCTATGAGGCTAGTATGATGATTAACTTTTTTTGCCTAATTTATGACAATTTTATATTTCTGATTGTGTTTACAAAACAGTGCTTTATTTTCCTTTGTGTATATATAATGGCATAAACAGCATCACTTGCTAGGAAAAAATAAAATGACTAAAATACACTGAAGAAACTTCTATATTCTTTTTTCTCTCTGTTAATGAACCCCTTCAAGACATTAATTCAATATTTCAAAATACAGCACTACATGAAATATATTTTTACAAAACCAAATAATAAATCCACAACAAAATAGCAATTCAATATATTGATAAAACTAAACAACTGAGCTTTTCTATCTTCTTAACTTAAACTTTACTTTCACAAATAATTGACTTTAAAGATATAAAATACTCAAAGATACATTACAACTTATGGACCCTTAACAAGTCTAGGAACAACAACAGTTTAAGGACCTGCAACAGCTCAAGGACCCTGACTAATTTACTTTCCTCCAATTTATACCTTTTAAAATTGTATTTTCTAGAATCCTATAAACTTCTGTTCCAAATATTTCTCATAGTAATAACCTTCTAGAAACAGATGTTTGCAACTTTTTTCCTGACCTCTTTCTCTGATTGGTTAATTTTAATTAAAACATGCTTACTCCTGTGACTTGCTTTTGACCTGACCTTTTCTAGAAAGAAGTTAGAATGAGGTCACAGTATCAATTCATGACTGCTAGTGTGTCAGCCTTTCATCAAGGAGGCTTGAGCTTTTCAGTTTGATTTCAAGTCCAGCAACTTTTTTTTTAATTGCTTTTGTAAAGCCGCAAGGAAACTTTCTTCCATATATCCCCTCCTAACCCCCCCCCCTTTTCCCACAACTGGTCCGCAGAACTGATTGGACCATAGCGCATTGAGCATTCAAAAACAAATAAAATTGAGCTAAACAAAAACAATTGGTAAAAATATTTCCAATCGCACACATTTATTATTGTTATTGTAGGAAATTTTTACATGACTAAGTCAAAATAATTGATACAATAACACTTAATATAAGCTTTGTCTTTATAAAAGTAGTTTTTATATTATACTTGTTATTATTATTACTTATTTAATTACCATTCTAGCTTTTTACTATTATATACAGTGAACAATGTAATTGTGTCAATAACCAGAACAAATGCTCACTTTAAAAAATGTATTTCTCTGTAAACCAATTCCTTTTAGTCTTTTCATTCAGTCTTTGGTGTTTTGATATGAGACTGTCTGTTCCTTATTCTGTCTGACCATTCTATAAGTCCCATCTCCATTCTTTAATGTTATGTCTGACCTTTTGTTTTTCCATTTCTTGCATGTCTTGATATGATGCAATTAATTTAATTATATTTTTTTTCTCTGTAGGAGTAGTGACATGTGGACCTTCCCCTGTTGTGGCAATTCTTAAAGGGGATCTCTATCTTGGATTTGAAACAAAGTATCTTTTTGCTGAACTTCATGGTGGTCGTGTCCACTGGCAAGTAGATGCTGATGGAAATATGGAGCCATTCATGGGAGGGCGTAGCGTTGGGGGTGCCATCAGCACCAAATGTGTGGGCACCATTTCCAGAGATGACTTGACCTACAAATATAAGTATTTAGAAGGTAGGGTGAAGCCTTTTTCTTCTTTGTTCAGCTTCAGTTAGCAAAGGAAGTGCTAAAAAAAATTAGCCTAGAAAATGACAAGATGATAAGAAAAAAATATTTTAAAATAATTTTTACCTTCATAGAACTTAACCTGATTTTAAACATTATGAGAATAATTTGTAAGTGTTTAATAGTATTTTAATTCATATTTATAAAACATATCAATGAATATTTCTTTACCAGGAAGTAAAGAAGAAGCTCAAGTTTTAGAAAAAGCTGGCAAACTATGTTACAGAAAAGCTCCAGTTTTGAAAAGGGTAACAAGAGAAGATGTTATTTTTACTCTGGAAGGTGGTCCAGAAAAAGGTGGAGATATCAGAGCTATTTTACGGGCAAAAAATTCTGGTACAGAAGGAAGGATTGTTGATGTGTATATGGCAGCGTTGTCTACATTTTATACTGGTGTCACAGCAACAGAAGTCAAGAAACTTGTGACATCTCTAGTGATAGAGCCAAAAACAGGTGAGAGAAACTTTTGAAACTTCCTCAAAGTTTTTGTTTGCTCATAGAAGAGTTACTTGGTCTTGGCAAATATTGATATTTGTGTAATGATCTGATGCATATTCTTAATTTTCCACCTTTCTGAAAGCTTTTTGATGTCATTTCTAACTAAATAATTAGTGCTCAATAATATTTAGGTTTAGAAGTGACTTGTTTTGTTGTGTGAAATGTTTGATTCAGCTCAGTCTTTGAAATAAAACCTTTAGAAGGTTTGAATATATACATAGTTACTGTAGAGTTTAGACCTAGATCTGGCATTTCTCTGCTGTGCATATTAAAACAATATCACTGTAATAGATCAAAGCATGAATGTACGGTTCCTTATGAAAAGTATCATGGAGAGACAGCAATAGTAAGTTCTTGTGTAATTCTAATTTAACCAGCAAGTTGATATTGTGGTGACTTTAATACAAGGCCTAGGATTGCTCAATGATAAAGAGAGATTAAACAATATAAATAGAACAAATGAATCTGATGAACTATCAGAATGCTTGATGTTGCATTTTTTTTTTGGAGGGGGGGGACTTTATGTAAGTTTTCACATTTGGTCAATGTTTAGATCTTCAATGAAATAAAATGAAAAGATGGTGAAATCAATAGGATTAAATAGAAAGATAAGTCTATCAAATGAAATGGAAAGATGGTGAAATATATATAATGAAATGTAAAGATTGTCAAACAAAAGAAATGAAAAGATTGTCAAACTAATGAAATGGAAAGATTTTCAAACCAATGAAATAAAATGGAAAGATGGTGAAATCAATAGGATTAAATAGAAAGATAAGTCTATCAAATGAAATGGAAAGATGGTGAAATCAATGAAATGGAAAGATGGTGAAATCAATGAAATGGAAAGATTGTCAAACAAATGAAATGAAAAGATTGTCAAACTAATGAAATGGAAAGATTTTCAAACTAATGAAATGAAATGGAAAGATTGTCAAATTAATGAAATAATAGAAGTCAAACCAATAAAATGGAAAAATGGTCAAATCAATTAAATGAATTGCACAGATGGGATAAAATGGAAAAATGGTCAAATCCTAATAAATGTTACTGTAGTTACTAACAATGTTTTTTTTATTTTCCTTATCCTAACCAAATTTTAAATGTCTACTTTATTCCTTTCTTTTCAAATAGTAGTTTATTTCAAAAGCCTTTAGACTGTACATATGGTTTTAAGATTTTGTCTAAATAAAGATTTTTTTTTACCTATAGACACTACCACAGTTCTAGAAATCAAATGTGCAGATTTTATTGAACAGAAACCAACAGATAGTCATGTGACATCATATGTCATGGCCAAAGTCAGAGAAACTGGGCAAAGATATGCTACTGTGCAGACGTACACACTAGATAGACCACACTTAGATATTAAGGTAAGACTTAACATAAAAAAGAGTGTTATGTTTTAACAAAGCTTATATCAACTCACTCTGTCTGTATGTTAAAAACCTTCTATACGTTATTTCTCCCACACCCTATCTTGATTAAGCTTAAATTTTGCACAATTATTTCTTTTACCTGACAATACAAGAATCAATATCAATAAAATTAACCAATAGGTTAATTAACTATTGGTAATTAATCATTTTGTTTGCTATCGGGAGCAAGGGAAAGAAATTGTACTTGACAGATGTGGTGTTAGATGAATTAGTCCCCTTGAAGACTCTTGAGCTGAGACCATAAGTTATAGAAGGCCTGAACATTGACCTGCAACGTCACAACCTATGGACAGTTTAGACCAATATCTCATTGCCTAGTCAATATTCATGCTTCTTTAAACCTTTGCAATTGATAATTCAATTTATAAAATACAAAAAAAAACACTATCATTTGAACTAATTATAAGAATTTGTGTAACAATCTTAAGTTTGGTTGTGTTCCTGGCAAAGTCTTGTTGCTAAATGTTGACTTTGTTGTTTTATTACTTAGATTTTCAACTTCTCTTTCTTGTTTTTTTATAAGACTGAAGGTAGAGCAGTAACTGGTCAGAACTTTACAGTAGTAGTAAGAGTGACCAACACTTTGTCTGTCCCTCTGACTAATGGAACTATATCAGTGGATGGCCCTGGACTAGTACGAGCCACTGGTATAAAACTGAAGTAAGTATAGGGCTTAACTGTTTAGTCTGTGGGTCAAATATTATGGAAACACTATTGTTCAACATCTCCTATTCCTTGTTGTTTATAATCTTTATCACGATGGGAAGGACAGTGCTCTATAGACATAACTTCTGTTTCTAATTATTGTATAAGACATAACTTCTGTTTCTAATTATTGTATAATCATTTTACAGACATCCAGTGGAGCCAGGGGAGGAAGTGAGAGAAACTATAACATTGACTGCTAGACGACCTGGAGTTAAGGAAATCATTGCTGTTTTTTACTGTCGACAAATATGCAATGTGGCAGCTGTGGCAGAAATAGATTTTGTCAAAGATGAAAAAAATTAGTTGTATTTAACTTTTACTGTTACTTATATTTCATAACTTGCTTTCAGGTTTCATTTAATGTGTTTGTTTTAATGAAAACAAAAGTTGAAAAGGTCTTTTGAGTACAATAGAAAACTCTTACTGATTCAATTATCAGCTCCATTACTTCAATAAATATAGTAAATTTAAAACGTTTGTTAGTTCAAATAATAAACTGACTCAACTTTAAAATGAAGATGAAATGTACATTGTGGAGTCACATGATCTGGGACTAGTGAAGGCGTATGTAATCTAAAAATAGTTTATAATGTACTGAGATAAACCTTTATAAAAGAATAAACAATTTGTTATGTGTAAACCAGATATTAATCTGAAGAAATTGTGTTGTTTTTTTTCAACATTTTCTCAACTTACTTTGAATATGAAATTAATTTGTGTTCCTTCACTTTGAAAATAACACGTGCTTTGCTATTATTTATCAAAGTTGTCATTTAAGAAAATGTGTTTATACATATTTATTTATAGTTGGAACAGAATAAATTGTTTGCTCATGATAAATGTAAAAAAAATTTTTTTTGTGAAATGATGTTGCTTAAATTGCTTTCATTGTTATAACATTGAGTTTATATTTAAATTTAGTTCATTTTTATTGATCTAAAAGTTTTAATGTTAATTAGGAATGTAGGTTGTACAATTGCATTCTTGCTGGTCAATGGAGGACAAATACTAATGGATAAATTTGTTTTTATTTTACTTTAAATTAATCCAAAGTTCAATGCTAGCATGATTTGTGTACATGTATTTTTTAGACACTTTGTCTAGACTGATCAGGGTTCAACTATTATTCTACTTGCTATGCTTAATTGACAACATATAGAAACTAAATAGATTTAGTGGGCATTGATATAGTAAGCCTATTAGAAGAATGTTTCAATCAATCAAAAAGAGATGAATAGGAAGTTTAATAGAATCAGGACTAATTTTCTCACTGTTAATGGACCCTCCCTGACCTACTTATTGTTGCCAGTTTTGTATCATTTATTCTAATAAAATATTGTAACAGACATACAGATATTGTCTAAGAGTATTGCAGGTTCTAGTTTGCTTTAAACCTAGATAGTTTCATTTCTGAATTTTTAAATAGAGATATACTTACTAACCTTCCACTGAAACATAGACAAACAGTGTTTTGCTATCTGCGATCATTGTTTTAGACGGTAATACGACAAATCTTTAACACATTTTGCTCACTGTCAATTCATTCACAACAATTCTTTCATCCAACATTTCATTCACCAGTTGTTGGTGAATAAATTGTCTTTGAATGAAATGTCTATGAACAATTTGTTGTTGAACTGTTTTAGTTACTTCTTGCACATCTTGGATGAATACATCTGTTGTATTCTATCCAGTTAGAGTCATGTCAATAGTTTTGTGATGACTTTTTCACAAATTTTGGTGTGTGCCTTAAACAAATTTGTGTAAAAATAGATTATAAATCAGACTTTTTTTCAGTCACTGTCAATAGTTTTTAGATAAACATATTTCATTGTTGTAAAAATTAAATATAATATATACTCTTAAGAGTTTGAGTTTTTTGACACATCAGCACACATTAGGCCATGTCATGTCCGTATACTCTTAGGTCTTGTACCTTCTTAGTCACCATGACTACAAGATATTAGTAGAGCACAATGGTCATGAGTGCAGATTAAATCAAAATAAAAATAAATGTTGCCTTAATAAAATTAATTACATAAAACATCTGTATTAGTTACATTGGACATGGTAGCTAAGCAGTAAAGTTCTTGGATTCCTAACTGAAGAATCTCTGTGAAGCCTGGAATTTTTATTTTTGGAATTTGTAAGAAACTTATGAGTTCACACAACTCTAATGGGCACCTGACATTAATTGATGATGATAGATGCTACTGTGCTGGCCACTTGACACCCTGGTTAACTATCACTGATAAAAAGCAATTCACATTTACATCATTTGGACTAAAGCTCAAAATGGTCTGAATGTGGTACTTAATTGTATTAGTTACAGGTTGAAAAAAAAATTAATTTACTTCTGTGTAATTTTTATATCCACAAAGAAAATCAAATGTGCAAAATTTTAACATTAATCTAGTTATATTTACCTTGACTGTATATCAGCTAAAAATGTCAGCAGTTTGAATCTTTTGCTCTTTTTTAGGATGCTCCCTGAGTCCACCCAACTCTAATGGGTGCCTGATATTATTTAGCTTTATAAAGGCTGTCAGTCATTAGGCTTGCAAAAAACCATTCCCATTAAAAACATTTGAACTTGACATCAGAAAATGGAAATGTTCTTAACACAAAATTTTTTCTTTAAGTAGATAAAATGTTTTAATTTCCTGTGGGGGTCTACTTGTGTCTTCCATTTACTATTGTCTTAAAATAGATTGAACTGCTTTTATATATTACTTACGAATTTTAACGCCCCAGTAAGGGGAAAAGCCGCTATTAGGTGTGTGCAAAATGTCCGTCTGTCACACTCAGATCTCGAAAACTAGAAGAGAAATGAAAAATATCATTTCATCATGCAATGCAGCTTGAAAAGTTTAGGTGCAACGGCTACTTTTGGTTTTCTAAAAGCAAACTGTTTAGTTTATAAAAATTAATTATGCAAGCGATTTTTTTCACAAAAATACACCAATTTTAAAACAATTACGTAAATGTAAGAGAGGCAATGTTACAATATGTTAAAAAGAAGGGAAATTGATTGTGTATTTTCATTATCCCTTAGTAAAATATATTTATAAAGTGTACAAGAAATGTTCATAACAAAAGTAAATATTAGTTAAAGGTGTTTTTTTCTGGTCAACTAGCTGCTAAAATTAAAAGAACACATTTATAAAGGCTAAGAATGCACTTTGTATGTAAATATCACGCACATTTTTTTTAATGGACTTTTTTATACACCGACTTTCATGCAGTAGCTTAACGCCGCAACATCCTACGGTGCTAAAATAATTCCTTTAAAAAATTTAAATAATCAGAATTTATATATATTTTGTTTAGTGCACCCACCACGATAAAAGTCGCTTTTTTGTGCGTTTTGTCTGTTGGTTGGTCTGTCCGTCACGTTGATATAAAAGCGACAACAACATTAAAAGCTATTGAAAATCTGATTCCACCTTTAATGTGCCTTCCAAAACATTGAAATAGTTTTAAGTATCTATAAAGTTGTTCCAGATATTGTTTTTTAAAAAAACATGTCAAACGATTTATTTGAAATAGCAAAATTAACTTACATTACCCTTATATTCTTGTACAATAAGTCACTATAGTTTTATTATCGATATCCAATTGTTCCGTAATTTCAACTTAAAACAAATTTATGTCAAATTCCTTTTTTTTTCAAAATATCGACAATAGGTTGTTCAGGATTTTAGAATAAAGTAATTTACCAGAAACGATTATTGAAAAACACTTTTTAGACTTATTTTACACTGAATTTTTTTGCTGAAACATAACAGAGGTTTTTTTTATCCGTAAAGAATGTTTCGGATTTGATTTTGAAAAAGAAATCAAACTACATTACTTAAATTTTGTTACTAATTTTATATGAAAAATCTACTAACACAAATAACTGTTTGAAATCCCTCTTCTAATTAATTACGAATATCGGTTGTTCAGGATTTTTAAAAACATTTTAACTCTATTTATGTAAAATCGCACTTCTAACGTACATCACAGTTAATTTTCTAGCTAAACGTTTTAAAATTTAATTATTGTTAATATTATATTCCGATTTTAAAGGAAACAAACTTCCTAACACCAAAATATGGTACAAAAATCTCTCCACAAGGCTACGGTACAAATAATTTGTGTAAAAATACAACGAAACACGGAGTATAATAAAGACTAAAAAGGCGATGGCATAAACACGGCTTAGTGTTGGACCGAATTGATGTCGGAAATCAGGGGCCAGTGCTTTTTGTGACTGAATTAGAGACAGTATTATAAGCACATATTCTTAAAAGCATGGGATAAAACGATATTATTGATTACCAGAGACTGTATATCTATAGCACATAACCATTGCCTGCTACACAAGCAAATGTTGGTATCACACTAGTATGCTACTGCGCAGACAATGATCTTAGGCTCCAGGATCCTTACAGGAGATACAGACATGAAAAGTCCTCGTAGCCGAGTTTTAATGTCTCAGTAATTACTATATTCTAGTTCTGGAATCTTATAGGTTAAAGACAACACTTTATAATATTGTTATGACTCTACATTGCACACTTTCATTAGGTGCGAGACTGTGCACCATGAGGCACAGAACAAAGACAATAAAAGCTAGAGGAAGTCAAAGATGGCCAATGATTAGAGAAGAGATGAAAACAAAGACGCTTGTGATGTGATTAGTTTTGGCTCTACAACTAGTTTCATATTAATGATTAAATGTTTTATTTTATAATCCTTTTGTTGAGGTTATTTGGCTAAGTTACAGCAATATTATTGTGAGCAGGTCAGGCAGGCGCGAGTGGGAGACCTTTTCTCTGCTCAACATTAAATTTTATAACAGTAGGCAGATGTTAGCGCTACTGGGTGGGCTCAGTCTGTGACACCTCAGTCTACGACCAAGAGGCTAGAGTCGCCTACGCAACCAGACATACTAACCTAAACTAAATGAAAGCACAAACGAAACTTTAGTTTAGGATAAATAAACCAAACAAAACTTTATTAACATACAAAAAAATAAATCAATAATAAAAAATATAATATATACACTAACCACAACTAAACCCAGCAACTAACTAAAACCCTCTAAATCTACGCCACTACAAACACCAACAAACTAACCAAACCAACTATCTAACACAAACCGATAAAACCAACTATCTAACTAAACTGTCTAAACCACTACACTACTACACTCAGGGCCGCCGCTACCTGTTGTGCAATGTGTGCATTGCACGCAGGCGGCCAAACCTTAGTTTTAACTTTTTATTTTAAAAAAGTATACGTTTAATAAAAACAAATGACCTTGTCGAAATGGTCTCGGAACTAAACTAAAGATTTTTTTGCATTGGTCTGTTGTCAGTTGACATTATATAGTAAATTATATGTTATGTATTACAGAGGTTACTTCAAAACAAGAAGATAATTACGTCCTACGCATTTCATGTGTCAATCTAGTCATGTTAATAAATGACTTAAACTCTGCTAAGTCGTTGGTTTTCCTGGCTGATTCAGGCAACCCATTCCATTCTCGAATGGCACTTGGAACGAAGGAGCACTTGTACGAATTTTTTCTAGCGTTTGGAATAAGAAAAGTGCCTCTATCTTTGTGTCTTTCTGAGAGAAAAAATATGAAAATCATTTTATAGACCTAAAATCCTGTAAAAAATTCGATAATATTACCTGGGTGCTCTATAGGAGGCATTTAAGGCTTTCCTCAAAGGTGCCTTCGCTCCGTAATGGGCATACGCTGGCAAGTCTAGCGGGTACCTTACAAATAACCATGTTCTGCTGGAGGCAGGTGTACAGTGTTGAAGCACTACTTACCGTAGTGGCAAGTGGCAGCAGATAGCCTCTGAAATAAGCTCTAGCCGATGACAGGTGCAAACGACAAGATAAAACTTAAATAGACTCCCGGCACACAACGGCCTTGTCTGTATTAGATGTGGCGCAAAATGCAGTCCGCAACTGTGTTTACATGCCTGGTTGTCCTAGATATTGCACTCATTCTCAATTTTCGGATTTAAAGACATTGCCTGTTATGACACTGAAAACAATTTTGAAATCTTTGTCTATTCCATACTTGATACAACAATGAAAAGACAGGTTTGAGAGAGATCTTACTTGAAAGGATAATGGAAGAAGATCCCGAAGGAGAAAGAAGGTTCTGTAAGCATTTGAGAAAGAAGAAATATTAACTTGCATATTGCGGACGACATCTGTGGTTTTAATGATGCACATAGACAAGAATTCCGCGGCATATTATAGTCAAATCCTAGCAAATGTCAGGAAAAGATCCTAGGTATTACTTACAAAGACCGCACCACAAATAAAGAGATTAGAAACAGGATTAATACAGCAATTGAACCCCACGATGACGTGCTAACTACTGTTAAAAACGCAAACTCTTCGACCATATCACAAGATTCTCAGGGCTTGGAAGGACCTTCCTTCAGGGAACAGTACCAGGAAAAAGAAGAAGAGGCAGACATAGAAAGCGATGGAAGAAAACATAAAAAAATGGACGGGCCTGTTATAGAAAGAAATTCTACCCAAGGTAAAAGAGAGAAATGGAGAATGAAGGTCAACAGCTCTAGTGTGGTGTCCCAACGGTTTAACAGACTAAGGGATATATGAAGATAAATTGTACTGCGAATTTTTCTAACTATATTGGTGTCAGTGGTTAACAGTGAACGGTCATTTTCTAAATGACATGGTTAAAGTTACTCAATATGTACAATGTTACCAGAAAGACTACTAGCGCCAGCAATGAAGCCAAAGAGGAAATGTTTGAAATTCTTGCTTTTGCTTAAAAGTATTCAAAAAGTTAGTTTTGTGTGTTGTTTTTGTACGAAATGATATTGAAAATTTGATTTTATGAGACAATTATGCTGTGAAAACAGTGATCAATATTTACACTGATTAAATTATTAGTAGTAAGTTTTAACAATTGCACCTTTACATACGCATCTATATACAACAATAAGAGACTCTGAAATATAAGTTAATACTCTCTTCCCCAGAAACAAAAGTAAGGGGCGGCATTTTTTTATTTCGCGACGGCCCTGACTACACTAGACCTAGATCTACACTAACACACTACAATAGACTAGTCTAGATCTACAATATTCTACTACTATAACCAACCCATAACTAAAACCAAAACAAGAACACCTTAGCCTTAGTACCTTACTATTACTAATTGAGTATTACTATTCACTAAGAACAGAAACAGACTATAACTAAGCCACTAAGGCAACACTACAGAAACAAAATAAATCTAGATCTACAGAAACAATAACAAGCAGTAATAAATGCAGCAGAGGTTACAGCAGTTATAGCAGCAGAGTAATAGCAGCAATATTAGATCCAGACAGTTATGTTTCCAACATGCCATCCCACTAAACTATTTTTAACCAACTTCGTCAAAGCATTTCTATTTGTTTCAGTCTTATGCCTACAGAACTCTCCAACAGTTCTCGTGCATTAGCTCTTAAAACATTTAATATAACACGCTACACAACTCATAGAAACATTCTACGATACTGTTTAAGACAACAAATAGTACCTAAAGGCTTTGTATCAAATTTCAATCCAGCCGCGGGGACACTAAACCTAAGAGAACACAGCCGCTTGGACAGGATTAGTAAACGATGTTCTCTCCAACGCATGCGCTGTGTTGTTGAAATCTATACCCGACAATTATCGGCGGCCCGGCATTCCAATGATGACCTTAATTCACGCCTATACTCCCTTACATCTCCTATCCCCGAAGCTTTCCAACTTATCAAACTTATTAACAACAACTACAATAACAAATTGCATACATATCTTAACACCTGCAAAGACAAGAAATTAAATAATATCAGACATAAAAACAGCGACAGCGAGAGTAACAACACTACATCTAACACTAAATTGGTTGTCTGCATACCACCAGAACTCCCCTCTCCGCCGATGAAAGATCCGTTCTGAGTAAAGGACTTAAATTCATTCCTCTTAATCAACAGCACGACAAAAATTACAAACTTATGCAAGATGCAAAACATTTTTTTCGCAAACCTAGACTCAAATACCACTTCAGTGGTTCCAGTGACGGAAACACAGATCTAGACGACGACCTCGATGACCCATTTATAGGAATTTCTAAACGTAAATCCAATTGGACCCCCAATGCGGGAGCCTCTCAAGCCTTAGATCTCTACATCAAAAAGACAGAACATGATCTGAAACTCGTGAAATATCCTCCATAAAAGCAGCTTAACATAACCAGGTCCGAAAGAGAAGTACTCCACCAACTCCGTAAACGTAAGGACATCGTCATTAAACCAGCAGATAAATGCGGCTCTATCGAAGTGTGGGATAGAAATTTATACATCAAGGAGGCCCTTAACCAGCTCAGCGACACCAATTTTTATGCACCGAGAAAAACTGACGGAACCATCTCTAATAATAAAAAAGTTAAGGATGAAATAGATAAAATTATTGCTGGTAACCTACTTCCACGATCGGCCCACAAACTCCATGATAGCGAATTAGGAAAACCATATTTCTACCTCTTACCTAAGATTCACAAACTTAACAACCCCGGCAGACCCATTGTCTCCGCTTGTTCCTGCCCCACTGAACTTATCTCCCGCTTTCTGGACACAATCTTTCAACCTATAGTCGAAAAGTTACCTACGTTCATTAAAGATACCAACCACGGCCTGTTAACACTAGCAAAAGTCATACTACAACCTGACAAAGAATACCTACTCTTCCTCTTAGATTTCAGCTCCCTTTACACTTCCATCCCACATGCTGACGGCCTTAAAGCCATCCGTTACTTTTTTGATATACCAGCAAACAAACACAAATCTATATCCACTGACATTCTAGTTCGCCTTACGGAGCTTGTACTAACTCTGAACTCCGAGTTTAATGGGCAATTTTTCGACCAAATCAGCGAGTAGCTATGGGTACGCATTCGGTCCATCTTATGCTTGCCTATTTATGGGCTTCTTAGAACTCAACATCTGTTCATCCTACACGGGTCCCATGCCCAAATTTTATAGGAGATACATTGATGATGGCCTAGGCATAACATCTCTGACAGAGAATGAACTTATCAAATTTATTGAGTTTACTAACAACTTCAATCCCGCCATTCGTTTCACTTACACCATTTCCAGAACTAGACTGAACTTCTTAGACATAGAAATAAACAAAACCCAAAATTCTCTGTCTACATCCTGCCATTACAAAGACACTGACAGCCATAGCTATCTTCTATACTCGTCATCCCATCCACCATCCTGTAAAGATTCTATCCCCTACTCCCAACTTCTACGTATCCGCCGCCTTTGCCAAGACGACAATGACTTCACTGAAAAAGCAACTGAAATAATAGAGTTTTTCTTGCATCGTGGCTACCCTCAAGCTATTTTAGACAAAGCCTTATCGCGAGTGGAGAATCTTAAAAGAGAACAAGCTTTCAAGAAAAAAACGATATCGAGCAATGATGAGAGGCCCAAATTGATATTAATCTACCACCCTCACAATGTGAAAGCAAAAAACATCTTTCTCAAAAACCTGAACATTCTCCTAGCCGATGAACATACTCACGACGTCTTTTCATCCCCACCTCTTGTAGTATTCAGGCGAGACCAAAACCTACAAGACATATTAGCACACACTAAACTCCACAGCATTTCAAGTGAACCTGGCACTTGGCCATGTAAGCGACGTAGTTGTCAGACCTGCAAATACACACTCGCCACCCCCACCATCACCTGTCCTAAAATGACCATCAAGATCAGTGGCCAATTTAACTGTAATAGTAGAGAGTCATATATGCTATAATATGCTCAAGGTGTCAGATGGCTTATATTGGAAACACAGGCAGGACCTTAAAAACACGACTCCAAGAACACCTTAGAGACATTCGTAATTTTGCAACAAAGCCCGTCTCTATCCATTTTAATAACACACATCATAGGGGTACCACCGACCTCCTCGTCACTGCTATACCACAATGCAACGACAAAAACACCCGTCTGCAGATCGAAAACAAACTTATTTACATGTCAGGCACCCTCCAACCTAACGGGATCAACAACCAGCACACTTTTATTTAATACGCGATGGGCACTAACACTACGGTACCCCCTTTTCCCATTCATCTTTGCCTGACATCTCCGCCCCCTTCCGTTTTCCCGCGCTTTTACACCAGCGTAGCTCATTTCTTTTCTGCCTCGATAGAGAACAACATCGGACAGATAAGTTAACTTAAGACTATTTTGTGTTAATTGTTTTTTATTTTTGTTTGTTTTGTAGCTGATGAAGGCCTCGTTGCCCAAACGTCCTTTGTTTTACTTGGTCCGGCAGGGTTATATATATGCATGTTTTTCGTATTTTCTATACAGTCGTTTACCCCTGCAGCAGTAAATCTTTTTTTGTAATATTAGATACAGTAGTTATATTCAGCAGAGTAATAGCAGCTTAAAGTAGCAATAACACAGCAGTTATATTCAGCAGTAATAATAGCAGGCCGTCCTAGGTACAGAATAATAAAATAAATACACGACAGACCACAAAGATCTTCAGCTGTCGCACAGAGATACTGTACTGACCACTGGTCAAATGCTCACTCAACTGTTTTAAGACAGCATGTACAGGGGCGGACTGGCTATATGGGCAAAAGGACAAATGCCCGGTGGGCCGGTACCAAATGGGCCGGTCTGGTCGCGACCAAAAAAACAAAATTTTCAACGCTGAGAAGTTAAAACAAAAAGTGACAGCAGAGCAAGACACAAAGGCCCGAACACGTTTCTTGTTTGTTTTTTTTTTAATTCTTATTACAATTAATTTTGTTTGAAATTCAACAAGAATATATAATTAAAAAAAATAAACAATACACTGTGCGTATTATCCTTTGCAAAACGTTAGACCGTACTTTCTGCAATGCACGAGCGTCATGGACTGCTTTGATGTCTTCGAGGCTGTGTTTGGCCTCATCATTTTGCTGGTCGGCATGGGCCTTTGATGGCACTGCCATTTTTTTTTGCTCCTTCCCTCCCCCGTCTTTTAATGGTTCCAATGAAATTTAACCAAAAAGAGGGATTGAGAGTGGTTAAGTTAGAAAACATTGATATAACGCAGAAAAAGTCGCGACAATGAGCTCTTTACCAATACTTAATAGAAATTAACTTACACATACACACAGCCACGAAATTGCAAACCACCCAATATATTCCCAGCTCAATATGGGTATAAAGCTTTACTTTCTGCGATTTGAAAAGAAAAAGTTTCTTTTTGTTTATTTTTAATAACCTAGATCTAAACATACTACACTTAAGGCTTACACAAAAAAAATATTTAATTAAAAAATAAATCTAAATCGATTTTATACTATTATAATTAATGGCAAACTTATGTTTAGTAATAATAATAAGGCTTGTCTTTGAGTCCGAAGATTAGTGAGAAATGCAGTTTTTCCCGTGGCTGCGCAGTCCCAGCTGAGACCTACATATTTTGCCACAATCAAAGCAAACATAACCATTGTCCGCAGGTGGTCGATTCAGATTTTCTTTTCGCTGTCTGCGTTTGTTCTCAGCAGCAGATTTTTTTGGTCTCAAATGTGTATCCCGCGGCCTTCGTGAGTGACCTCCGGGTGTCTCTTTCTGAGGCCGCATGCAACCAGTTTCTCTCTTCTATGTCAGCCAAGGAAAGTTGACGCCTAAGCTGGTCTTTGAAGCGTTTCCGTGGGGCGCCTCTGTTACATCGACCACCTTTTAGCGCACAAAAAAAGACTGCCTTTGGCAAACCTTCGTCTCCCATAAGGGATACGTGCCCTACCCAGCGTAATTGTGGGACCAAAAGAAGTCCCTCTATACTGTCCATACCGGCGTTCGCAAGGACATCGCTGTTTGTAGTGCGTCTTGCCAACGTATGTCCATGATAGAGCGCAAGCATCTTTGGTGGAAGCGCCCAAGAAGTTTTAGATGTTTCCTGTATAGTGTCCCTGTTTCAGAGCCATACAGAATGTTGAGAGAACCACCGCCTGGTAGACACTGATTTTTGTAGGCAGGCGGAGCGATCTGTTCCGCCAAACTCTCGCCTGAAGGCGTCCAAAAGCGCTACTGGCCCTGGCCAGACGATTATCAACTTCCCTTGAAAGTGAGGCGTCATTTGACACTACTACCTAGATATGTGAAGTGGTCTACCACATTGAGTGGCTGTCCGTTTACGGTGATCCGTGGGGCTGAGTATGTTTTATTGGGTGACTTCTGGAACATGACTGTTTTCCCGAGGTTTATAGATAGACCGAAAGAAGCGGCAGCGTATACAAGTTCATTGTGAGCTAGCAGGGCGCAATCATCAGCATAGAGAAGCTCCTTTATGACCATCTTCTTTATTTTTGTATGGGATAGTAGACGTCGAAGATTGAACACATTGCCGTCAGTACGAAACCGGATGTAGATGCCTTCGTGCAATCACTGCCTCGTTTGACCCAGCATTACGCCAAAGAAGATAGCGAATAGAGTAGTGGCAATTACACAGCCCTGCTTCACTCCATTTTCTATTGAGAAGTGATGAGAAAGGGCACCATTGTGTTTGATCTGGCCTCTTTGTCCTACGTGAAATTGCTTGAGAATGGATAGGAACGTAGATGGGCATCCCAGCTTGGCCAAAATCCTCCACAAACCATCGCGACTGACTGTGTCGAAAGCCTTGGTGAGGTCCACAAAGGCAGCGTATAGGTTTAAGTTCTGCTCTTTGCATTTTTCTTGTAATTGTCGCAGAACAAATATCATGTCAGGTGTACCTCTACCGGCTCTGAAACCACATTGGCTTTCAGATAAGACCTCGTCCACTAAAGAGTGGGTTAGTCGGTCGAGCAACTTAGTATGAAGTCACTAATGATGAAAATTATTACAATAATTACAATAATTTTTATTGCGCTGTCACATCCGATATTTAATGAAAGGAGATTTATATTTTAAATAATGGGTCTTGGTATATTCCTACACAATCGCGTTTTTGAGAATGTACTCGGAGGAAGCAAGAGCTTTTCACATTAAGTAAGTGCCTCTCTAACCGTTCTACTTTCTCTTATCTTTTAATGGAATGGGTTGCCTGAGTCAGCCAGGAAAACCAATGATTTAGCATATTTTAAGTCGCAGATCAAAATACATGAGGGAAGGGTCTTCAAGCCATCACTTGCCTCAGAGCTCATTGTCTTTAAGGGAAACTAAACTTACTGCCCCAGTGCAGCCAACCTAAGCAAACTATAGTCACCAAATTTCATGAGCGTAGCCAAAAGGGGTTATGTGGTTTCCCTTCCCCCTACAATACAAAAACTAAAGCATTTTACCATTTTCTACCAGTCGCTGGACTCCATTGAATAGCAGATATGGTTTTTGAATTTCTTTAGCGAAAGATTAGCAGGCTAATTGCACTGTAGATACCTCAGAATATGCATTTTTAATTCTTAAGATAACGGAAATAATGCTTCGCCCAGGACCCCACTGGGGGAAGCTCACCGCGTTCCTGCGGACTCCCTAGCTGTCCCTTGGCGGTGTGTACTCTCTTTCCACTAGTTATAGGAAGATAGTATTCTAGGCTAGAAAAAAAAACGTTTGAAAGAATGAAAGATCAGAATGTAATGAAGATTAATTACAAACACACACTAATATATATATATGTGGTGGGTTCGACACAGAATTACAACAACCAAAATGACGAGGCAAGTCAGGAGGCTTATTTCAAATTTAATGTACACAAAAAAAACCTGCCAAAGGCAAACATACAACATAATTACTAATGAGCATAAAATAAACATAATTATATGGTCTAAATGAACAGACAAATTTGTAAACACAACATCAGGTATAAATACTAGATCTAGCAAAAAACAAAATCTTATAGTGTGAACCAATCATCTCTTTTATAAACACAAGAGATATGGAACACCAACAAAGATTATAGGAATAAATGACAAAGTAATTTTCAAAAAATAAATAAACTAGTTCTACATAAAACTAACATACATTGAAGAGCTTCGCTCTTTCCTTTCCTTACAAAAACTATAACAATTAAATAGAACAAATCTATACACTGTATGTAAAGAATTATAGAATACATAACAAAGGTAGTCCGACAATGAGGACAAAACCTGGGTAGCAATATGCTATATAAAAAATAAACAAGAATATATGATATACAAGTAACAGTAAAAATGTTTTTACCTGCAGCCTTAGCCAAAACAATGAACTTAGGAAGAACACAGCAGGATCAAACAAGGTGGTATTGGAATAGGTGCGTAGCAGCAAGTTTCAATGGAGGCTGCCAGCAGGAAAAGGAATTCAAATCCCAGCTACCGGGGCAGAGGTCAACTTGAGCTTTTGCTGACCGGTGCTTGGTCAAGTTCAGCCGACACATATATCAGGTCCTCCCCACTACAGAGCCCCTAGCTTGAAACGTCCCGTCTCGGGGCGTTTAGCCTAGTACGTTTCTGGAAACAGAAACAACTGTTTCTTCTCTGAACAGCCATTTCCTTGGACACCATATATGTTTCCGGCCTGTAGTGTACTTGAACCTTGGATTCTACAGGGTGGCCTATCAGGTTTCTATTTGTATGAAGAATGTAGCTGGTGCTGTGGGCTTTCCATCTGGTAATCAAGGACTCTAAAATCTTTCATAGATGTTTGGGAACCTGATGGTAGTGCGGTAGTGAGGGGTGAACCAAAAAATCTCTGTTGCTGTTGGCACTGTTTGTTTCTCCTGAATGAACATGGTCTGCGGAACTTATCAATCTGGGTCTTGCATGGCTGACAAGCCTCCAACTTTCTGTCTCTGGATGCAGAGTCTGGTTGGGTAAGGTGACTTGCACCACGGGTGTGAATGCGTCTAGCCTGTTTATTGGCCCGTTGTTCTACTTGGTTGACTTGTGGTGAAATGGCAAGTTTGCTCCTGCTAACTAATTCGGAGGGGTGAGACTTGATTGTTTCTCTGGCAACCTGCGAGGCCTCTCTACATCGAGGGCTAACATTAATAGGCAGATGTGATGGCGTCATATCTTTTATAGTGTGCTTGGATTTAAAAACGTCTTGGGTGTCTCTTACTCCTTGTTGAGAGGATGCAGTTTGATTCACTGAAGGCAGCTTAATGGAGTTTTGGGGAATTTCCAGCTTTATAAATCTTGATCCAAGTACAATGTCATACAATGAGGATTCTAAAACAGCAGCTGTAATAGTACCATGGACAAAACGGGACTTGACATGCACTTTAGCAAGAGGTACTGTTTTGGGTGGGATGTTTAAGTCAAGAGATTGAAGGGTCACTGATACTTCCATAATGTCTTCAGGTCTTACAAAAGATCTACTGACAATGGCATCAAAAGAGCAGCCAGAGTCTAATAGACATTTAGCCCTACGTCTATTGATTAGCACTTCCTCTTCAACTTGTGGATTACGTCCAGATGAAGATGGGTTGTTCGTGTATCCAGGAAAAAGGGTGGCAATTGTGTGGATTGGCTGTGATCTGCATTCATACAAATGGTGTGAGCGGCTGTTGTGAAAATTACACCATTTTCCTAACTTCTGCCTTTTAGGTATTGTGGGTGGATTTTCTGAAACAGGGGGCAATAGACCATTGACAGAACAACCTATAGCACTTGAGTGAAACAGAGTTTCAGGTTGTGACGATTCCAGACATTGATTCGCCACATGTCCAGACTTCCAACAGTTGATGCAGACTGGTGCTCCATCCTCAGCATATGGGAAAAACCCCCTACTTGTTTGCGCCCAAATCAGTCCTGCAGGTGCTGTAGGGCGGTTAACTGTCCACTGAGCTTGGTGACTTGCCTGTGTTTGGGGGAGAGGCTGGTCGGGATATGGGCTGCTCTGCCCATTTGCTTGTTGAGTGTGCTGTAAAGCCTCCAATAACTCCCCGAACCTGTTCAATTGGGAACTTACCAGTTCGCACCACTGGTTTTGTAGTTGGGAGTTTCCTTGGTCCTGGCTTTCCCATTTGAGGGCCTGGTTTCTAACTGCAATGAACGTTATTACTGGTTCCTCCTCCACCAGTCTCAGCAGTTCCCTACGTAGTGCAGAGTCGTTCAGCCCGTGGACAAATTGGTCCCTCAGCCTTGTCTCGCTGAAGCACTCAACTCTCTCCCGCCTTTGTTGGCTTACCGCCACCGAGTGTTCGCAGAAGAGCCGGTGTGAGAAGTCTCGAAGGGACTCTGCTATCTGTTGACGTGATCTCAGGAAGACCACCTCGGCTTCTCGCACTGGCATAGTCTGAGCAAACGCCTCAAGGAGGGTTTCTAACAAGGCTTCCGGGTCGCTCTTTGTCCTTGAGGTCTGCAAATTGAGCTCTTTCTTGGCAGGGCCGCTGACATTGCTCATAATGACTGCCACCTTTTCCTGAGCAGAATAAGGCCTGAGCTCCCAGGCCTCCCTTACCTCCCTTGCAAACTCTTCAGCCGTTGGTCCATCGGCGGTGCCCCTACCGCTGAACTGGTGTATCCGCTTTGTCTGTTCCGAGATTATGAGAGGCCGTTGGCAGGCCAGTTTCATGGCCTCTAACTGAGTCCGGAGGGCAGCGATATCGGTTTGGTCCACTCCCGCTCCTTCTGGCTCTCCTTCGCTGCCTAAAGGATCGACTTCACCCCAATCCACCGCATTGTGTTTTGTCCTGTTCTCCATTGGCTGCAGGTTTTTTTTTTTTTGTTTTTTGGGTTACCTAATACAAGTATACTTGAACTAACTTAATACAATTATATACTTAAACTAACTAACTACTTTAACAATCCTGAAAGTAAAAGAGACAACATGAATATCTAGAAATGATACAATATAATAAAAAAGTACTTGTTCAACTTCTGACTTGATTGGAAGGGTCCGAAGGCTCCACTTATCGTCTGACAGGGAGGTCTGGTAGACTGTATCTTCGGATCCCACTTCTGACACCAAAAGATTCTGTGGTGGGTTCGACACAGAATTACAACAACCAAAATGACGAGGCAAGTCAGGAGGCTTATTTCAAATTTAATGTACACAAAAAAAACCTGCAGCCTTAGCCAAAACAATGAACTTAGGAAGAACACAGCAGGATCAAACAAGGTGGTATTGGAATAGGTGCGTAGCAGCAAGTTTCAATGGAGGCTGCCAGCAGGAAAAGGAATTCAAATCCCAGCTACCGGGGCAGAGGTCAACTTGAGCTTTTGCTGACCGGTGCTTGGTCAAGTTCAGCCGACACATATATCAGATCCTCCCCACTACATATATATAAATATAAATTGTGGAGTGGGGTAAAAATCCCCCACACACACACCGAAAACATATGACATGCCATTTGTGGGCCGGTTTATATGGTAATGCCCTGGCCGATTTTGATACCCAGTCCACCCCTGAGCATGTACATCACTTTTTATACTATCCCGCACTAACCTATATAAAAATATGCGGAAGTACAATTATAAAATCTGACACTAACCTATAAAAATAAAATACATAAAAATAGATCTAACCTATACAACATAAATACATATAAAAATAGATCTAACCTATACAACATAAATACATATAAAAATAGCTCTGGGAGCGCAAGCTCATATTATTATGACTAACTATTTTACATATTATAGACTCTACAGTCGTATGACACGTAGGCTAACTTACTTCTTTTTAATTATTTTCAATGTTGTTGGTTAACGCCTAGTTCTCTGTCAGTATATCAATTTCAAATACAAAACTGTGTCCGGAGTCGGAGATAATAATTGATACAATTAATGACTGTTGTGTTTCTTTTTTTTTTTTATCGTTGTCTCTGATATAAGCTTTATACATTAGTATTTTTTGAAGTAGTGAGAACCAATCTAGCCATCAAAAGCTAGTATCAAGTTCCTGACAGAAAACACACACTCTCTTTTGTAATCTTGTAGAGTAGGCTTTCAAACCGATAACAAACTTCAAATGAATGGTTTTGAGGTCATACGATGAGAATGTGTGTGCATTGGCATCGCATTGGTTTCAAAATCAACCACCGCTGGAATTCGATGTCGGAATAATTTAAATTAGCACTCGCTGAACCTCCTAGAAAACATTTAACATCTATATTTCTTCTTGACGAAAATTGTTTAGTATGGGGATCGAACCCAGAACTTGTGTGTCATTAGCAAGACGCTCAGCAACCAGTTTTTTTAAATATGTGCATCTATGTCTAATAGTGTATGTAATAGAATCTTGATAAGTCACGACACCACAAAGGGGAACTAGTTAGGCCAGGTTCACATCTAACTTTACATTCACTTTCACCTATCCTTTGATCTGTGGGACCATTAGAGCACTACACAAGCGTTAACCTTCTTTCTCAATTCTTATCTCTCATTTGTCTTTGATATAATTTCATTCGGATGTTCTTTCTGAAAATATTGAAGCCTGCCTGGGTGGAGCACTTCGGGGGCCGATTTTGAGTTTGTGTTTCCACACAAACTGTCTTTTGTAACCTTGTTTATTTATAGTTTCATCAATATGTGGATTCCATGACAGTTTTTCATTTATTATACACCTAGGTATTTTGCGTTTTTAGTCTGTGTTACTGGTTTGCCATGAATAAGATAAGTGGAATTAATTTGTTTTAGTTTTTTTGTTACTCTTATTTAAGATAAGATAAAAACTTTGAAGTTATTCCGGATATTGTTTCATAAAAAAAAAACATATGTCAAACGATTATTTGAAATAGCAAAATTGACTTACATTATCCTAATATTCTTGTACAATAAGTCACTATAGTTTAATTATCGATATCCAATTGTTCCGTATTTTGAACTTAAAACAAATGTATGTCAAATTACTTTTTTTTTCAAAAATATCGACAATAGGTTGTTCAGGATTTTAAAATAAGAAAGTAATTTACTAGAAACGATTACTGAAAAACACTTTTTAGACGTATTTTACACTGAATTTTCTTGCTGAAACATAACAGAGGTTTTTTTTTAATCTGTAAAGAATGCACCGTATTTGATTTTGAAAAAGAAATCAACCTACATTACTTAAATTTTCTTACTAATCGTCGCCAAAATTGAATTTTATATGAAAAATCTACTAACACAAATAACTGTTTGAAATCCCTCTTCTAATAAATTGCGAATATAGGTTGTTCCGGATTTTTTAAAAAACATTCTAACTCGACTATTTATGTAAAATCGCACTTCTGTCGTACATTACAGTTAATTTTCTAGATAAACGTTTTAAAATCTAATTATCGCTAACATAATGTTCCGATTTTAAAGGAAACAAACTTTCTTACACCAAAGTATGGTATAAAGGTCTCTCCACAAGGCTACGGTACGGTACATCTAATTTTTATACGAGACCATTACAGAAATGTTAAAGGTATTAGATTTATCTAGAATTATCTTTTTCTCTCACTATATATATGTATATAAACGTCCGGAACAATCTATTATAGATACTTTCGGAAGGAAAATTAAAGGTTAATCAATTTTTTTTTAGTTTTAAGTTGTTTTTTTTTCGATATTAACTGATGGACAGACAGAATGACAGACAAAATGCAAAAACAAATGCGGGTTTAATCCGAATATATATATATATATATATATATAAATATCTTTAAATGAATTTTATTAGAACTCGGTGCACTATAATAGGGACTATGAACCCTCGTTAAATCTCTAATGTTAAAAAAATTGTTACTATAGCCCATTGTGACGTAATGTATTTTTTCCTTTGACGTCATATGAATGAATTCTTTACATGTAATGCTAAAAAAAAACTCGGTGCACCAATATCTATGATCTCTCGATAACTGGCTCGTATTGATGAAGACATTTTTAGTCTAACTAGGCCGTGTGACGTAGTTGATTTTTTTCCCTTTGACGTCATATGGAATGAATTATTCAAATGAAATGCTAAAACAACCCTGTATAGTAATGTTTTTTAACCTCGTTATCTGACTCGTATTTTAAAAAGGCATGATAGCTAGATTAAGATATTATCTAGATTTTGTAAACTAGATCTAGATTTTTTTAACAGTATATCTAGATTTTTAAAGCTAGATCTGGATTTTTATTGTAATTAAAATCGTTGTACGAGTCTAGATCTTGAATTTCTAGGTCTAGTTTAAACTGATATAGACATATACTAAATCAAGATATAGCCTAGAATTTCAGTTTCTAGACTTAAAGTGTAGATTTTGATTTCCAAACTTCTAGATCAATATTGCAATGTTATAATATACTAAAACTAATCTACTATTTTTAAATTTAATGTTGCATTCAGTCTATTGATACATTATCAAAAAAAAAAAAAATTTGGGGGGGGGGGGGGGGGCGGGGGCATAAATCTAATCTTAATTACATCTAAATTATTCCAAATTTATTTTATACAAGCATCGTGCGGTTAGCGTGCTGAACTGATTATCTCGACGGTCCCGGGTTGTTTGTTTGTTTTACATGTTTCGGATGTTTTTATCAGAGTACTTCCTAATCCAAACCACCCACAAGATGATGGGGGATGTGAGCGGGAAGGGTTTGAACCAGGGACCATCGATAAATCCGAACTACAGTCCAGCGCGCAAACTGCACATTTTTTTAAGACAAATGAATCTTTGAAACATTATTTCTTTTGAACATCAAAATTAAATCGTCTTGAATATTGCTTGCGAATAGACTCAAAGGGGGCCGCCTCTGAGTTTGTGTTATCACACAAACTCTCTTTGTAATCTTGTTTTTTTAATAGAGGATACAGAAGAGAGCTGTTGAAGAGATATATGTATTTAAATGTTGTCTATTGTATGAATATAGAAAGATTGATGTGAATCATAAAACATTGACAAATATAGTCTAAAGTCTACCATCATCTCTGGATTTAAGTTTCTGATTATATCACATAAGATGAAAACAAAGTCACCCTGGTGCTGTAACAAAACTGGTCTAAGACTGGCTTAATGTTATAAGCATTGCAAAAGAAAGTGTAAACTTTAAAGGATAATTGACAAATATTTAGCTTTATTTTTTTTTTTTTTTGGTTAGGTTTAGACATGAAAGTATTATAACATTGTAATTAGTTTAATAACAATGAAAAATCCTGAGTAAGTAAATACAATGCCAGTGTAGTTGTAGACTAATTACAACAAACCGTACAAGGCATTTCACATCAAACATATTGTGTACACAAAGACAAGTTCTTTTTTCTCTTATCAAAACAAAACAAAAATATTCAGACATGGATACCCACCTTATCAGAGAGAATTCTCCATTAAATGCCAAACTCTTTAAAAGTAAATCAAATAAATAAGAACTCACAAGTTGTTGTTTTTTCTCTCTTAAATTGAGAGAATAATAAATTGAATACTTCAAATACAAAATATCAAAAATGCAAATAATACTCATTTTATTCTTTTTGTTTTTAATTTTGTGTGCAAACAATAAACATGTTTTAAAAGTATGAAAAAGCTTAAAATTGTTTCCATTTCTAAACTGAATCTGATCTTGTTTTATCACTAGTCAATTATTAAACAGCATGATAGACACTTAGATATATGAAATTTGTGCTTTGTAATGCACACTTGTAAAATAAATTTCTTCACAGATAATATCATGATTATTTTTATTATTATAATACAGAAATTATCATGTATAGATAACCATTTCATAAACTGCAAACGAATGAAATCTAATTCAATCTAAACAAAAAGATTGCAATGTTCAATACATGATGGAAACAAATACACTGTATGTTACAAATCACATCATTACTTAAACATTGTAAGTTCTAATTGTAAAATGAATTAAAATAATACAACATTTTTATTTAAATGCATGTAAGTTTATCAAGTCATGGGACTTAATGGTAACAAATCGTTGGTACTGAAAGTGTAAAGTGAATAGACAAGGCACATTGTGGAAGACAATGACAATAGAAATCAATAACAAAGTATTTCAGAACACAATATTAAGTCATGAAATGCATAGAAGACAATTTTTCTGAAAACCCATTTGTTCCTTATTCTGTCAGACTACATCAGCCCTACTGCTGACCAATGTTCCCTCTAAGCTAAGCCCGTGAGCGATCGCTTACACAAATTCAGAGCGTCACTCATACTACATGCCCGATCGCTCACTCCGGCGACATCGCTCAAACTTACCGCACAATCGCTCAGTATGCTCACTCCGACCGTCGGAATCCAAAGCCCAAGGTCTTATTCTTTTAGGCCGCCAGGCTCCAGCCCGCCACATAAGAAATGTGCGCTATAAAAATTGTTTGAAACTTGTTTCTGTTTTTTTGTCTCTTCATATGTGATTATATCTGTGGTAAGTTTTGAACTTTCTTTGTATTTCCGAAATTCCAACTTCCGAGTTTCCGACTTGGTGTTTATTTCTTAAGTCTTTCATTACGCGCGTATTTGGATTTGTGATTTACTTAGAATTAAGCGTGTCAGTTTATATTAGCATTTATCAGTTAAAAACAATACCCATCTAAGCCATGTCTAAGCGTCAAGCAGACGATTGTTCAGGAAATACAAGTAAGAAGCGATGCTTAGAATTCAAGAAAGAATGGTTGACAGGATGGTCAGTAGCCACAGACTTGCCACATGCCTCAGGACAACACGTGCAGCTGGGTGAAATTTTTGAGTTTTCGGAATCACGTGGTGTTATGTTCAAAATTTGCGTGAAAGCTGGAGCTACCAGCGAATGGACATCAGGGAAAACATGGACCGATTGGAAAGTGGATCATCTAAAAAAACATTTGGGTCAAAAAGCTCATGTGGATTCTGTCACGAAACTTAAAAATCAAAGCAGAGGGATTTTAAAAAGCATGCTAACTGAATCAAAAGAAGAGCGTGAAATGAGGAAAGAGATCGCACAGTGACAACAGGCAACCCCAGATGAGGTTAAGATTTTAATAGATAACGTTTTGTTAGCTATTAAAATAAATTCTTCAATGCTGTCAGTTCAGGATATTCATGATCACGTTGGAAAATATGTCAAAATCCCAGAGAGTTGGCGAAGTAAAAACTATGCCTTTGAGTTTAGTGAGTGTGTAAACTCAGTTGTCAAAACTGAAATGTTTACCGAAATAAAGAATGCAGCTTACCACACCTTGATAGTTGATGAGTCGACTGACATATCCGTTTCGAAGATGTTAATTTTATACATGAAATACAGGAATGAAAATGAATCCATCTATAAAACTGTGTTTGCTGGAATCTTGAAGGTAATAGCATGTGATAGCTTATCAATTTTTCAAGCCATTCAGAACTTTTATATTGAAAACGGGTTTGATTTAAACAAGATGGTTGTGTTTACTTCCGATGGAGCTTCAGTCATGCTGGGTAAAAGAAAAGGTGTAGCTGCACTATTGCGACAGTTAATTCCACATTTATCAGAGCAACATTGTGTAGCCCATCGGGAGGATTTGGGTTTAGATGATGCATGGAAGAATATACCGTTAATGAAAGAGATAGAAACTTTACTAAGGACCGTTTACACAATATTCTGCAGATCATCTGTTAAATAGGCAAAATTTGAAGAACTGGCAAAATTTGAAGAACTAGCTAAAGCTGCTGATGCAGATGTGATTGCATTTAGACCACTCCATGAGGATAGGTGGCTATCCAGACATTTCGCAGTGAATGCCTTGGTAAAGAATTATGTTTTTCTGCAATATTGCCAAGAAAAAGTGGAGGAAGACAATGATCCTGTTCACAGATATTGCTTGGAGAAGTTAAGTAAACCAGAACTCCATGTAGCAATTGGAATTCTTAATGATGTTCTAGCAGAACTAGCAGAATTGACTAAAATTCTACAAAGAAGTGTGCTTTCAACTGTTGAAGCCTTTCAGTTTGCAAAAGCGAAAATTAAGAAGTTGCGATCGCAGTATCTGGGAGAGAATAAGCATTTCCTTAAAGAAACAAGCATTTTAATTTCTTCATTTAAAGTTCCAGTGAACACAACATCAATAATAAAATTTATCCACCAGGTCTGTGACCATATGGACAGCCGATTTCCAGATGATGAATTAAAAGATTGGTCAGTATTTGAAAAAGACTGTTTCTGTGCTACTGCAAATCAGGAGGAGTATTCATTTGGACATGAGCAGATGAAAAGCCTTGCAACCAGATACTGTCTTCTCCTGCAGAAAGATGAAGATATCCTTAAAAATGATCTTTGTAAGCAGTATTCAGAATTCAAAATTCTGATTAATGAGAAGTTAAAATGTGGATCATTGACGACATTTTCAGATATTCTTGCATTCACTCAGCAACAGGATCACTTAAATAAACTCTTCTTAATCATGGATATTTGCGGCACATTCCAGGCCTCAAGTGCAGATTGCAAGAGAGGGTTTAGCCTGATGAATAGTATAAAGACTAAAGCCAGAAATCGTTTAGAAGTGGAACATTTGGATCATTTAATGAGAATAAAACTCTTCTTGAATTCTGGAAAAACTGTAAATATAGATAAAGTTTATAACTTCTGGAAAGCAGAAAAGAACAGAAGAGAGACTTTTTGAAGTTGACTGAGGAGCAAATTTAGTAAGTTTAACTTAGTACATTTACGTAATATAAATATTTTGTTTATGTAAACCTGCTTTTTCAATTTTTAATTATTTCTCCCAAACTGAAATTCAGACCCCAACGTACTATTTGAAAATTGGTGCTCACAAATTTTAGCGTCAAAAAAAATGTTGCTCAGACTAAATTTTTCGCTCACTTCATATCACTCCTTAGAGGGAACATTGCTGCTGACTAAGGAACATGAATTCACTCCATGCTCTGTCTGTGAAACTACTAAACAATGTCCTTTGGGTCTGGGGCTAATTCTGTAGTTCCAACCAAAGTTTCAGTTTTAAAGCAGAGAATAGAAAGCTATATATCTAATGTTTAAACTGTTTATAAATGTTTAATTCTATTCACCAGAACCAACACAATTTTAATCTTTATTATTATTATAGTCAATGAAATATTGCAAGACCATTTCTGCTACAATGTACTCTTGTATACAGACAATTTAAGATGGGCAAACGAAATTGTAAGAGAAATCATAATGTTCAAAATTACACTAAAAAATTAACCAAATTGTTGGCTTTAAAGAACATTTTCTCATTATCTTTCAACACATTTCTGATCTTCACATTTCTTTTGGCTACTAAGTACAGCTGAATCACTAGAATAAAATATCACATTACATCATTCAAAACAAAAAGTTAAATGCATGCATAAGAGAAACTTTTTTGAGATTACAACTTTCAGCTTCTGGGGTACAATAATGGAATGCATGGGAGAAGTTACTCTGGTGGTACAAAATTTAACCATAGACCACCATTTCTAACAAGCTGAGACCTGAACATTTTCTTCTTGCTACTGAGACCAATCAATGTTGGATACAGATGGTCTTCTCCTGGGTGAAAAACTCTGTTGAGTATTTTCCCCCCTCTTTGCCAGTTCCTGAATCTTTCATTCCTCCAAACGGCATATTTAGGTCACGCACCAGCCAACAATTGACCCAGATAGTGGCCGACTACAAAATAGAACAATATAAAAAATATTTCAATTTTTCAATAAAAACAATGTGGAACATTGGTGATAAGTTGAAAAAATAAAATGCAACATAAAACTCTAAAATTATAACTTGAAATTTACACTATAAATGTGGCAACAAAAGTAAGCTTTTCCTGTTTCTGTGGCAAACAGTTATAGGAATTTTGCATGGGCTGCACAACCATAAAAATTGCAGAAAGGTGAACTCAAGCACATCCTAAAATTGTATACAAGTTTCTAATTGATACCAGAAGTCTACCGACAAATCAGTGTTTTACAACCTTATGTATGAGCTAGACATCAATACACTAAAAAGGACAGACTGAGATCACAAGATCAATAAGATGCCTGATTTGAAATAGTTCATAAAGAGCCTTCTCAATGAAGCATCTCTTGAATGGACAGTGATTTGAAATAATTCACATAGAGCCTTCTCAATGAAGCATCTCTTGAATGGACAGTGATTTGAAATAGTTCACATAGAGCCTTCTCAATGAAGCATCTCTTGAATGGACAGTGATTTGAAATAATTCACATAGAGCCTTCTCAATGAAGCATCTCTTGAATGGACAGTGATTTGAAATAGTTCACATAGAGCAGGCATGTCAAACACGATGTTCGGGGGCCGCATGCGGCCTGCGACCCCCTTGCATGCGGCCCACTTGGCCACCTCAAAAATTATCAAAATTATGTTAAACTATTACGCTGGAAAATAAAAGATGACAAGCTACTTGAATTGAAAAATACTATTTGTTAAACTGAACAATGACGTTGAGTCTGCAATGAAAGCAAGCTACATTTTTTTTCCAAACTTAATTGCAAGCCATAGCAAATCATTTAGTGAAAGAGGATTTTTTGAAGGAGTGTATCGCTAAAGCTTCCGAAGTAATTTGTCCAGAAAAAGTGAAAGTATTCAAAGTAATAGCATTAACTAGGAACACTGTGGCAGAGAGAATAAATGACATGTCAATCAGCTTGAGTGAACAATTAAAGAACAAAATAGATTTTAAATTATTTTCATTGGCTCCCGATGAGTCAACTGATGTAATGGGTGTAGCACAGTTGGCTATATTCATAAGGACCTGTGACAGGAATTTTGAGATACATGAGCTACTTGTTCTATGCATAACGCCATAACAATCTAGAATGTTTTTGAGAAATAAAGGTGATATTGCAGTACAATTTACCTTTGGTAAAGCTAGCTACTTTAACAATGGATGGCGCAATAACCATTATGAAATGGTTTCGATGAAAAGCTACTTGCAAAAATAAGAGAGACTAATGCTAATTTTAAATTTGCTCATTTTCTGTACATCATTCACCAAGAAACATAACGCACAAAGCAATTACAATTCCAACATGTCAAAAGACTGGTTTCAGTCAATATCAATTTTATTCATGCCCGTGGCTTAAATCATCTCCCATTTTCAATGTTTCTTAATGATGTTGGACACGAAATTTGCTGGCATAAAGAATTGAAGAGATTTGTTGTACTGCGTAAAGAAATTGTATTGTTTCTGAACATGAAAGGTGAGCCGGTTGAACATTCCCATACTGACAAATGGATTCAGAATTTGGCATTTGCAATTGATCTCACTGGTCACCTACAAGACTTGAATTTGAAACTTTAAAGTAAAGACTAAATTGTCACAACTGCGTGTGATCATGTGAAGTGCTTTCAAGCAAAATTACGACTGTGGATAAACCAAATATTGAAGAGAAAATCTTGTTCACTTCTCAATGTGTCTGGAACTAAAAAGATTAAATACGGCTACAACATTTGATAAATATGTCTTTTTACACCTGGAATCATTAGTAGATGCTTCCACTGGCCATTTTCATGACATCGTTTGATATGAGCAAGAATTTTCATTGTTTTTATCTCCATTTTTATTTGCTTCTGAAAATGCTGCTGGGAATGTGCAACTAGGCTGAAAGAATAGCAGTTAGATTCTTTAATGAAAGCGAAGTATAAAGAAGTGACTGCGCCAAAATTTAGTTATTTACCTAAAAGGTACATTGAATTGCAAGCATTGATCTCTGTGAGCAGTTCTTTTCTATAATGAAAGCTACAAATCTCCTCTCCGTTCGAGATTATCTTATCAAAATTTGTCGTCAGTGATGATAGTGTCAGTGGCAAACAAACTTCCACCTGATATTAATAAACTTGTATCCCAGAAAGATGTCAAGCATCAGGACAAAGAAAAAAATGCGCAATCATAGTAATTTTTAATTACCAAATTGTACTACAAAAAAAAATTTAGCTAACTAAGGGACAGGTATGCCATTAATTATTTAATTCTATTGTATTGTTTCTTATTTACATAAAACTAGTAAGCTGTTTGCAACTGATTTTTGACTGCGGCCCCTCAGGCCATAGTACGTTTTTATGCGGCCCATACACCTTAGCGAGTTTGACAAGCCTGACATAGAGCCTTCTCAATAAAGCATCTCTTGAATTGTCAGTGATTTGAAATAGTTCACATAGAGCCTTCTCAATGAAGCATCTCTTGAATGGACAGTGATTTGAAATAGTTCACATAGAGCCTTCTCAATGAAGCATCTCTTGAATGTCAGTGATTTGAAATAGTTCACATAGAGCCTTCTCAGTGAAGCATCTCTTGAATGGACAGTGACTTAGACTGGAGTTTCCTTTGATCTTGTATTAAACTGATGGAATGTCATCTTTGAAATCTCTTTTGGTGTGTTGTACTTCTATTCAGAACTCACTAACAAAACTACAGTAAAATAGATACCCATGTACAGCAAAATGGAATTCTGTTAGTGACTACACTTCATCAAAATAAAGAAAGCATTGTTGGTAAAAAAATTGAATTAGTGCCTTAATGCATTTGCCGCTGTACCACCAAATCAAATAATGGCTGTAATTTTCATTACAAATGTTCAAGATAATGTTTTACTATATACTTCAATTATGTGGATAATGGCAGAAACAATTGTAGATGTTGATTCACACATTTACTTCTACACAATGATTACTTTGTGAACCATTTGACTGTACGATATCAAACTATCAAGAGACTCACTTCTAATTTAGGAGACATCCTGTGGACTCGAGAAACATTTTCTGTCCACAAGGTAGCACAGAGTCCATAACGAACTGAGTTAGCCCTCTGGATGACCTACAGAAAACAAACAGGCATTATAGCATAGGGAAGGTCATGGTTCACATTTGCATTGCATAAATAAAATCTTAAGTTTCCTTCCCTCTGGAGTCCTTAGGTAGAGCTGTTACACTTGACCAAACTTTGTGTGTCTAATACAGGGAGACATGGACATGAATGCAAGAGATTTTATTATTCTAATCACCCGTAGTGGGTGAGATAAACTAAAAGATAGTTCTGGTTGAATTAGGAGCGCAATTATCAATTATTATCCCCTTTAAAAACAAAAAGTATTATAAAATCAGCCTCTAGTGTTTCTGGTACCAAATAGTTATCTATTGAATCTCTTCACATGAAAAAAAAAGGTGCAAGAACCAGAAGTTTTAACTTAAACTGACCTCTGCCTCATCATCAAATGGGACAACACAAGTAACTGGACCAAAGATTTCATCCGTCATGGCAGGGGCAGAGTCTGGCAGATCAGAGATGACTGTTGGTTGGACAAAGTAGCCCTGGTGAAAAGATGATGATTGCATTGTCACTAAAAGAAGGTTACCTACCCAAAACTAACACTAACATAAACTGTAATTAAAACAATGAATACAATATGACTTTTAGCACACAAAAAAAGTTTATGTTTTTAGCTAGATGCTGTAAGTATAAAAGGGAATTTGTGTTGCACACTAACTCATAGGTGGTCCCTGCGGATAAGTCATATTGAGACCATTCGTTATAGAAGGCCTCAACACTGACCTGCAGTTTAGACCAACAGCTCATTAAAATGTCACAGGTCTGTATGACATCTCAGGTCTGTACAACCATTTTAGTGATTAGCAAGTAGATAAGTTTTCCAGTTTCATATATCTTGAAAGACATAACAACAAAAATAAAAATAAAACCCCTTACATTCTGGCACCTGTCTGGCAAAGAAAGGTGCTCCACTCCATGACCACATCTGATTGTGGCCCCACCACTTCTAGCCCCCTCTATGTAGCCCACCACTTTCTCTCTGTGCTGTTTGCTGATCAAGGCGCCAAAGAAAGTGTTGGGGTCCTTTGGGTCACCCACAACCAAAGCTCTAAAAGTATTAAAAAGTAAAGGGCACATAAATGAACTCAAAATAATCAACAGTTAATAAATCGTTAACCAGCTAGCATAGTCTCTGAACATGCACTAGCTACAAAAAGTGAACCTTACAAATGTCCTTTGCACTTAAATGCAACACTTAAATCCAAATATGAAATTGGTGAACTTCTGTGGGAAATCTAAATTACTATAAAAAAAAAACTTTGTTAAAAAAATAGATACATTAAGTGTATTGCTTACTTTGCTTTAGCCACAAAGGCTTCCAAAAACTTCTCATAGATTCCTCTCTGGACAAAGATACGACTTGTACATAAACAAACTTCTCCTTGGTTGACAAAACTGGACCTTTCAAGTGAATAAAAAGCAAAAAACAACAGCATGATATATAGTTATTACTGTTTTTAGTACAGCATCAAATAATAAAAATTATAATATTAAAACACAAATTCTTGAACAAATTCAAAAACAATACAGCACATATATAAACAACTTCAAATGTACTGAAATATTTGAAAACCAAATTGTATCCCACTTATATCATACATTACAGATAAAATATAGTAAGTAAATGGAGTGATCCCCAACATATTTAGTATGGGCATGATGTCACAACAGAAATAATTATCTTTCTTCTGTCCCTTCACTTCTGTCGTAGGGGTGCTGTGACAGTTTGCATAACCTAATCCTTCCACTTTTCCCAGTCAGCAGCTGCTCTTAGCATGATATTGAAAGAGAAAGAGAGGCCAGTCCATTCTTTTATATTGTCCAGCAAGTTTTATATGAATGACCCTTTCTTCATCCTCCTTCCACTGTACCTTAAAGAATGACTTTTGATAGTGAGTCATGTCTCATATATATAGCTCCTCCTTCGTGGTCGAAGATGAGCACATTTCTCATTTCCTTTGGACTCGAAGATGGCTGTTAAGTCCAATCTTCGCTTTAAAAAGCCGGCCGCAAATGTGACATGGGTGGGTTAGGTCAGTTGCAGATAGGCCTGCTTCTTCTTGTGACAGGTTAGCGAAAGTGACGTGTGTTTTGCGCATTTAATGTCTAGGGGATGATTATTTTTAAAGCTATCACACACCAACCCGTCAGCATATAAATCGGGAGCAGGCACGCGAGACAAGCAATGAAAGAAAGATACAAAGTTAAAAATGAAGAATATTTATTTACATAAATATTTACATAAAAGAAAAAAAAGGGGGAAGGGTTTGCATCTATCTCTAATCAATAATATATTTAATCATCACTCTTGCACTTAATAAGAGAGTATGTCACTTTGTCTTCTGAACTTTGCTGGTTGTCCTGCTTGGGTCGCAGCTGGCTGTGTCCTGGCTTGAGGTTCTGCAGCTGGAGGTGACGCTCTAGCGGGTAGAGGGACGCCGATGATACAGTTCTTGTGGAGTCTCAATCCAAAGTTCTGATATCTGTAGTGGGCACAGTAGGGCGGGCGGCTGGCTACCGTGGGCACAAGTGTACTGCGGGCAGAGCTGATCTGCCGTGGGCAGCGTAATTAGCAGGATATGTCCAGTGAGTTGCAGAGGGTTGGCGTAGCTATGACGTCCCGCACAGACTCTGGGTCTATAGAGACGTCGTACCTAATAAGTTGACAGGTGGGCTGTCGAATAGGCAGGCAAGTAGAGCCGATAGCGCCAAGTAGTAGAGTTGAGTAGATCCACGTAGGCAGTAGATGATACTCAATAGCAAGTAGGCAATGGTGCAGTGCTAAATAGCACTAAGTGCGAAGGCAATAGATCCAAACAAATAGGCTGGTGAGTGATCCAATAAATAGTTGAGTAGTGTCGAGTAGACACTAAACAGCAAATAGGCAGACACCTGAGGGAGGCTGCAGATAAATAAAGACAGGTTAGGACATGTCTCTAATGCATCTTATCGATGCCCTTGACTGAGGTGCATTAGTCAGATTGGCAAAATTGCTTTTGAGTACAATGAGGAGATGATGACAAATGGGATTTGGAAAATAGAAGGCTGATAGTAGCAATATAAAAATGTACATAAAAAGGGGAAATAATAATCTCAAATAAACAACACAAGTGGAAAGAGGAAAAAAAAGGGGGGGGAAAGGACGGTGGTCAGCGACCATGATGGTTTGTTTACATACGACCATCGGCCGAGAACAATGGAGAACACTTGAATGGAGAGGGTGTCCGTTCAAGTGGTGCCACTCTCGTTAGAGTAAAATTACTAAAGGGAAGATAATTCATATCTCTTTTCTAAACGCAGTATCAGTGCGCTAGGTCTGCCGAGATAAAGGAAATAAAATAAGATGTACAAATACATACATGGTTGCATCAACGATCAATTGAGCAACGTAGCATTAATAGATTAATGCAATACATAAATATATACATATGCCATGTTTATGTTTTCTACTTACGACAGTGAAAAATACACAATGCACTAATTAAATATAAATGAAATACTAAAATACACATGATAAAATCCAGTGAGAAATATGCACAAAGTAATTAAGATGGAACTTGTGATTAAGTTCGGCTTACCACCAGGTATTCCTCTAAGAGTAAGAATAAATGAAGTAGTCCAGACTCGATTGACAGCGATAGAGAAATAAGAGGGTCTGGCTTGATTTAATTTGATTTGGGAGAGCCGGGCGGAAACAGGAAATGTCCTAGGCTAAGAATTATCTTACACGTGGGTGAATCCGACAAGAGTCGCACCTTGGAGTGTCACGAGGCATGTTGACCCAAGTAATCTCTTTGATCAAAGAGAGGTGTGGGAGAAAAAGGGGGGGGGGGGGGGGGGGAAGAAAGATTGGCTTGCATTCCACCCAAGGTGGTGTCAACTGTGGCCGACAGACATCCGGCAGGTAAGACAAAAGAGACTGTGTGTTTATCTTTACCCCGGTCAAGGGAAGATAAGTGAAAAGCTGCCAAGGTGGTGGACAGAGCCTAGCCTGAAGAGGGAAAGGTGGGGCGGGTGAAGAAATTGGGGATAGGACGGGGAAATAAAATAAATAAATAATAATAATTAATGCTGTGATAAATTTGAGTGACTCTGACAGCAAGCTTTTGACTTGTCACACTTCTCTCAGCTTTTTGTTGGTTCGGTGCTCTTTCGCCCTGGCCACTCTTCTTGCTTCAAATCTTGAGACTCCAAGACTCACAGCTTCACGCCATGAGGAGCGATCGAGAGCTAGTGCTTCCCAGCCGTGAATGTCGATGTCGCATTCCGTGAAGGAGCTCTTGAGAGTGTCTTTGTAGTGCTTGTATTGGCCTCCTTGGGAGTGCTTTCCTGCACACAACTCCACATACAGAATTCGCTTGGGAAGGCGATTGTCTGGCATGCGGACTACATGTCCCGTCCATCGAAGTTGGGACCTTTTTACTGTCGCATTGATACTGTGCATGTTGGACAGCTTTAAGATTTCTGTGTCTGGTATGTGGTCGGACCAACGCACTGTATGGATACTCCTTAGAAAGTGTAGTTTATCTTTTTGTTGTGGCGGGAGTATAGGGTCCAGGACTCTGATGCATATAGGAGAACTACAGCACTGTAGACTTTCAGTTTTGTGGAGTTATGTCTTACAAGATGATCAAACCAGCTCAGCTTTCATCTCTTCACAATTTGAGAATTTCCCCTTTATGCTAGCCACAGTGTTGACTTGTAAAAGTACACTCATTTGTCTTCTTTTCCTGGTATCTGATACCCAGCATTTTTCTGTAGCATTTACTCTAAAAGGCTTAAATTCTTCTTTCAGCCTCAGCATTTAGTGTCTAACTTTCACAATTCTATTTAACCATATTTAAATCTTAGAAAATATCCACCTGCTAAAAAAATAACATAATCTAAATGACTAGAACTTACCGAATGGTTGTCTCTACACATTTCTCAAAACTACAGTCATCAAAGATAATGGCAGGGTTTTTTCCACCAAGCTGTAAAAGGGTAATAGAAGTTTTTAAAAAAATCAATGTATCAATGAGATTCTTAAGAAATTAAACTCATATACAGCAAAATTATGTCAAGCATTTCTTGAAGTATTTTATTGAAGTATTATTGAGTCTATTTTATTGTTACAATAAAGGCACTAGTTTTTTTTTTTTACAGGAGACATTGTGTTTAAATAAATCAAAACATGTATGTCTGAGAATTTCTGCAAAAACGTTTATCTCATTATGCAAGCATTTTTATTTGTCTATTAATTGTAACCATTTGAATGAACTACTACAAAAACACAGGTTATTAATTTTAAACATTCAAATGAACTAACTTCCAAAGAAAACCTTTTGTTGAGATGTGCTGCACTCTTGCGAATCACCTCCCCTGTGGCAGTGCCTCCAGTGAAAGAAATGAGAGGGACTCGGGGGTGCTCTACCAGAGCTTTACCTGCAGTCCACCCATAGCCATAGACAATGTTAATCACACCTTTAGGTACACCTAAAAAAAAAAGTTAAACATTCATAAGTCACTACAAATATCTTCTTTGTTTTGTTCAAATATCAAACTTTTTTTTTTGGGGGGGGGGGGGGGGGGGGGGGGGGGGAGTACCATTCTTAGAATCAAATAAACATACATCACAAATAAACATAACAATACACCACTATCAAATGTTACAAGGTTAGGGGTTTATTTGAGTGTTTAATTTGTTTCCCTACTGTGAATTCAAACCTATAGAAAATATTAGTTTACATATATATATTTATTTATATACCGGTATTGCTCACATTTCACTAAATCTAAAATAACACTGTTGTAAGCTTACCTGCTTCTTGGAAAACTTGACACAGCAACTGAGTTGAAACTGAAGTCATCTCACTGGGCTTGGCCACTACTGTGTTACCACAAGCTATGGCTGGAGCTATTTTAAAACTTAACAAATACAGTGGCAAGTTCCAGGGGCTGATTAGACCAGCCACACCAACAGGACACTTGACAGTGTAGTTAGTAGCGCTGGCCTCAAGCTGTACAGTTGAACTGAAATAAAAAATTAAGGATGTTAAATTACAGAACACAAGTGTCATGAGTATGAAAGGCATGCAAAGATTGGAGAGTGGACTATTGCAGAAAACTTAGGTAATTGCTTTAGTTGCCCAAACAGATGTTCAGTGCATAACAGACTAACTTGAATCTGCATTTAGACATTCATGAAAATTATCAGTTTTTGTAATTATTTGTTTGATAAAGAAAGTCTATATTGAAATATTTGAGAACTTCCTGTTTGATAGTATAAACTATAAGACATACTGCTGTCAAAGAAATGTAAGGGTGATGATGGAGCTATTCTGCTGACCTATTGACCTTGTTTATTGTTTTTATAACAACTTGAAACATATTGTTAAAAATAAAACATTTTCTTAGCTCAGTTTTAGGAAAATGTGCTTACTTTAAAATTACTTAATAAAATTTGTGGAAATGTGATACAGATATAGCTTGGTTAATGTATTCATAGGCAACATTTTCTTTCACGTTTGAAATTAAAATATAAATAGGTCTTATTCACCTGTTCAAATCATGCAAACAATAAGTTGCAAAATATCTAAAGTTATGAATTAAACGAGGAATGTCAATTCTTTTAGCCAAAGAAACAGGCTTTCCTTGATCATGTGACTCCACTTCAGCAAATTCATCCAATCTAGCTTCAATTAGATCTGCTATCTTGAGCATCAACTTTGACCTCTGCTCCACTGGAGTGACTGACCATCTGCAACCCAACAAAAACTATCATTTGTTGATCATTTATTTTAATATTGATTCCTTTTTTGTTTCAATAATTATTATTATAGCTTTTATATAGCGCTACTTTCATGCTTATAGCATGCTCAGAGCGCTTTGGTCCAATCTCATTTGTGGACCAGTGGGGGGGAGGGGGTATCGAGGAGTTTGTTTTCCGTGCTGCAAATTAGGCGCTCAGTAAACACAACTCTGCCCGAGTCAGGTGTCGAACCTCGAGCCCCCTTCTAGGTAGCCAAGACAAGCCAAGTTCATGCGCACTTAGCCTCTCGACCACGCTTCCCATATGTAATATATTTCATTAAATATCAAAGAATAAAATGCATTTAAATGCAGTGCTTATGATAAAAGCTGCAAGTTTACATCAAAATAAAGAGATTTTTTTATTTAAATTTAAGGATACCCCATGAGTCCATCATGCAAAAGTCAGAGAAAGTAAACATAGGTCATCTTTGAGCTAGCCACATGACTTCCTTGCTAACTAGTGGCCATAAAAAAACATTTTTTAATGTGCTTTCAAACCAATCTCAATTTTTTTTTTTTTATTTTGTATTTAGTTCAGACTATTGAAATAAAAACAACAGTTCTAGAAAATTTTATAAAGCCTAATATATATATAATATATAATATTTAAAAATAAAAGTATCCATTCTCTATTTTCTTCTTTACCTCAACCAATAATTTCAGGAGCCTTACAGTGTTATTAAATTATAATCAAAATCTAAACTAATAATATACTTTTGATTGCACATATTTATCTTTTGTCAGTTTTAAAATTATAATTTATAAGCCATTTTAAAAAACTACCAATAAATAATCTCAATTCAAACATGAAATTTAAAAAAAAAAAGATGAATCTTTAAATTTTAAACCAAATTAACCAAGAAATTAATTTCCAAAATTACTACTTACTGGGGAAAGGCTTTTTCTGCAGCTTGAACAGCTGTATCAATTTCGTCTGCAGAGCTGTTAGACACCCTAGCCCAAACCTGGCCAATAGATGGGTCAAAACTATCAAGGTATTCCTTAGTGGTTACAAATTTTCCGTCAATAAAGTTGTTGACAGTTACAAGCTGGGACATTTTCCTAGTTATATCTAGCACAAGACCTTTAATGTAGCAAGAAGAAAAAAAGAAATCATTCAAAACTTATTCACTTCCACACAGCGCAATGAAATAAACAAAAAAAGACAAGAACTAAGCCTACAGATGATTAATTCAAAAAATGATAGATATAGGTTCTAGATCTATTTGATTAACCTAAGATATAAAAGAAATGTGATCATAATATAGTCATAAACTAGAACTAGAACGGTTCAATCAAAAGTAGTAGGTTACAAGTTTTATACAAGATAGCCTTTTTTTTATAAAAGTAGTTGAACAACATGAACATAGTTTGATACAGACACAAATTATGGGGGTTGCTATAAATCTAACAAAATAACTATTTTATTTTGTGACAATGTTCATATTGCTATGGTAAATTCACCGACTGTAGGACAAAAATAATTTGAAATCTGGATTATCCATTTCAGGGGGTGGCTGACCTACTTTATATGTGAAAAAATTGCTGAAACTAAACTGATCATCAATTTTCTGATTGCTCTATTGTTGAGCAATAAAAATTGTATATATAGATCTAGAATCTAGTTGCAACATTAACAGAGATCTAAATCTAGAATCTATTATCTAGACAAGTCCCAAAAAGCCAGTGGAGTCTGGGAGCGCATGAGGCGCCCTGACCGCATTTCCCCGTGGTAGAGGCTGTCCAGGCCTGAGCAAGCTATTATAGCACAGTGCAGGACAGACCACTGTCCTGTTGGCTCATATTTCTCGCAACTATGGCCAAATTTTGATTCACGGTGCCCCCGCTGCAGGGAAGAAGAGGAAACCATGCCTCATATTCTGTTTGACTGACCCAGACTTGCTGATCTCTGTCTCGACAGGTCTGGGAAACCCAAAATTCTCTACCTGTATGGCGACATTTATGCACTACGCAAGACAGCAGGGTTTCTGTCCAGGGCTTTTTTTTCTAAGAGAGGATTTGAGCCTCTCAAGCCCTCACTATAATGGAGTTTGATGATAATGATGATTATCTAGGCCTAGATTGGCCTAGATCTATAGGTCATTATCACTCTGAAAAATAGCAAATTTTAAAAGGTTGGCTTAGAATGGCTTAGCTAGAATCTAGATTTATCTATAATCTAGATTTAAATAGACAAGTCAAAGGCTTTTAGAACTCTAGAAACACAGAAGCCCCCCTCTCTATCTGTCTAGGAAAGATTTAAGCAGATATGTACATTGTATACATCCCTACTACTGATAGCTCGTATTCCAAGACAAAGGTTGAGCACACCTTGATACTCCCCCTATTGTCTCTCGTTCCATCATAAAAATATACCCTTGAGTACATGTTTGTTGGGGCTTTCTTCCACCCCCACAAGTGCAATAGACTCAGTCATTAGGCACCCTAACAGGGTTGAATTCTATTCATCTAAAGAATCATCTTCTACAACAACCATTTCCACCCGAGCGTCACATTGAGACTAAGAAACACTGCTTGGGTTATAAATACTAATCTTGATTCAGACTGTTGTGTGCTGTGGTTTCCAGATCAGGAAGCTCTAAATAGTTTTTTTTTCTATTATAGATTATTTAATAAGAGTTTGTTGTTGTTTTTTTGGCCTGTATGCAGCTTTGGAGGACATGGTCATGACAGTTTACAATACCAAGGGCAAGAGCATCTAAAGTATGTCAAGCATAATGCTTGGCTAGTACCAACCCTAATCCTGGTGGTCATTCAGCCGTCAGTGTCAAATCATGTGAATATAGCCATAAGCCCATATAACTCTAGATCTAATTAGTTGAGATATTTAATTAATTCTAGATTAGATCTACAACTAGGCTATTTAGATTTTGTTTTTGGTTGTTTTGTAAACATTTTCAGTTCCTTCAATTGAGATTGTTAGATCTAGATTAATTTTTGTCTATCTAATACTCCAATTTTCTGATTTTAGCCAACACTAACACCCCACCTTATTGTTTAAAATGAGCCTTTGTTTTGATAGCTATGGTTAGATTTGTCCATTGTTATAGAGCAAGGTCCATTTCTTTATAGTTTAGATACATTTAATTTCTTTTACGCTAACTTGAGTCTAGATCCTAACTTACCTTCCAGTGGACAGAGGTGGATCGTGGAAGGAAGCGTTCGGACAAGATACCATAAAATTTGCCATCAGGAGAACAGTACTCCAGACCAGAGTGCATAAGCCTACTAAACCACCAACCAGGAAGCCACCTGATCTAGGATCTAGACTCTATAATCTACAGCTATAGATTTCTAGACAGTAGATCTTGCTCTAGACTACATTCTAGAAATTGAAGAATAGACTCTAAACTTATATATAATTATTACAGGCCTAATATGATACCGTTTATACAGTACAGTATTATTACACTAATTACAGATAGATATATCTAGCTAGAATACTAGAATCTAGAAAGTAGAGGATGTCTGTCTTTAGCCTTGAGATAATCTTGTACACATTATAATAATCATCATTATAGATCTAGATTTATATGATTATTTCCCCCACTTAAATCTAATTCAAGTACTTCCCATTCTAATGATTCTTGAATAAAGTTAAAACGTTGCACAATTATTCATTCAACATTCAATTCATTGTCAAAGAAAGTATTTAATATTAGTGTTAGACTTGACTCTATACAAACGGAAATTACCCTTGGCTTAATGTAACTAATTACTACTAACTAATGTAAATTGTAAGGACTTGGGCGGGGGTTTGCCTTGCCCTTAGGATGCCTCAGTCACACGTAGCGGCTAGCCGGGCCCCTGGCCTGGGCCTACTTATTTAGCCTTAGAAGTTAGAGTAGACTGTCACTATGACTATAACTATAAGTTAGTATAAGTAGTATTTAGAAGATGACTATCTAGATTCGAGTCTAGATAGTAGATCTAGATAGACTTTGACGTCTTAGCCCGGGCCGCAGGGGTAGTCTAGTCTAACGGTATATCTAGTGTCTAGATCTAGATAGATAAGTAGATAAGATTCTAGTGTACAGTTGTTTGTTCTTAATAAAATTTTACATTAAAAACGAGTCAAGATCTTGATAAATCTAAATGATAGTAAAAGTAGTTAAATGATACCGGAGGCGGAAATACTTTTTTTTTTTTTTAAGGTTACTGTAATCACAGACCCATATATATTTTGTCTATGACTGCAGTATAGTTTGCACATGTTTTTTTGTCCAGCTAGTAGAGTCTATTAGGCAATTTGTAAGCACCTAGGCTGCGTCTATTTTAAAAAGAACTTGCTAGATATCTATATCTATATGGGCATTTGGGCAAACACCCATTTATTGGATTGCATACCGTGGGCCTGCGGTGCGCCGCCGCTATTAGGCCGCTTTCAAAGAAAATATAAGGCTAGTAAATGATTTTTATAATATTCACTTATTAATAGGACTCACGGAGGTCTTTTATACCTCAGCGCCTATATATAATACTAGTCGACCGGCGGCGTATCATACGCCGCTATTTTGAGGGGGCAGCCATAGGCCACTGAAACCTATGTGACCGCAGTGAGCCCCGTACTTTCATAGGACCCGCGCTAATTCAAGGTGTATAAATTATTAAATTAAACCATTTTATAACTTAAAACAGATTTCCCGTGCCCTCCTATCAATTTACCAGGAGCTCCTAGAAATCTCCCGAAATTGCAAAGTATACAAAAAAGTCCTTAAAATATACGGAAATATATAGACAAATATTGTCATTTTGGGATGACATTCGATATGGAAAACGCCCATCCTATGCGCGATAAATAAAAACGGCATTATGCATTAGCCGTTATTGTGAAATATGGTGAAAGAAGCTTCTCGCACCTCAAACTAATGAAGAATTACTTGAGGTCAACAATTCTCAAAGATAGATTGAAACATTTGGTAATTCTTGCTATTGAGCATGATCTATGTAGGAAACAGAATTATTATGATAGGTCGGGGGGCAGACTTACCCTGCAAGACAACCAGATTTGTTTTGTCACATATCTCAAGTAGTCGACGCCCTCTGACGTCTGTCACCTGGCCTTCCCACGCGGTGGACTTAGCGTTAAAATCACCGGCAACGATCATCCTTGTGTCAAATGGCTCACGCAGTTTGAATCGCTACTCAGACTTAGGTGGATTGTATGTGCATGTGAATCGCTGACCATGTTTGTACACCTCAACTGTCAAAGTATCCGTCTCACAGGGGCGCTGGATTCCACAATTCGGGCCGTAAGCGTATTTCGTACGAACGTTACTAGTACCTAGCACCCATTGTTGCCGTTGTATGGTCGGGGCCTTAGACGTCGGTCCTGCCCATACGCGCTTTTCCGATTATTGACTTTGACATGATAGAGAGAAATTTGCCCCGGGGGGGGGGGGGGGGGCAGACTGGTTGCATGTTAGACAATTGGACTGTCCCCATCGTTGAGACAATAGCTGAATGTATTGAGCTGGTGCCCAAGACTGCTGAACCCATTGCCTGCTTTCTCTTCGAGGGAGGGGAATTTTAGAGACCGTTTCTTTCAACGTTCGTTTCCAATGCGTCGGCGTGGCGGCTTAGTGCAATGCCGGTGTATCCGGAAACACTGACCCAGAGGCCTCTCAACGTTAATAGCGCGCTGTATCGTAGCACGTTAGTCTCCCGTAAGACCTTGTGAGTCAGATACAGTGATTACTAGGTTAGCCATGATCCCCCACACGCTGGGGGGCGGAAACGTGTGGATATTTTTACATTAGTTACGTGGCCTTTAAAACAAGTAACCAAAAACCAGTTCCACTTGGCCATCCCCACGAGGGGTGTTCACGCGGCAACCACGATGAGTTGGGATCTGGAATTGCTCCGACATAAAAGTAGAAGACTCTAGTCTCGCTTTGGCGACAATGCAATGTAATATCTTCTTGAAAATAATCTTTTAAATGGATCTTCTTGCTAACGTCTCTACTAGACATTGGTAATAACGAGTAGTTCTTTGGTGAGAGATTATTCTCATGCCTTGAATGTGAATATATATGTCAAAGAAAATTGTACGTTAAGCATTTCCCTTTTTAAGTGACATGTTATGTTATGGCCTCCTTCATTCGTGAAGCGACTATAGATAATTCATGGAAATTAGATGAATGCCTAGACATTAGCTGTGGTTGGAATGATGTCGCCCACACATCAGTTCCCCCCTCTCCACGCAGCTGATGTATCCAAAGGAACGGCAAGTGCCGATACAGTTTGGGGTAAGCGACGCCGAAGGCTTTGCCAATGTGTAGCACTGAGTGTTGCAAACTGCGTGGCGACTTAGTGCAATGCCGCTGTCAGGGTCGCCGGCTCCTGATTTTTCCTTTGGGTTGACCCCCGAAGCCTTTCCCATGATTGAGTATAAGGCAGCAGAAGTTTGAATTCAGTTTTCCTTCACATAGGTGGGTAAGCAGCAATGGCTAACTAGACCCTCCTGCCCGAATCTTACTTGATTAGGCGCCAGTTCTGGGCCTTAACTTCTTCTGTTAGTGAAAACTGTTCTGCAGGACTCAATATCTGAGCCAAACGTGAAGATCCAGAAGTTGGACTGGTTGTCAGAAGCCATTTGTGCTACATGTCATTAGGTAGCATTTCATAGGTAGTGGAGTGAGTATATGACATGACAACCTTGCGGAAGCTACTTGATAAATAATAAAGAATGAGCTTCTTAAAAATGGAAGCATAATAAAGTAGTAAATAGCATTAATTAAGGATAACCTTGTAAGCCTAGTGTAAATAAAAAAAATACATGGTGATTTCATATAGCTTCTCAGTCAAAGTTCGTGTAAAAATATAATACTTGCATTTTGCATCATCAAGTTTAACATATTTAAAATCATATGGCAAGTGATCTGTGGGCCTGATATTATACAAATGCTATGGCCAATTTTGACACCCAGTCCGCCCCTGAGTCAATGGATTGCATTATTTATTATTAGGCCTTCTGAATAAAGAAAATTATATCAACAACACAACAAATTATTATTATATGAAATTACAGCTTTAATTATCATTTATTAGATTCTAGCTATTTACACAAAACAATACTTAAATAACAATAACAATTTTTACTACAGTATCTAGTCCATTGGCAGCATCTTATCCTTATTATTTCCTTGTTATGCATTAACTGCTACTTTGTTACACTGATAATTAAATATATATGCATTGTGAATTTAAATATGTACGTGTGCATGTGTTTCTTATCTTATTATTAAATACAGACGTGAGACATTACTTAAAAAAAGATTACGCCCTACGAGTGTCTCTAGGTCATTCTAGTCGTGAATGTTAATCAATGACTAACATGTGTGTGTGATAATGACAACTGTAATAATAAACACAATAAGACAACAATAAAGATGATGTTAACAAATGTTTGGAAAGCGAATGTCTATGGAAACTAATTAAAAAAAATAATTGTCATGTCAACCGATGGAAAGAAAGTTACCTTAGAGTCCTGGTTATATCTTTTATAATCTTTACATTCTATATCCCCTCTCCCCTCTCCCCCAGAGAAGAGAAAAAATTATGTGTGCAAGTAAAAGAGCATTGGGCCTACTGTTGCAGGCCTACCACATTATAAGCAACTTTCTCAAAGCATAATACTCTTGTTAAAGGTGTTACAATAAACATATACACATATATATGTATATATTAAAATGAAATTCTAAAAGCCCATGCTACTAAAACTGCTATAAATTGTTAACAGATTTTGAAACATTTTGACTATTTCACTTTCATTTTCATATGTATAGATTGTAAAATGCTCAGGTTGATGTATTTTACTCTTAACAGCAGAGAATCGACAGAAACTGAGGGTCATCGTTGTTACTGTTATTTAAAATAAAATGAAAGACTTTGTTATGATATCACTGATATTACACATATGGAAAAAAATATCACAGAATAAACAAAAATTGGCATCATTAACAAAAAGTAGAGATTTATGTATGAATTATGGAACCTCTAAAAATGTCACAATTAATAATTGTTTTCAGGTTTCCATTTTCTCACGTTATATTTCATTTATATAGGATGACACAATATTCTAGGCCTACATATCTCATATATGTAGGCTACATTTCACAAATTTAGAGACATATAATATAAGCGTTTTCGTATGCATCAGTTACAAGCAAGTATTATGTCGTATTTAACTCATATTCAACTCTAATAAATTTAGTCAAAATTATACAAATATTGACTTCAGTTGTTGTAAATAGCTCACAACTTCATGCGTATAATAACAAATCATTATTAGAATTAGTTTTACATTAATCAGAAAAAAAATTGAGGAATATTCAATTCTTGAACACTAATAAGCCTACCAAATATGCTGAGTTAAAGTAAAGAAAAAAAGTTCCCCTTTCAGACCTGAGCTCATGTTAAGTTACTCCCTTGCTATTGTATCCAAGTCTCTTTGTTTTATATATATATATATGGCGTAATACGGATGGCATGTCGCTCAACATACATGTTGGACCGTTAGTCGTTATAATTTTAATATTCTCTCTCTCTCTCACACACATACACACACAAAACACACACTCACTTTTGATACATATATATTATATTAACATTGTAAAAAGGTATACACAATTTTTGTCATTCAAAAGCTTTGTTGATCTGTCCACCTTCCAATGTTTTACCCAGTTGTTCCCCTTTTCGCAGTAATGTCGTAGCTTTATCAACTTTCGACTTCTGTTCCTTTGGAATTTCTTTCAGGACTTCAGTAATTTGACCGTCGAATTCATTGATCTCTGTCACAATAATATTTTCATTCACTTTTCCTGGTCGTATTTTTCTATAAATAGATTGCACCTAGGAATATAGCAAGCAAAATATTTTTTTTAAATTCTTTAAAAAAAACAACAAAGCTTATGTAAAGGAAAGAACTCTGCACTTACAACTATATCTCTCAGAAGGTAGAAGTACTTCCCCTTTTTCGGTATCAAACAAAATAATATATTACTAATAACTACTGCCCCCCCCCCCCAATTGGATCGCCAGTGCATAAGGGGTCTATGTCCTACCCCAAACAATAGACCCGAAAATACGAAAATACGCCATACTCCCATTGTTTCTTACCACTTCCCGATTTGAATGTATTAAACAGTCCACATGAACTCTGTGGGGCAACACGTAGAACTACAATTGTATATTTTCATGTGAGATCAAAACACGTAAACATAGGTCTATAAAATACATTTTTAAAATTTAAATTAAGTGAAATGGTATTAATTATTTTGAATCAATCATTTTTAGTTGATCTAGGCTAACAATTATAAAATTTTACGATTTGAAATATTTCTATTAAATGTTTTTGTAAAATCGCAACTTTCATTATTATAGCATGCTCAGTGCGCTATGGTCCAACCAATAAGGTGCCTTTTTAAGAGTCTGAATTCGATGGAAAGCCGACTTGTTAGCCACTGAGCTAGCCAACTACTTAAAAAAGAAAGTCTATTGTAGGTTTAAAAATGTTAGCAAGCGACCTAATTCTTATGTCCCCTTAGCTTAGCTTAACTGTCTCTTTATAAAACAAAATTAATTAATTATCTCATTCATGCATTGTGAAAAGTTTCAACTTTTACCAAGAATGTGAAGTGGGAGAAAAAAAGTGTACAAGATTCTACCCAGATAGACAGTGTGAGACAGTGCGCGTTGATATTTGCTTTGTAAAAAAAAAAAATCTCTCTTTGAATTTATTTAAAGGCAGGAACACTGCATACACACAAACACACACACACAGAGTGTCCAACAAATCTATTTCTATTTTATTGATTATTATTTGAGTGACGCGTTGTTTTTGTGAAGTATCAGGTGGCCATTGGATAAAATACTCCCCACGCTATCAGTGTGCCAGTGATACACAACGCTTGGAGTCGCACTGAGACAAAAGGAGCTGTACATATTTTTGTTTGATACCATTCTGAACTTCTCAAGACGTAGATACGCATGAACATTTTAAGCTAGACTAGCTCATTCAACCGTATTGTTTTAAAGTAAATCTTTTAGACCCCCCCCCCCCCACATACTCTCATTGGCCTCCTTCAGTCGTAAAACGACTATGGTTCATCTCAGAGCACACTTCCTCATGTGGCTGTGGAGCCCTATTTTGGAGAGACACTCCCGTCCACAGATAGCACAGGTTAAGGTGGCTTTTGCTTCGGTGGTAGAGGAGCTAGCCGTTTTTCGGATTGTGCGTTTTTCTTCCTGGGCTGAGACCCATGTACTTTCACTGTCCATAGCTTTCTTGGTCACTGTCTCTCTCCACCTGTTGTGGTCTAGAGATATGTCTTCCCAATTGTCAGTATTGATGTTCACTGATTAGAGGTCACGTTTTATTACATCTATGTAACGGAGCTGGGGGCGACCAGTTTTTCTTGTGCCAGTCGCGAGTTGACCATAGAGGATGACTTTCGGGATGCGCTTGTCCTCCATCCGGCGAACATGTCCAAGCCAGCGCAAACGGCGTTGTCTTACTGCTGTAAAGATGCTGGGAATACCTGATCTCGCAAGGATCTCAGTATTGCACACTTTTTCTTTCCATGTGACATTCAAGATCCTACGGAGACATCTCAAATGGAATGAGTTCAGTTTTCTCTCTTGCTTTGCGTAGGTGGTCCATGATTCACTGCCATACAGCAGTGTACTCATAACGCATGCCTTGTAGACTTCCATTTTGGTCACCATAGTTAGCTTATCGTTTTCCCAAACTCTTGGTCTGAGTCTAGCGAATGTCGAGGCAGCCTTCCCTATGCGTTTTTTCAACTCCTCTTCTAGAGACAGGTCATCTGTAATTGTGGATCCCAGATAGCAGAATTCGTTTACGCGTCCAGCTTGTTATCGTCTATGAGGATGGAGGGTGGTGCTGTAGTAGGTGGTCCCATAACATTTGTTTTCTTCGTGCTAATAGTCAAGCCATATTCTTTACAGGCCTGAGAGAAGCGGGACATTAGTGACTGAAGTTCCTCTTGCGTGTGTGTCACTACCGCTGCGTCATCCGCGAATAGCATATCTCTTACGAGGGTGGCTCTGATTTTAGGTGTGGCCCTCTGGCAATATTTAAGAGTTTGCCATCAAATCTGGAATGGAGATAGATGCCTTCAGTGGATTTGTCAAACGCGTTGTGGATTAGCAGTGAAAATAGTATTCCAAAGGGGGTTAGGGTTAGGACACATCCTTGTTTAACTCCGCTGTTTATACTGAAACTTTCAGAGCTGGCACCGTTGAATTGCACTGTACCCATCATATTTTGGTGGAAAGATATGATTACATTTAGTAGTTTGGGTGGACAGCCTATTAACTGTAAGATTTTAAAGAGGTCATCTCTGCTAACTAGATCGAAGGCCTTTGTCAGTTCAATAAACGCAATGTACAAAGGCATCCTTTGTTCTCTGCACTTTTCCTGCAGTTGGCGGATGGAGAAAATCATGTCAATCGTGAATCTCCCTGAGAGAAAGCCGCATTGTGATTCTGGATAGACCCGATCAGCGAGTTTTTGTAGCCTGGGAAGTATCACTCGAGCAAAAACTTTGACTACAATACTAAAGAGGGAGATTCCCCTGTAATTGTTGCAGTCGCTTCTGTCACCTTTGTTCTTATACAGTGTAATGATTTTAGCATCCCGCAGGTCTTGTGGCACAGCACCTTCTTGCCAACATTTGCAAAGCAGTTCGTGTAGAGGTTGGATTAGAGTAGTTTTGCATTGTTTTAGAAGATCTGGGGGATACCATCGCATCCGGGTGCTTTGCGGGCAGCAATGTTGTCTATGGCTTTGTTGAGCTCTGAAAGGGTGGGTGTTTCATCTAGCTCGTTCATTGTGGGTAATTGTATGATGGCCTTAAGGGCTGAGTCAGAGACTGAGCTTGTTGTGGCGTAGAGCTCAGAGTAATGTTCAACCCATCTGTGCATTTGTTGGCACTTGTCTGTGATAATTTCCCCAGTGGTTGATTTCAGAGGTGCTGTCTTGTTTTGGGAGGGTCCGAGAGCCTTTTTGATTCCTTCGTACATCCCTCTTATGTTGCCCACTTGGGCTGCGAGCTGAATATTTTCACTGAGCTCTACCCAGTATTCATTGGCACAGATCCTTGCTGTCCTCTGTGCATTGGCTTTAGCTTCTTTCAGGTTTAGCAGGTTGCGTTGGGTAGGTTTTGCCTTGTAAGTATCTCTCTTTGGATCTCTCTTTGCTCTGATGACAGGTGCTAAAATAACTGCTTTAGAGTCGAACCAATCATTTTGTTTTGTAATTTTTCTTCCCAAGATTTCCAGGGAAGTCTTTTGTATGGTGGACTTGAGGTGTTCCCATTTTTCTGTTGCTGTATTTTCAGAGATATTTTTATACTCGCGTTCAAAAGATTCCGCAAAATGTATCTGGAGATCAGGGTGACACATCTTGCTTACATCCGATTGAGGTCTTCCAATCTGCTTGGTATGGAGGATTTTTTTTGGGGAGAAGATTGATCTTACAACATACCATGGAGTGATCATACACACACACAAAAATAGACCATCCCACATACTCTTTCAAAGCCAGGCTATAATGGTAACTCAGCAAGATAAAGCTATTTAAAATGTGTTTTTTTTCAGATCACATCACACATTGCTAGGTGGTTGGCGCATTGAGTTGTCATTGTTTAGGCCGTGTTTCTCGAATTGTGTTCCGCGGAACCCCAGTGTTTTGTGAGGCCTGAATAGGTGTTCCACGAACTACTGGAATAATTAATTAGAAGACGACTACGTGAATTAAACTCTAAAAAATAAGACAAGCCTTCAGCAAAATACTCAATGTGTGAAGTGTTCAGTTAAGAATATAGTTTGGGAAACACAGGTTTAGAGACTTGATAGACTTGCACTGTTGTGTACAGCTGGTGTTTGACTTACGACCACGTTTGATTCCGACAGATCGGTGACTACACGATTAGGTACTATGTTGATTAGGTTGTTCAGTACCGTAAAATGATGTACAAATCTTTAGGTCATATCTCATCATCATTTTCTTTCATTCTTGTCATAAATCTATACAGACCAGTCACTATACATAAAGACAGGCCCGTCGCCAGGAAGAGGAGAAAAACAGGATTTTAGATTGTGTCGGTATACCCACAGGTACCCAATTGTCTGGACCCCAGATGCTCTTGGGAGCATACTCCCATAAAAAATACTAGTTTTGGCTTTTTAAAAAAAAAAATTCATTTTGAAAAAGGTAGTGGTCGTAAAGACGAATGGTTCTACTTGTAAAAAAAATGTTTCAGACTTATCAGCAAGCATAATCTAACGCGTTAACAAAATCTTGTGAGACTTTTAATTCTTGTTTCCCATATATGACGTAACGACATCCTTGCTAAGTTTCGCTTCTTGTTACTATCTGCCCTCTTTACCTACCTTTGCTTTGATCATGAGCCAGATCATGATGACAATGACAGGAATGTGAATAAAAGCAAGGAGAAAGGCGTGCAATCCACCTGACCAGTAATTGCCATTTGTCAGGTCATTGACGCAGACTATTGTTGTGTTTATTGTTGTCACCACCATCACGATTAGCGTGGCCATTCGGCCGAAGAAGTCCCCGGCCATCTGGATCCCTTTTTGGCTGAAAGAAAAACACATATGTTGGTCATTTATTTAGCATGTCGATTTTAAATCCAAGTAATTGTGCTGGAATGGACGGGCATCATAAAAGTTTACACAGAATTAGACCTCACAAATGGAGGACTAATGAGTGACAACAAGCTCGCTAGCTACACCACTGGTATCTTTACAATTCAACAACAGACAAGCACGCTAGCTACACCGCTGGTATCTTTACAATTCAACAACAGACAAGCACGCTAGCTACACCGCTGATATCTTACAATTCAGCAATAGACAAGCACGCTGGCTATATCTATGGTTTTTCATTTAACAAAATACTTTTTTTTTAACGTTCAATTTTGTTCTGGTTGTAGAATGGGTAAATATGATTTACATATTAAGCCTAGTTTAGGTTGTACATCGGATAACATAACTTACACTGGTTGCTGTATAATGTCTTTCTTGGTTTTATTTTGGGCATCATTTGTGTTTTTTGTCTGGACTGTGATTATCTTGCTGTCTGTGGTGTTCTTCTTAGCGTCTTTCTTATTGACTGACGAGGAGTTTCGAGCTAGTCCAGCACCTTGTTCAGTGTTGTCTGGTTTAGATACTTGTGTGGCAGGATCATATTCGACATCTTCCACCTCCATGAGTTAAATCTTGTCTTAATTTCTAGATAACAGATAAGAGTTTTCGGCATTATTTGTTTTTCAATAAAATCATTAAATATCTTGTCAAATTAACTTTTATTGAACACAATTATTGATTACCAAAACGATATATGATATTAATTGTATTTAGATGTACATATGTACTTAGGGTTACCTGACTGGAACTTAATGTCAAACATAGATTAAGTCAGGAACTCAAAGTCAAACATAGATTAAGTCTGGAACTCGAAGTCAAACATAGATTAAGTCTGGAACTCAATGTCAAATATAGATTAAGTCTGAAACTCAATGTCCAACATAGATTAAGTCTGGAACTCAGTGTACGACGTTTACTTCGGATTGCACGTAGTTTGTAACAAAAAAGCTTTTAGTGAGCCAATGAAGAGTTTATTTTTTCTCTTTTGCCCACTATGTGAGCTTTGTTTTTATTGTTCATGGATCTCAGTTTTGAATTTCTGGTTTACATTTGTACCTCCGGCATCACGAGATTGAGTGTTCAGTACTTGGCAAGAACTGTACATCAGAAATGCATTGTCTGATCTATACTGTCTCATCGTAACATCAACCAACACTTCGTAACATATATATATATATACATCCCATTGCAGCAAGCAGAGTAAACGCCGGACATTTTCTTATCCCGAAAAGGAGGTCATGTCCCCTTTTTGGTGGACCTGTGTTAATCCTTCGTATTATGGGTTAAATGATAAACCCATTTATTGCTATAATTTTAATTAACACAAGTAGTTTAGTAAAGTTTCTTCTTTGGTTCTTGCTATCCATGGTGTGACGTACGTTAAGATGTGTTATCAGCTGACGGTACGACCCAACATCTTTACTTTACCAACTTATGTCTGTTACCCATTAGAGCTGGATGGACTCAGGGGCGTCATGAAAATCTCTATGTAAAAAATCTCATTCTCCAGCGAGATTTGAACTCCAGACCAGCGCTTTACTACACGGCAACCACTCGGAGTATTAATTTTAAAAAAAACGCGACATGACGACAATACCAATGTCATGGTCACCATGTGACAACTGTTGCAACAGACAGACAGCGATGCAGTTACACTTCTTGGGGGCCGGGGGGGGGGGGCGGAATTAGTAAGGTTTCCACCTGCTTTTTCAAAAGTTGCTCGAGTCTGAATCGGAACTCTAGGTCTTGAACCTCACTTATGGAAGACGGTGCGTTAGCCTCTGAGCTCTACAAGTACTTATATAAATAGAAGGCCTACTCTTTAAAAAGTCTATTGTTTAGGGAACGACCTAATTCTCTACACAAGGCTTATCTCCCATTAGCTTAGTAATTTCTATATAAGACAAAGTTAATTAATTACGACTACTTGATTAACAACTTTAATCTTTTCTTTTTTTGTTGTTTTTTTTGGATTGATTCATGTGTTTTCAGTCATAGACATTCATTTCATTGTGTCACGTTTCCACGTGATCCTGGGAAGTGACGTGTACAAGATTGCACCCAGACAGAACCAGCTCTGTTTGAAAACAAGACTAGTCGACCGGCGGCGTAACATATTTTGGGGTGTCATTCAATATGGAAAACGCCAATCCTACGCGCGGTAAATAAAAACGGCAATATGCATTAGCCGTAATTGTGTATTCTGGTAAAAGAAGCTTCTCGCGCCTAAAACTAATGAAAAATTACTTGAGGTCAACAATTCTCAAAGATTGAAACATTTGGTAATTCCTGCTATTGAGCGTGATCTATGTAGGAAACAGAATTATTATGCTATACTGTATAACTTCGCTACACGCAAGGCTCGTAAAGTAATTCTGTACGTAGTAAAGAATGAATAAAATGCAAAGACGAATTTATTTTCTAATACAAACTTTAAATTTCACTTATTATCCGCTTCCTTAACCAAACTTGGCCCCGCGAAATCCGTTTCGCATAGGACCCCACAATGATTAAGTCCAGCCCTGCTATTTAGTGACGGGTGAATATACATAGTAGATTACTTGTTCTCTTTCCATGACTTCTTGGTCACAATGGTTAAGTCCGGCGTTGCTATTTAGTGTTTGTAAAATTTTTATTTGTAAAATGTTTTACATGTTTCGGATGTTCCTTCAGAGTTGAAGATAGTTTACTTCCTAGTCCAAACCTCCCGCAGGACGAAGGGGGATGAGAACGGGCAGGGTTTGAACCCTGGACTATCGATGAATCCAAACGACATTCCAGCGCGCAAACCGCACGATCAGGTGACGGATATATACTAGTTGTTCTCCCCTCCCCCTCTTGTTTTTTCGTGGGGTAACTATCCGCAGAAATAAAAGAGTGATCTTTCCTTTACTTCTTCTCGTCCAAACTCTTGAGCCATGAAGAGAATCATATATATATATATAGATAGTTGCAAGAATGTGAGTTTAGGCCTAGATCCAGAATCTCCAAACATGCACGCGCTTCTTAGTTCTTAATTACTAACGCGATTGATAAATAGCTTTACATCTTCTCTTCTACAACAACAGCTATTGAAGACTGCTATGTATAAATCTATTTCCAAGGACAAGTTGGCCACAACATTGATTTCAAATTGTAGTGATATACTGAAATTTATATTGCAGAATGAACACATTACCTAGAACGTAGGAAGCGAACATTGATTTCAAATTGTAGTGATATACTGAAATTTATATTGCAGAATGAACACATTACCTAGAATGTAGGAAGCGAACATTGATTTCAGAATTATAATCAACAATTCCAAAAATGTTCATAAGACGTCTTCACTGACACCATGCAAGAAATACTGTCTATACAAGTCTATACAAGTCTATACAAGTCTATACAAGTCTATACAAGTCTATACAAGTCTATACAAGTCTATACAAGTCTATACAAGTCTATACAAGTCTATCAGAAATATAAGATTAATTCGTCCTATGGGTTTAATACTTGAAGTATTTAGCTAGAAAACCAATTGTACGTGTTGACCCATATAAAGTGTGCCAATACACTTTGAGAGAATGAAAGAAAGAAAGGGATATCAACTCGTTTGGTTATTTTATTGACCAGGAATCAATACAGAATCGGTTGAAAGTGTTTTCACACACTTTCCGATCAATCTGTACAACTGTGCCTCGACTGTATGTGTCAACACAACTATTTGTGCATGTAGCTGTCATTAGAAGTACCTCGACAATTTAAAGGACCGTTATTTTTACATGTCCTTGACATATTTATTATTTAGCAGTCATTGGCAATAGGCCTCTTTATTTTTAAGCTTTCCTTATAGGTTTTTATTGAGTTCAAATTACTCTTTGAGAGGGTAGGTAGCCTACTTATACATTTTCAATGAACTTTGTTACTGAAGTATAAAATATTAGTTTCACTTTGACCCAAATTTTCTGTTACGAAGGAATTTAGTTAGTGTAAACCGTGTTTCATTTTTGTTACAAAGTATCTATCAACTCACTCAGTCTGTCTGTCTGTCAGGTGAAAAGTTTCTAAACGTCATGTCTCCCACACCCATTCTAAGATCAATTTGAAATGTTGACAGATGTTGTGGTATACGTTGAATTAATCCCCTTGAGGAGGCTTGAGCCCCGAGTTCGATTTCTTTTAATGCTACTCTTCCTCTTTTCCCAACAGTTCCAGAGAAGTGATAGGTGTAAGTTACGGTGTAACCATAGTCATGTACATTTGCACACTAGCGCGTCAGTGCAACACCGCTTGTGTTTACGTTTATAAATGAAGTTATTAATATGTCTTCCCCATAGACATAAATAAATATAGACTGGTCGATAAAAGAGTTTTATGAAACGAAAATGTGTGACTTGCTATTTTGTGTACTTTATTATACAGCAGTGTAGTTTTGTTTCATCTCTAAGACTGAAGATCATGTAACTTTTCAGAATTCGGAAATCCGACAATAGATATACATGTTTTCAAGTTACATAAAGTTATTTCCTTTTGCCAGTCTATATTTATTTATGTCTATGGTCTTCCCTCTTAAACACTAGTTTATTTTTTGTGTAATACAAATATTCTACAATAGGATTGTAGCGCAGTGAGAAAGCTAAAAGCATGAAATTGCACTAAACAAAAACAATGGATAAAAATAGTTATTGCTCAGACTTATTGTTGTTGGTCTAGATGTGTTACAAATTGAATGACATGACTGATCCAAACTAAACAATTACACTTAAAATGAGGTTTTTTTAAAGTATCTTTTTTATTTTGTTCATTAAATTTTAAATCTGATATTTTATGCTGTCAGTTTAAATTTAAAAAGTTGGGGGCGCGGTGGCTGAGTTGTTAAACGCTTTGCTTCCAGACCGGGGTCTCGGGTATGAATTTTGGAGAAGACTGGGATTTTGAATTTCGGGATTTTCAGTGCTCCCCTGAGTCCACCCAACTCTAATTGATGGAAAAGTAAAGGCGGTTGGTCGTTGTGCTGGCCACATGACACCCTGCTTATTAATCGTTTGCCAAAAAAAAAGATGATTTTAATACTGTCGGCTATGTAGATCAAAAGATCTGAAAATGGAACTTTATTTTACTTTTAAAGTATTTCTAATTGGTAGTTTCGACCTGCTGTGTTTAGGTCTTCTGGATTAATAACCTGTTTGGTCCAAACCCTTTTTTTTTGTACAGAATTCTTTTTCTTAATCATTTACATTGAGAGTTACAGCGTTTTGATTTCGATTTAAAAATAGATCTGCAAAATGCATGTCACTCAAATAACTTGTTTGTCAAGAGTAGATAAGCTAGTAGCAATATCGACCATTGCTTTCTATTGTTAGCTGTCAGTTCATGTCAAAAAGTAGGTGTACCTCTAAACTTCTTTATTATTTACTATAGCAACAAGAATGACATTCACATATTTATTATATGTAGGAAATAATCATTTATTTAACTGTAAGACTAACATAAACTTTAAACTAAAAGTTAAGATTGTATTCAAACTGTATTCTTCGTTACTGGTTTCTGTACTCCTTTAAAGAGTTGTGAGACAGACAGGCGGAATGAGTTGAGACAGACAGGCTTAGTGAGTTGGGACAGACAGGTGGAATAAAATGGGACAGACAGGCGGATTGAGTGAGTTCAGACAGACAGGCGGATTGAGTGAGTTCAGACAGACAGGTGGAATGAGTTCGGACAGACGGATGGAGTGAGTTCAGACAGACAGGCGGAGTGAGTTCAGACAGACAGGTGGAATGAGTTAGGACAGACAGGCGGAATAAGTTGAGATAGAATGGGTGGAGTGAGTTGAGACAGACAGGTGGAATGAGTTGGGACAGACAGGCGGAGTGAGTTCAGAAAGACAGGCGGAATGAGTTCAGACAAACAGGTGGAATAAAATGGGACAGACAGGCGGATTGAGTGAGTTCAGACAGACAGGTGGAATGAGTTAGGACAGACGGATGGAGTGAGTTCAGACAGACAGGCGGAGTGAGTTCAGACAGACAGGTGGAATGAGTTGAGACAGACAGGCGGAGTAAGTTGGGACAGACAGGCAGATTGAGTTGAGACAGACGGGCGGAGTGAGTTCAGACAGACAGGTGGAATGAGTTGGGACAGACAGGCGGAGTGAGTTGGGACAGACAGGCGGAGTGAGTTGAGAGAGTCAAGCAGAGTGAGTTGGGACAGACAGGGGGAGTGAGTTGGGACAGACAGGCGGAGTGAGTTGAGACAGACAGGCGGAGTGAGTTCAGACAGACAGGTGGAATGAGTTGAGACAGACAGGCGGAGTAAGTTGGGACAGACAGGCAGATTGAGTTGAGACAGACGGGCGGAGTGAGTTCAGACAGACAGGTGGAATGAGTTGGGACAGACAGGCGGAGTGAGTTGGGACAGACAGGCGGAGTGAGTTGAGAGAGTCAAGCAGAGTGAGTTGGGACAGACAGGGGGAGTGAGTTGGGACAGACAGGCGGAGTGAGTTGAGACAGACAGGCGGAGTGAGTTGGGACAGACAGGCAGATTGAGTTGAGACAGACGGGCGGAGTGAGTTCAGACAGACAGGTGGAATGAGTTGGGACAGACAGGCGGAGTGAGCTGGGACAGACAGGCGGAGTGAGTTGAGAGAGTCAAGCAGAGTGAGTTGGGACAGACAGGGGGAGTGAGTTGGGACAGACAGGCGGAGTGAGTTGAGACAGACAGGCGGAGTGAGTTGAAACAGACACAGGTGGAGTGAGTTCAGACAGACAGGCGGAGTGAGTTTGGACAGACAGGTGGAATGAGTTGGGACAGACAGGCGGAGTGAGTTCAGAAAGACAGGTGGAGTGAGTTGGGACAGACATGCGGAATGAGTTGGGACAGACAGGTGGATTGAGTTGGGACAGACAGGCGGATTGAGTTGAGACAGACAGGCAGATTGAGTTGAGACAGACGGGTGGAATGAGTTGGGACAGACAGGCGGAGTGAGTTCAGAAAGACAGGTGGAGTGAGTTGGGACAGACATGCGGAATGAGTTGGGACAGACAGGTGGATTGAGTTGGGACAGACAGGCGGATTGAGTTGAGACAGACAGGCAGATTGAGTTGAGACAGACGGGTGGAGTGAGTTCAGACAGACAGGTGGAATGAGTTGGGACAGACAGGCGGAATGAGTTGAGACAGACGGGTGGAGTGAGTTGAGACAGACAGGTGGAGTGAGTTTGGACAGACAGGTGGAATGAGTTGAGACAAACGGGTGGAGTGAGTTGAGACAGACAGGCGGAGTGAGTTTGGACAGACAGGTGGAGTGAGTTGAGACAGACAGGTGGAATGAGTTGAGACAGACAGGGGGAATGAGTTGAGACAGACGGGTGGAGTGAGTTGAGACAGACAGGCGGAGTGAGTTTGGACAGACAGGTGGAGTGAGTTGAGACAGACAGGTGGAATGAGTTGAGACAGACAGGGGGAATGAGTTGGGACAGACAGGCGGAGTGAGTTGAGACAGACGGGCGGAGTGAGTTGAGACAGACAGGCGGAGTGATTTGATATCAACTTTGTGGAATGAGTTGGGACAGTCAGGCGGAAAGAGTTGGGATAGACAGGTGGAATGAGTTGGGACAGAGAGGCGGAGTGAGTTGAGACAGACAGGCGGAATGAGTTGGGACAGACAGGCGGAGTGAGTTGAGACAGACAGGCGGAGTGAGTTGAGAGAGTCAAGCAGAGTGAGTTGGGACAGACAGGGGGAGTGAGTTGGGACAGACAGGCGGAGTGAGTTGAGACAGACAGGCGGAGTGAGTTGGGACAGACAGGCAGATTGAGTTGAGACAGACGGGCGGAGTGAGTTCAGACAGACAGGTGGAATGAGTTGGGACAGACAGGCGGAGTGAGTTGGGACAGACAGGCGGAGTGAGTTGAGAGAGTCAAGCAGAGTGAGTTGGGACAGACAGGGGGAGTGAGTTGGGACAGACAGGCGGAGTGAGTTGAGACAGACAGGCGGAGTGAGTTGAAACAGACACAGGCGGAGTGAGTTCAGACAGACAGGCGGAGTGAGTTTGGACAGACAGGTGGAATGAGTTGGGACAGACAGGCGGAGTGAGTTCAGAAAGACAGGTGGAGTGAGTTGGGACAGACATGCGGAATGAGTTGGGACAGACAGGTGGATTGAGTTGGGACAGACAGGCGGATTGAGTTGAGACAGACAGGCAGATTGAGTTGAGACAGACGGGTGGAGTGAGTTCAGACAGACAGGTGGAATGAGTTGGGACAGACAGGCGGAATGAGTTGAGACAGACGGGTGGAGTGAGTTGAGACAGACAGGTGGAGTGAGTTTGGACAGACAGGTGGAATGAGTTGAGACAAACGGGTGGAGTGAGTTGAGACAGACAGGCGGAGTGAGTTTGGACAGACAGGTGGAGTGAGTTGAGACAGACAGGTGGAATGAGTTGAGACAGACAGGGGGAATGAGTTGGGACAGACAGGCGGAGTGAGTTGAGACAGACGGGCGGAGTGAGTTGAGACAGATAGGCGGAGTGATTTGATATCAACTTTGTGGAATGAGTTGGGACAGTCAGGCGGAAAGAGTTGGGATAGACAGGTGGAATGAGTTGGGACAGAGAGGCGGAGTGAGTTGAGACAGACAGGCGGAATGAGTTGGGACAGACAGGCGGAATGAGTTGGGACAGACAGGCGGAGTGAGTTGAGACAGACAGGCGGAGTGAGTTTGGACAGACAGGTGGAATGAGTTTGGACAGACAGTCGGAGTGAATTGGGACAGACATGCGGAGTGAGTTGAGACAGTCGGGTGGAGTGAGTTGAGACAGACAGGTGGAGTGAGTTGATAACAACTTTGTGAATGAGTTGGGACAGACAGGCGGAATGAGTTGGGACAGACAGGCGGAATGATTTGGGACAGACAGGTGGAATGAGTTGGGACAGACAGGCGGAGTGAGTTCAGAAAGACAAGTGGAGTGAGTCGATATCAGCTTTGTAAAGACGAAAGTTGAGCTGGTTCGGCCATATTGTATGACACGACTCAATGACTGAAATACGACCTCAAGGTACAGCGGATTGAGCTCGAAGAAAGGCTCGTCCGAAGACAAGCTTCTTAGACTTATTGTCTGGCCTCTCGCTTGATTCTCTGCCTGCTCTGGACAGCCACTGAATGGAACAGTGGATAGGGTTACACCAACCGCCACAGCACCCCTACGACGCAAGTCATGGGCTTGTCCATCCGCCCGTCCCGTTTAGATCCCAAAAAACTAGAAAAGATATTGAACATCCGATAACATAATATTTTTGATTTTTCAATGTTCTGATGCAACGTTTTTTGTGGGGGGTTTAGTCCTTTCTGAAAGCGAAAAGTTATTTTTTTTAAATTAACTCTGCAAACAGTTTTTTTTTTTAAAAAACCAAACATTATTTTTACATTTATTCACAATTAATTGTAAAAAATACAAGAGACTATATTAATAAAGGAGTCTTTGCTGAGTGTATTTGTAACATGTTTCAACGAATGTATTTTGTTTGTATGTAAGTCGACTATAATTTAAAACAACCATCTCGCAAAAGCCAACAACGTTTTTGGTCGCCTTAGAGTGAGAGTAGAACAGAATATGTCTCTTCACTAGCAACAAAGATCAATGCTTATAAAGCATTGGTTCTCACCACACCTGGGTGCTGTATCGAAGGCATTTAAGGCTCCTCGACCGCTTCCATCAAAGGTGCATTCGCTTTTTAATGGGCATACGCTGGCAAGACTACATTACAAATAACTATGTTCTGCTAGAGGCAGATGTGATTGTATAGAAGCACAAATTATCATTCGACAGCTGCGCTAGACAGACACATTTCCCGCATGGAAGACTTCAGCATGCCAAACGCGATTTTTTTTGACCAGCTGAAAGAAGGACGGCGTAACAGATGTCCCTCCGTAAGAGCTATAAAGTTTAACTCAATTTCGCCCTAAACTGTCATAGAGGAAAATATCTGGCAGCGAATGGCCCCTGAAAGAGCTGTTGGGTAGCTCTCATAAAGGTCACAGAGCTTACATTTGAGACCCAAAGAAAAGCCTTTATTGAAGACAGGCGCAGAAGGCGAAAATAAATCTTAAAATACCGCAAGAAAAGAGCTTAGTCGCCAAGTCAGAACTGGGTTTGTGAAGTCTTGTGAAACACTGCACTCATCTTTTATCTACGGAATCGAAGACATTTCAATTATTAATTTAAAACAACAATTATTAAGCAGAGTTTGGTATTTACAAGAGAAATGTAAAGTTCAATCCGCGAAATACACTTCAACATTGAACCAAAGGAAAAAGTTTCTTCCTTAAGGCCTTGAATGAGAGCTTGACCCTTAAGAAAGCAATTAAATCAATTAAATAATCTTTCAAGTTTCAATACCATCAGTTAGGCCAGATTCACATTGAACCATAACTTCGTAACTATCAGTTCATTGAATACATATGCATATTTAAAGTAAAACAATAATAACAGTAATAGATGTCTTTATCTTGTGGTATGATATCGTCAGTCGGACTAACAAAACAATAGTAGCGGCAACACTTTAGATACTTACACGACTTTTTGTATTAGCGGAGATAAGGTTGTGGTTGTTGATAGGTAGTAGTTGTTGATAGGTTGTGATTGTTGATCATAGTTTCTGATATTCTTGCCGCAAATATTGAAGCCTGCCTTTTTAACTGATTGAGTGGATCACTTACGGGCCGATTTTGAGTTTGTGTTTCCAAGCAAACAGTCTTTGTAACCTTGTTTTATTTCTGAACATGTATATGTATCTCTAAAAATAGGTCACACTAAATAAAACATATACTGACCTTTTTGTTAAACCTTGTTATTTGTCTTGGTGGATATGTACATCCATATCTTTAAGTTGTGAAGCGGACGTTCCAGTGTTTCAATGTGTAGTAGAAATAGCTAGCCCACATCTACTTAGGATGTTAAGACATAGTACACGAGTGGATGTCTTAATTCCAAAATTACAGTTACTTTTGATGAAAGAGTTGGCTACTTTTTCCGAAACATTATCCAAACTCGTAGGTTTCTAGGCAGAACATGCAACAACGGACATAATATTGACATACAAATACACAGGGGTGGAGAGAGTTTTCATTTCTATTGAGTACACGCTGATAGACTTTGAATTGATTGATTGGAAATCGATATTTTCACACAGGTCTCACGATATTGACGAAGTGTAAATGGACAAAAAACAAGATTACAAGAGGCGGCCCCGTGGGAGACGGATCGCTGTCGGATCCGCATATTCGCTGGTCGACTGAGGATGGCATAGAGCAGGGTATGAAACGAGACCGTAGAAATAATCAGTCCTGCGCGCTAACCGCACGACCAGGCATTGCTCTTAATCTAATGACAAACTGGTTACAAACTAATAGCCTACTATTGATAACATACCTACACATTACGGAATGACAACTACCGGAGATGTACAATATGTCAGAAGAGCGATTTTAGATAATCTTTTGGTATTGAGCATTTTCATTTAAATGGAACTAGAATGAGGATGTAGATCTACCTTAATTAAACTACTAATTTAGCACTCTCAATATCTATATCAACTAGATCTAGATCTAAAATATATACTTGGGATAATGTAGATGTAATTTAGATAAGATTTATATAAAAACAAACACACTAGATAATCAATTAATAGACTAATTGCTAAATGAAAGATTAGTTTTAGTATTTTATAACATTGCAATATTGACATATTGACAATCTAGACTTTAGAAATAAAAATCTACACTTTAAGCCTAGAAATTATAATTATAGATCTTGATCTAGTCTAAATCATGGCTGTCTGGTATTGCGGTTTGCGCGCTGGACTGTCGTTTGGATTCATCGATGGTTCCAGGTTCAAACCCTACCCTCTCCCATCCCCCTTCGTCCCACGGGAGGTTTTGACTACAACTCTGAAGGAGCATCCGAAACATGTAAAACATCAAACATTCTATACTAGACCAAGAAATTCTAGATCTAGATTCTATAATGATTTTAATTAGAACTTAAATCTAAATCTAGTTTTAAAAATCTAGCTCTAGTGTAAGAAAACAAAATCTAGATCTAGTGTAAAAAATCTAGATCTAGTGTAAAAAATCTAGCTCTAGTGTAAATAAAAAAATCTAGATCTAGTGTAAAAAATCTAAATTAGATCTAACTCTAGCTATTATGTCTTTTTAAAATGCGAGTCACGTTACGAGATTTAATAAACATTACTATACCGAGTTGTTTTAGCATTTGAAGAATTTATTCCATATGACGTCACAGGAAAAAATCCACTACATCACAAGGCCTAGTTAGAATAAAAAATATCATCTATACGAGCAGCTTGTTGAGGGTTCATAGACATTGGTGCACTGAGTGATTTCTTTTAGAATTTCATTTAAAGAATTAACTCCATATGACGTCAAAGGAAAAAAATCAATTACGTCACACGTCCAAGTTAGACTAAAAAATGTCATCTATACGAGCAGCTTCTCGAGGGTTCATAGACATTGGTGCACAGAGTGAGTTCTTTAAGCATTTTATTTGATGGGCTAGTTAGACTAAATATGTATATAACATATATTTAAAAGAATTAAAGATGCTTTTTTTTTGTTTTGTCTGTCAGTCTGTCTGTCCGTCATGTTAATAGCGAGAAAAAAAAAGACTAAAAGCTATTGAAAATCTGATTAAAATTTAATCTTCCTTCCGAAACATTGCATTAGTTTTAAGTTTCTATAATAGATTGTTCCGGATGTTTATATATTTATAGTGAGAGAAAATAAGAATTCCAGATTAATCAAATACCGTTAATTAAATTTGTGGGATGGTTTGTTATGAAAATTAGATGTACCATAGCCTTATGGAGAGATTTTCAAAACATACTTTGATGTTAGGAAGATTTTTTCCTTAAAAATCGGAACATAATATTAACGATAATTAGATTTTCTAAAGTTTTAGCTAGCAAGTTAAATGTAGTGTAAGAGAGAAGTTCGATTTTACATAAATAGAGTTAAAATATTTTTCATTAAAAATCCGGAACAACCAATTTTCGTAAATGAGAAAATTATTTGTTTTATTTATTAGAAGAGGTATTTCAAACATTTATTAGCGTTATTAGATTTTTCATATAAAATTCGGATCATTTTTGGCGACGATTTGTAAGAAAATTAAAGTAATTTAGGTCGATTGCTTTTTCGAAACAAAATCCGGAACATTCTTTACCGATTAAACAAATTTTATTATGTTTCGGCTAGAAAATTAACTGTAAAATAAGTCTAAAAAGTGATTTTCAATAATCGTTTCTAGTAAATTACTTTCTTATTTTAAAATCCTGAACAACCTATTGTCGATATTTATAAAAAAAAATATGTGACATTAATTTGTTTTAAGTTAAAAATTCGGAACAACGGATATTGATAAATAAACTATAGTGACGTAGTGTCAAAGAATATAAGTGTAATATTCGTCAATTATGCGATTTCAAACAATCATTTGACATAATTTATTTTTTATAAAACAATATCCGAACAACTTTATATAAATCAGTATAGATATTTTTATTTAGCATTTATATGCTATTTACATTTAAAAAAACGGGAACAATGTATTAAAGATCATGTGTTTCTTGCAACGTTTAAGCAAGGAAATAAAATCTAATATAAGTTAGAAGAGCAAACAAATATTCGCTGGCATTGATTTGTTTTTCACAAAACATCCGGAAGAATCTATTATAGATCCTTGAAACTATTGCAATATTCCTGAGTGAAAAATTAAACGTTAAATCAGATTTACAATAGCCTTTAGTGTTATTTGTTAATCTAATCGTGACGGACAGACCGACTAATAGACAAAACGCACAATAATAAGCTTCTTTTATTCGGATGGGGGCGTTAAACCAAAAATAAATAAAATCTGATTTTTTAAAAAAGTTTAAGGAATTAGTTCCACAACGTACCAGGGTACGACGTCACGCTACTGCACGAAAGTCGCTGCATAAAAAGTCCATTTAAAAAATGTGCGTGATATTTACATAAAAAGTGCCTTATTAGCCTTTAAAAACAAACAGAAATGTTTTCTTTTTAATTATAGCAGCTAGTTGACCAGAAAAAACATCTTTAACTATTATTTATATTTGTTGTAAACATTTCTTGTACATTTTATAAATATATTTGACTTAGTGATACTAAAAATACACAACAATTGTTCATCTTATTAGCATATTGTAACATTGCCTCCCTTGCATTTACGTTATTGTTTTAGAATTGGTGTATTTTTATGAAAAAATCGCTTGCATAATTAATTTTATAAATTAAACGGTTTGCTTTTAGAAAACCAAAAGTAGCCGTTGCACCTAAACTTTTTAAGCCGCATTTAATGGTGAAATAATATTTTTCATATCTCTTCTAGTTTTTGAGATCTGAGTGGGACAGACGGACATTTTGCACAAACCTAATAGCGGCTTTTTCCCCTTACGGGGGCCGCTAAAAACAGCGTCAGTTTGAGAAACTACTCGAGATGGAACCAACTTTTTCTTGTATATTACTCTTCTACTTATATCTCTCTTTGGTTTGACTATGATCTTAATGTAGTTAGGATTTGAGTGTGATTCTCTTTTGATCCAAATTTAAATCTTGAATTTATCACCATTATATCCTTCATTTGGTTTTCAATCACATGTTTTGATCTTCATTGGAACTTGATTGGATACTGAATTAATTTTCATTTGTATCTGATTTGATGCACTTGACTTTGATTTGACCCGGATTGGAATCTCAATAGGATCTTGATTTTATATTTGTCTGATCCTGTTGTGATCTGGATTTGATACAAATCTGTAATGACTTTGACTTTATCTTGATCTGTTGATGATTTCAATTGGACGTGATTTCGAGTTTATCTTGATTTAATTGTGATTTAAGCAAAGTAAAGTACTTCTTCAAGAACTTGCAATCTACAGAGTTGATGATATAAAGATCCTCCGTTTCTTTGACCCACGGTTAACGAGGGTGTCATGTAGTCATCACAACGACCAACTGCCTTTACTTACTCCTACTATTGTAAGGTATCCATTAGAGTTGGGTAGACTCAGAGACGACCTAAAAATCCCAAAATTGAAAATCACAGTCTTGGGCAAGAAATCTATTTGTCTTATTTAACATAAACACATTCCATTGTGTATGCATACTAACTAAAATTGACACTCATAAAGAAAAAATTATTAAAATCTGAAATTTATTTCCAACTCGTCTCAATTTTAAAAATCGATTAGATCTACAATACAAACATCTAAAGCTCTTGGTTTATTAATCAACAAGACTTGAACATTATCCTGGGTACTACTGCCTGCAAGCCACAACTGTACTAGACAAAGTAATAAAGAACTACACCAAATGATATTGTTAGATTCTTTTACTCTGACTAGAGATGACACACGAGCTGTGTGCTGTCAACATTGACGTACAGAGAGCAACAGTTCTAATGAGCAGAGTTTCCCAAACTGGGGACAAAATAAAATTAAATAATCCAACACATCAAATGTCTTATTCTAAATACTAATTATTTTTGTCTACTTAAACCTACTAAACGGAAAGGATAGAACATTGGGTCATGATGGTTTTGAAGCAGCAATAGTCGGGTTTAATAGAGTTAAAAGATTACTTCCCCCAAATTTCTATGCATTGTTTTTTTAGATAGCATTTTCTCATTTCTGCAGGCAAGAACAGCTTCTTTTGGGTGCAAGAACATTGGATTATTTCTTTTCATTCAGCTTGAGTGATAGTTGACTTTCTTTTCATTCAGCTTGAGTGATAGTTGACTTTCTTTTCATTCAGCTTGAGTGATAGTTGACTTTCTTTTCATTCAGCTTGAGTGATAGTTGACTTTCTTTTCATTCAGCTTGAGTGATAGTTGACTTTCTTTTCATTCAGCTTGAGTGATAGTTGACTTTCTTTTCATTCAGCTTGAGTGATAGTTGACTTTCTTTTCATTCAGCTTGAGTGATAGTTGACTTTCTTTTCATTCAGCTTGAGTGATAGTTGACTTTCTTTTCATTCAGCTTGAGTGATAGTTGACTTTCTTTTCATTCAGCTTGAGTGATAGTTGACTTTCTTTTCATTCAGCTTGAGTGATAGTTGACTTTCTTTTCATTCAGCTTGAGTGATAGTTGACTTTCTTTTCATTCAGCTTGAGTGATAGTTGACTTTCTTTTCATTCAGCTTGAGTGATAGTTGACTTTCTTTTCATTCAGCTTGAGTGATAGTTGACTTTCTTTTCATTCAGCTTGAGTGATAGTTGACTTTCTTTTCATTCAGCTTGAGTGATAGTTGACTTTCTTTTCATTCAGCTTGAGTGATAGTTGACTTTCTTTTCATTCAGCTTGAGTGATAGTTGACTTTCTTTTCATTCAGCTTGAGTGATAGTTGACTTTCTTTTCATTCAGCTTGAGTGATAGTTGACTTTCTTTTCATTCAGCTTGAGTGATAGTTGACTTTCTTTTCATTCAGCTTGAGTGATAGTTGACTTTCTTTTCATTCAGCTTGAGTGATAGTTGACTTTCTTTTCATTCAGCTTGAGTGATAGTTGACTTTCTTTTCATTCAGCTTGAGTGATAGTTGACTTTCTTTTCATTCAGCTTGAGTGATAGTTGACTTTCTTTTCATTCAGCTTGAGTGATAGTTGACTTTCTTTTCATTCAGCTTGAGTGATAGTTGACTTTCTTTTCATTCAGCTTGAGTGATAGTTGACTTTCTTTTCATTCAGCTTGAGTGATAGTTGACTTTCTTTTCATTCAGCTTGAGTGATAGTTGACTTTCTTTTCATTCAGCTTGAGTGATAGTTGACTTTCTTTTCATTCAGCTTGAGTGATAGTTGACTTTCTTTTCATTCAGCTTGAGTGATAGTTGACTTTCTTTTTATTCAGCTTGAGTGATAGTTGACTTTCTTTTCATTCAGCTTGAGTGATAGTTGACTTTCTTTCTCACATAGTTCAAATAAAGACGTAGTTTAAAATGATCACCAAGACTTTTATTTTAGGTTCATTGTGTTCAACTTCCCCTTTCCACCCCATCTCTTCTAGTCCACTGGTCAACTAGAGTAATGGGCACTGCTTCTGTTTAAAAATTAGTACAACGTCTGTACAGCAGACGGTAACATCATCAATCGGCTTGTTTTCTTAGCGGGACTCTGAGAAGACTTTCAATGGAACGTTTTAATCTTTTCAGACCTATTGAGAGTGAACGTGTAGTAGACTTATTTAATGTGAACATGAACATTTTTCCAATCTGATTTTTGTGATGGTAAAAGAAATGAAACAAATATTTCAGGTGTAAACAAGTGGACTAAATAAAAAGGAGGTTGAAGACTCTTTGTGTTGATCAAAAGTTTGTGATACTTTTACAGACCTGCAGCGCTAAGTCTACATAGTTGCAAAATAGAACATGGGAAATGTAGCAGCAAGAGAAACAGAAGGTTGGACAGAAAACTGGGTACAGAGTGAGTGCACAAATAAAACTGAGTACAGAGTGAGTGCACAAATAAAACTGAGTACATAGTGGGTGCACAAATAAAACTGAGTACAGAGTGAGTGCACAAATAAAACTGAGTACATAGTGGGTGCACAAATAAAATTGAGTACATAGTGAGTGCACAAATAAAACTGAGTACAGAGTGAGTGCACAAATGAAACTGAGTACATAGTGAGTGCAGAAAGAAAACTGAGTACAGAGTGAGTGCAGAAAGAAAACTGATTAAAGAGTGAGTGCACAAATAAAACTGAGTACACAGTGAATGTAGAAAGAAAACTGAGTACAGAGTGAGTGCACAAATGAAACTGAGTACAGAGTAAGTGCACAAATGAAACTGAGTACAAAGTGAGTGCACAAATAAAAATGAGTACAAAGTGAGTGCACAAATAAAACTGAGTACAGAGTGAGTGCAGAAAGAAAACTGAGTACAGAGTGCAGAAAGGGAACAGTGTGAGGAGATGTCCCTAGATTCCAACTCGGATTCCTAAGTTAAAAAAACAAAAAATGAAACATCTACCAAGTATTAGAGGGTTAAATAGACACTGAAATATTTTACATCTGGCAGGTAATAGAGGGTTAAAACTTATCGAGACACTGAAATATTTTACATCTGGCAGGTAACAAAGGGCTAAAACTTATCGAGACACTGAAATATTTTACATCTGGCAGGTAATAGAGGGTTAAAACTTATCGAGACACTGAAATATTTTACATCTGGCAGGTAATAGAGGGTTAAAACTTATCGAGACACTGAAATATTTTTACATCTGGTAGGTATTAGAGGGTTAAAACTTTTTTTGTTACCAACATGAAACTTCGTTCATGGAAAATATTTGCATTGAATAGAAAGATATTTTTTTAAGCTAGGATGTTATGCAGGGTTAATGTTTTGCATGGTTAAGGTATGGGCTGAATTCAAGAATTTTGCAAAGATGTGCTTCAACCCTGTCCACTTTGTCGTTCATATGCCCTATCAGGGTCATTTGTTTCAACACAAGACAGGTTAGCTCTGATAGCTGTTGCCGAACACATCCTAACTGACAATCGGTGACTGTTAAATTTCTATTGTGGTCGTTTTCGTATTGTGGCTTACTGTGTTGATCGATGTATTTTGTGTCATTTCCTGGCTGGAAATTAGTGGCTCCCCCAGCTTGAGCCACCTCCGCTTTTCTGACTTGATTATTTAATAGAGTACAGGGCAAATTACCGATACAAAACTTGCAACCGCCTTCTACCGCGCGTTCTTGAGCTGGGCATTTGCCCTGGTCGCAAGGTACGGCTGCACCAGCACTAGAAGGTCTCACCCCAGGGGCAAATGATGCCACGCGAACCATAGTCTGTTTATTAAGGATATTTTGCTGTGATTGATTGTTAGCACGGTAGCATTCCATTGGTCTATTCCCAACGGAATCAATTGGGAATTGGACTGGATTTACTTGAGACTCCGCTGGGATTGAATCAATAGACTTAGAATTGATTATTCGTCCGTCACGCGCCAAAGAAACAACGCGGCTAGGTTTGACAGAAAAACCTCCTGGAATTAAATTTTCTCTTTGGTCACTTGTATCTCTAAAATCTGTATTCTGTTCATGATTCAAAGACGCATCTTGAGCTACTAAAAGACGACTATCACGAATCTGATCAACTTTCCCAGCGTACGCTGTGCCCAATCGGCTCATAGAATTTTGACCGGGAAATGATGTGGGTGTCCGAACATCGGGGCCCTGTTCGGGGTATGCTGGACCAGCCCGTCCATCGGCGGATGGCCCCGAGTACATTAAACCAGAACGAGCATCGGCTACTTGATCAGAATACATGACAACAGTTCGACTATCAGCTGTTTGCCCTTTGTATATGTTTCCTGGGCGGCTCTCTGGATTTAGTCCTTGATATATTTGTGAAGGTCGATTATCAGGATTTTGTGCTGAGTATGCAGTTCCAGTTCGACCATCAGAAGTTTGTTCTGGATACGTATAACTAGGGCGGATGTCAGGGTTAATTGTGCCTCTCCTGCTTTCTGTAGTCTGTGCGGGATAAAATAATCCTTGTCTGCTTTCTTGCACCTGTGCAGCGTATATTGGTGCCGGTCGGTATTCTGGGGCTTGACCAGAATATAAAGTTCCCTTCATATTTTCTTGCACTTGTTCATGATATACATTGACTTGTCTGTTTACTGGAGCTTGTAAAGGATACGTACTAGGGTTTCTGTTTTCTTGCTCTTGTCCGGAATATATAGGGCCCTGTCTGCAATCAGGTCTACATTGTAGACCTTGTCCGGTACCCATTAGAGTTGAGTTTCCCTTTCTGTTATCTTGCATCTGTCCATGATATGTAATTCCCTTTCTGTTGTCTTGCATCTGTACTGGACATGCATTTCCCTTTCTGTTCTCTGGTTGTTGTCCATGAAACATCATTCCTTTTCTGCCTTCCGAATTCACATCCTGGTACACCTGATACACCTGTCTCCCATCTCTATACTCGCTCGTTGGCAGGCACTTCTCTTCAGGCTGCTGTGGGTAAACGGACACTCCCATGGCGGCACCTGCGTTTTCAACGGTCTTTTCTGTTACAGATCTGATCTTGGCTGCAGGTTTCTTTGCAGTGTCAGCACCTCTCTGCTCGTAATAAGTAGGTTCTATCTCGGTGACCAGCTTTGTGTATTCACAGCAGTCCAGCACGCAGAGTAGGTGCTGATACCACTCTTCATTCTGTCTGGCTAACGAATCAAACAACAAAAACACGGCGTCTGCGTGGTTTCCGTTGTCTTCTAGAGATTTGATGGCTTGGAAGTTATCGATGGCAAGGACTCCTCGACATGCGAGCTGCTCGCCAACTTCACTCGGGCTAAACGTTTCTTCAATGCCATGCGTAAAGAGAGACATCATCTACAGAAAGAATTAGATAAACATTCAAAGAGTTATTTAAAAAAACAAAACGCTGTTTTATTCTAACTTCAGGGGAAAAAAAAGTAAGTGATCTTGTGATCTATAGGGCAGATGATATAAAGGTCATCTGTTTCTGTGGCCGACGGTTAACGAGGGTGTGATCTGGCCAGCTTAACGACCAACCGCCTTTACTTTTCCCCTACTAGTGTCAGGTACCCAGGTACCCATTAGAGCTGGGTGGACTCAGAGGTACCCATTAGAGCTGGGTGGACTCAGAGGTACCCATTAGAGCTGGGTGGACTCAGAGGTACCCATTAGAGCTGGGTGGACTCAGAGGTACCCATTAGAGCTGGGTGGACTCAGAGGTACCCATTAGAGCTGGGTGGACTCAGAGGTACCCATTAGAGCTGGGTGGACTCAGAGGTACCCATTAGAGCTGGGTGGACTCAGAGGTACCCATTAGAGCTGGGTGGACTCAGAGGTACCCATTAGAGCTGGGTGGACTCAGAGGTACCCATTAGAGCTGGGTGGACTCAGAGGTACCCATTAGAGCTGGGTGGACTCAGAGGTACCCATTAGAGCTGGGTGGACTCAGCGGTACCCATTAGAGCTGGGTGGACTCAGAATTACCCATTAGAGCTGGGTGGACTCAGAGGTACCCATTAGAGCTGGGTGGCGCCCAAAGATCACGAAAATGAACGAACTAAAAGAACGCAACAAAAAAACCCGTGTTTATATCAGGAAAAGAGCCGCTCAATTCAGGGTCATAAATCTTCCCTCTGCAGAAATAAACTTCCGTCTTTTCTCTTTTCTATACTAAACAAAATTAATGAATGTCCTCTATTTCATTAGTTACTTAATTAATTTTTTTCATTGAGTCGTGTATTGTTATCGGCTATGAATAATTAATGCAAAATGTTCACTTGATCCGAGAGTGGAAAGTGAGAGAAAAAAACGAAATCAAAACGTAAGAATTAATAATAATAATAATTATTATTATTATTATATACTGCTACATCTCTCAAAAGTGGCATTTATTTCCCTTATTCGATACAAAAACTAAATAATTATTTAACAATAATTCAATAACTAATTGGTTATTGTATTACGGAAGCTTGTATCGTCAGGTACAATAAATAATTTTTTAAGGTTTATAACTTGATTCTAGAATGTTGAAGAAATAACATGTACAAACTTTAAACCCGAAGGACAGACAGACAACGTGAGCTGATATAAGGTTTGTAAAACAAAATTTGATTGAAACGTTGGTATTGTAAATGTATTACTGACAGAAGAGTTACTATGTAGCTAATCGTTTATCTAGGCTAGGATATCAGTACCATTGTAGACACTATCACGAATCAAAACGTCTCACTGATGGCTAATAAAGAAAGTTGTTGGTTTGTTTTAGAGCACGTGTAGTAACTCTAAAATGTATAACTGACAGAAGAGTTACACAACTGCAAACTATGTAGCTAATCGTTTATCTAGACTAGGATATCCACCATTAGTAACTCTAAAATGTTTTTATGAAAAACAAGGGGAGCTTTAAAAAAAACAGTTTCACATTGCGCAGAATCTGGATGGCTTTAGAAGAGAGACTTCGGAAGGTCACGTGGTTATTGCTCTTTATGTCAATACTTTGACGTGGATTTACTAATTCAATGTATATAGAGCCCAAATCTAATTCATTCTTCGAATCATGTTTTTGAATAATTAAAAACACGCTTACACATAAAAAAAAAACACTGTTTCATAATGATTCTTATCAATTATATTTGACTTAATTACATACTAAATGCATTCTTTCTCTTTAAAAACAATTACGTAGAGTCTTCTGAAAGAATGTCTTTCTTATATTAAGTATGCAAATACGTATAAATCATTTTGAAACACGATAAAATGTTATTCAAAAGCTGTTTACGCATTCTAAATGAACCAGTATCGGCAATAACAATGGGGATCGCATGACAAAAAAAAATTTTCTTAAAAAAAAAATAAAAGCGTATATTATGCGTCGTTGTTTCAATTAGTTTGGATCAGTCAAATATTCAAATGTGTAATAGATCTAGACTAGATTAACAATAACGATTACAAATGTTACATATATTTTTACTAATGGTGTTTGTTTGCGCAACTTCATGCTTTTAGCTTTCTCGATGTGCTAAGATCCCATCCCTTGTCTGGACCAGGGGTAGGGGGAGAAAGAAGGGGAAATTTGGGTGATCGCTTTTTAAATGCATTTATATAAAAATAAAAGGTGAACGAATTGAATTCAAACTCGAGGGCTAAAGCCTCCTAGGCCTCCTCAGGTCAATACACTAACCACACTGCCAGAGAATCGCTTTTGAAACATAGAATGTTTTATAGTTATCTATCGTTAGCTCGACATTTTAAAGTGGCGACCTACAAAGTAAAAAGAGGGCTAACTTAACTTATACCATCACATCAGTCAAGTACAGTTTTTCCCTTGTTCAAGATATAAAACAAAAAAAATTAATTATTAATAGTTAATTAACTAGTTGTTGTTTTTTAATTGATTCTTGTTTTGTCAGGCAAAAGAAATACTTGTGCACAATTTCACCTTGATCCGAAATTGAATGTGGGAAAAAACGTGTACAAACGTTTCGAACTGGAGACAGACAGACAGACTGACAGAGTGAGTTGATAGAAGCTTTGTTAAAAAAGTTGACAAAGATCTAATTTTCCTATAGTGTTTGTTCTTGCTCAAGTCAAGGTCACTTGTGAAGTGTTTGACACGATGTCATGGCTTTTCTTCTTATAAATGGGAAGCGAGAGAGAAAGGTGGCAGGGATTTAAATGGTGTTGGAATATCCACAACCTCACAGCCCCCCATAATAGTAGCATGGAAACGAGCCATACAAAAAATCTAATAAGTCAATCGCATGATCCTTTTCTGGTTTTAGACATCACAATTTTAAATTCATAGTTACGTTATACCCGGATCAAATAAAGAGAAGAGAATAGCTTTGCATTGGTTTTGTTCTTTTCTAATAGCCTCCTAATGTTTCACCTTCTTATGCTCCTCTAGGCAGTAACAAACTGGACCACAATCGAGGGCACAGTACAACACTTCATATTCGGCTTGTAGCAGCGCTTCCGATAATTCCTAATTGAAAAGTAAACAAAAAAGGTTAAAATAGTATGCAGAATTTGTGTCTAGATGATTCTACGAAATAACTAGCATAAGTTTGTCAATACCCCAAAGTATTGCCGTATTTTCCCTCAATGTTTGGTGGATCTTATAAAAGTTCAATGGACTCTCCTAGGATTAAAAACAGAGAAAAAACTTCAGGTTGAGACAAAAAGAACCTTGATTTATCGACCATCCACACTGCTATATTCTTTATTAGTGGTGCGGGGGATGGATCCGACACAATTTTCTTAGGTTTAACTTAACAAGGTCACAAGTGAGCGGTTTCCATGAAATAAGTGTACCATTTCAGTTGGTCTATAACTAAAGCCACATGAGCTTAAAAAAAATGTGAACTATCTGAATTAATGTCTAAACACTTTGTGACTCTAACGTAACAAGAAATAAGGACTCGTCCATAGGGTCAATCAGTAGACACATTTTTTCCTTCATTTTTTGTCTGGATTTCTTTTTACAAAACTAATATCAACTCTGTCTGGTCAAAAGTGTGAACACGTTATTTCTCCCATACCCACTCTCGGATCAAGTTGTAACTTTGCCCATTTATTCATTAGCAAAAACAATACATGAATTAATAAAAAAAAACAGTTAGTCTATTAACTACTCGTAATTAAATATTTTGTTTGATAGCATCAAGGGAAATTAATTCCTCAGTAGTCACATATATATATATATATATATATATATATATGGGCTTAATATGTAGGGTTTTGTTCCTTTAGGTAATAGTACACGTTTTTTTCCCACATCCACTCTCGGATCAAGTTTAACCTTCTGTGGGATCAATTAGTTTATCTAGGGTAACATACATAAAAACATTTATGTATTGTTTTAGAATTGGTGTATTTTTATGAAAAAATCGCTTGCATAATTAATTTTATAAATTAAACGAATTAATTTTATAAATTAAACGGTTTGCTTTTAGAAGACCAAAAGAAGCAGTTGCACCTAAACTTTTCAAGCCGCATCGCATGGTAAAATAATATTTTTCATTTCTCTTCTAGTTTTCGAAATCTGAGTGTGACAGATGGACATTTTGCACAAACCTAATTACCCGTCAGCTAAAAAAACAGATGATCTTTACATCATCAGTCTTATAGATGGCAAGGCCTGAAAGGAGAATTGTTACCATCGTAATGTTATCTAGCTACCAACATTTGTACCTCACTTTAAAAGGACAAAGTTCTAGAGGAATGTTATTTATCTTTAAAAAGTCTGGTGAATTGTTTCTAGAAAGTTCAAATAAAAGAAATGTATTTTATGTTCAAATGTTTTCCAATGACATATATGCGGATACAAATTGAGAACCCTTATATTGCGGGTGTGATTTAGTTGCATGTCAGTTCAGATCCTGAGAGAAAAGACTTTTGGAGGAATGAAAAAAGCAGGGCCGGTCCTAGCAATTGCGGGGCCCTATGCGAAACGGATTGCGCGGGGCCTATTCTGGGTAGAGATAAGGATAATAAGTGAAAATTAAGATTTTGTATTAGAAAATAAATTCGTCTTTGCATTTTATACATTCTTAACTAAGTACAAAATCACGATCAAATTAACTTGACGAGCCTTGTGTGTAGCGAAGTCATACAGCAGATCATCAAAATTCTGTTTCCTACATAGATCACGCTCAATAGCAAGAATTGCCACATTGTTCAATCTCCCTACGTTAATTGTTGACCTTAATTAATTCTTGATTAGTTTAAGACGCGAGAAACTTCTTTCACAAGATGCCACAGTCACAGTTCAAATCTCAGCTGCAAGAAGTAAATTGCAGTGTTCACAATTCTGTTGAAGCATTTTATCCTGTAGCCATCTTCAACTTTTCAATGTGTGAAGTTTTCCACAGATTTATCATACTGCTTTTTCGTTTGACGTTTGGCTGGAAAGAATGCAACAACATCCATGTTTCCAGCCAACTTCTTTTCGCTTCACAAGAAGAAACAACAGGCAGAAACTTCAAACGTTCATACACAACCACAAGCTCTTTCACATTAACCCTTATCTAAGAGAATAGCGCTCGCAAGGTGGTCAAAGAAAGCGCTTCAGGGACATCCTCAAAGCTTCTCTGAAGGCGTTCAGCATAGACCCAGGCACCTGGGAGACAGAGGCACATGACAGAGCATCATGGCGTCGCGCTGTGAAAACTGGCGCACAGGTTGCTGAGGAAAAATAACAATGCTGGCAGAAGAAAAACGCCAGAGAAGAAAAGCAAGGCAAACGACACTAGCTCCAGCTGGAATAAGCTGCCCAGTGTGCGGCCGAACATTCCGGGCTCACATAGGTTTCACCAGCCACATAAGGAGGCATAAAACCCCAGTGCAAAGCCCTCAGCCCCCTGAATGACAAAGTGGTCATCATCGAACCACGATGGACGAACTATATATATATATATCTGAGAGATACCGATAACATCTGCTCGTTGTGACTTTTGTCTGGAGTACAATCCAATATCACTGCATTCTGGATGTCTCGAAGGATAGAATTCACAACAGCATCAGCTACTACAGTAATGAGTTCGTTTTGAATCTTCTTTCCCAGGTAACGATCATGAATTTCTGCATTGGTAACTCCTCGAAGTTGTTCCCCCATTACTGGATCAAACTTTGCGAGTAATTCTACTAGACCAGGAAATTTCCATTACTTGGCTCTTCAAGTCTTTCAATGGTCCCTGTGAAAGATAAATTGCGCTTCGCTAGAAATCGTACAATTGCAACTAGTCCAACGTTTAGTTTCAGAATAAAGCATCTCCTGGTGAACTTTGTCAATGCCTTTTTATTTTACTTAGTCTTGCTCTAGCTTCACAGCAACTGATCATGGCGTCTAAATGACTGCGATTTTTCATGCTCTGCTAGCCTTGTGGTACAGCTTTGCCACTGGTCAAATCCTTCATTTAAAAAGGAACTTTTTTTTCCAGTAGACGACAGTAGAAACAATAGGTCTTGTCTGCTGACACAGAATATATCAGCCAAGGACGCAAAACACTTTCACCATTACTCAGGTTTGGTTTGCAATGCACTTTAGAGAAATGTCTACCATATTTTTTGGAAAATTCTCCAAAGTAATCTCAGGTGGACCTTTTTGTAATAAATAGTCAATACAAGATCTTTCCATTTTTTCTAGACACATGGCTGGATAATCCAAATTTCTCAATGAATCGACCACATTTAGCTCATTATCCATAACTATGTGTTGATCAGTTATTACATTATTGCCTTCATTTCTGACGACATGTTGATCAGTTGTTGCATCATTTTCTTCTTCTCTGACGACATTCACCACTGCAGTTTTTGCATTCTTCATAGAATTTGTTTCAGATGTCTCACTAGAAGTAATTATGTTCTCATTTTCGGGTTTTAATCGTTTTAAAGACGTATTCTAGTTCTATTGGAACTTTCGTTTCGGTTAAAATTCGCACTATTATTATATTTTTATTTAAATATGAAAGCTGACAATGCTTTTTTTTTATTCGTGTAAGATTTGTGTCTTCCATATAACAATTTTGTCTAATTTTCAGGAGATTTTAAAAATAATTTCAACGACTTTTTCGTATATTTGCATTATTATGCAATTACAGGTATACTTAGCGCGGGACCTATGAAAGCGCGGGGCCCACTGCGGCAGTATAGGTTGCAGTGGCTTAAGACCGGCCCTGGATAAAAGTAAACGAAATGTCACTGAACACCTTAAACTTATCTGGGTTCTTGGTCTGTCTCAGCTGCTGCAGAAAGATGTGAGTAGCTTGTGATGGAGAGTTGGCAGATCTCATGCTTGCAAGAACCTCCTTCATGCAAGGCATCAGCTCAGCAACCTGGACGACGTTCACATGTTCCTCTATATAAGGTCTGTACACCTCGTGAACCAAGCAGTCTAGAATGGCGTTGCTAGAGAAACAGAGGACAGCAATATTCTTTATATACAGGATGTTCGAGACATGTTGAGAACGTCACAAGAAAAACGTAAAATATTTTTGTTCTTCTAACGCATAGCGTAAGATCTTAGGCAATGAACAACATAGCCTTTAAGAATTTGTGGAAAATAAAATCATGTTGGGATATGTTAAGACTTTATGAATTGATCACACTAATATTTTGTTGTTTGTTAGTTTAAAATACCTATCCATTTTACTACGAGTTAAGTTTCGCTTCGTTTCCCCCCCCCCCCCCCCCTTTTAAAAAAAAAAGAGAGAGAAAACAACAAGTTATATATCAATATAATTGTTTCAAGGTCTGGCTTCTGTTGAGTGAAATGGCATTAATTATTTTGATTCAGTCATGTAATAGACTTTTAATGGCTCAAAATTGAACCGAATACTTGTACTATCAAATAGGTTTGCTGTTCAAAAAGGATAAACCGACCATTTGAGTGCGATACGGGAGCATTCTTAGAAAGTATCAAGTCAGTGTATGACTTATATTTTGGATGGAACTTGTTTAGATAAACATACTCATGAATGTACGTAATTGCGTAAACTACTCCCTGGACTTGCGACTTTTATGCGTCTGCTATCTCGCATGCTGAGAAATGTCTCATTTAATATAAGCAAGGTAAAAAAAAAAAGGGGGGGGGGGGGCTTTCGAGTCTGAATTCGAACTCCATGATGTCCGACATGTTTTGCCAGGGAGTTATTCGAGCACTTACAAATAAAAAGTTTGAAATATTTAGCAAATGGCCTAGTTCTCTGCGTGTTTTTCTTGTCGTCTGACCTTCAAAAATGCATTATCTGAGGTGTTTAGATATCCTCTTGCTATGTTTTCTGAGGTATTTAGATATCCTCCTGCTATTTTTTCTAACAAAAAAGTGCAAGTCAAATATCAAATCTTCTATTCACTTTTTTAAGGAGCTCATTTACTGATCAATGTGTGAAATATTTTATTTGACAGTTAAACCTCAAATTTACCCCACCCATATCCCCACCGGCTAGTCTACTGAAATTGGATTTAGTTTTTCTTAGGTTGTTTTTTATTTTTATATTCTCATAAATGTAATTTATTAATGGAGTCGAAACTCACCCATCCCCAGGGTAGGCCCATGAATATATTTATATAAAGAGAAAGGGGGAGAGAGAGAGAGAGATGGAAGGGCGGACAGACAGACAGTTACATTGATAGACATACTGACATAGAGACTGACAGGGAGACAGATTGAGAGAGAGTCAGACAGACAGACAGATTGAGAGAGAGTTGGATAGACAGACAGATTGTGAGAGAGAGAGAGAGAGAGAGTTGGAAAATTCGAGGTGTCCAGTTTCAAATGTCAATAAAACAACAACTAGGATGTTTCAACTGACTTTAGAACTAAAAGTGACAACGACTTAAGGCAAAGCGTTATGACTATTGGGCTGAACATAGCTTAGAGATGCACAAGAACTAGACTTTATTTATATTGTTATAACCCTATTCGCGACGCAAAAGGGTTAACTGTGTGTGATCAGCTGACATATGTGACACTGGCCAGAAATACAGTTTAGCGTGCTATATTGAAAGAGAAGGGACAGTACTGGCATGAACTTTGCACGTGAATAGCGCCCATGTTATGGTCATCTGATCATAGGCCTGCGCAGACCAGAGACACAGTGTGTAGGAAAGCGGCAGTTCAAGATCGGAGAGCGTTGAGACCGGGATTGTTAGTCAGCCATGAAGTCGGTCCTGGTGCAGTCCTCCAGTAAAACGTACGAGTCCAGGAAGAGACAGTAGAGCTTATGAGTTTAGTACAGTGATATACAGTCTAACGTTGTAGTAGTTGATTGTGTTGCCAATTGTGTCATATTGGCTGTTTTATTTGACCCTTATTAAAGAGCCAGATTATTGTGGAGTTCTTGTTGTCAGGTTCTTGATGTATTAGATGTGCTGTGTTGTGTGTTTAGCAGTGTTTACAGAAGGCCTGATTAGGAGAAAGTGGTAACAATATTATTTATATATATATATTTATATATTAGATTATTGATCTACTATATAAATAGTCTATTATGTTAGTATTTAATTTAGAAATTGTTTTCTTTTAGTTATTAATAATGACTTTTACTTTTAGTAATTTTAGTAGAATCTAGAATGTCTAGAGCTAAGGCAACCCAGAAACATAGAGATGTAGTCTACCTTGAATGGTCAGGCATTTTTGAAGCGTCTGCCTGTATGGAATAGCATTAACTTTATCGGGAGCTTCTGCTATGTCCTAAGGCAGATTCTTTGCTTTACCACGAAGGCAAAGACTAAAGAGCTACAAGCTTACATTTTTAGTGCAATTTGGTGTTGTCACTAAATCTCTGGTGACGTACATTCATTTCCGTTCGGAAGTTAAAAACGCGAACTCTTCATTTGAATTCCATCATATTGTGTTTTCTTTTCCTTTTTATCGAATAATAATAATATAATCTTTATTGTCCGTAAGGAAATTTGTCTTACAATTTGTGCATTACAACAAACAAAACATTATAACTATAAATAACAAATGTACATTCACACCAGACTCACTCATAATTTACGTGTGAAAAGTTTATATCATATTGTTTTTATTTAATGATTTGATTGCCAGAACAGAAGAGTTTTTGTGTTTGTCTTTGCTATCGGTGTCTTGTGTACCATTTGTAATAGTAAAATCACAAAATCCAGACCCAAAGGGTGATTTTTTATTTCTAGAATCTTTTTAGTTTTTTATAGATGTTTGTCTCAAACAACTGTCCTAATGGGGTTTGTTTTTTGCCAATGACTTTACCAGCAGCATTTCGGATTCTATAAAGTTTATTTTTATTTTTACTGCTCAGATTGCCATACCAGCAGTGATATTGAAACTTAAAATATTGCAGATGTGAGCGTGATAAAACATAGTCAAGGCCTTTTCGCTAACATTAAACGAGGACAGTTTTTTCAGTAATCGTAATCTTTACTGCTCTTTTTTTTTTTTGCTGCTATAATCAGTACTTGCAATATATATTTTAAAACATTTATTTAAACTTGAAAAACAATAAAAAGAAACATAACATAGATCTAAATCTAGTAACAAATAATAATAGGATTTCGGGAATCAAAATTTGAGGAATACATTTAAAGATCATATTTTAGCATAGCGTTATAGTGTCAGTCTTCATTTGATTGATAAAATATAGCCAATATTTAGTTTTGGTCAATTTTTACAAAGCCTTTATCAACTCACTCCGGTAAAGATCTTGTACACGTTCTTACTCCCTCTTATCATTCTCGGATTAAATAGAAAAATATTAATTGTCGATAAATCAATGAAAAAACAACTAACCAATTAGCTAATTAATTAGTTATATATGTTAATTTGGTTTTATATAGAAGAAAAATCTTGCAGCATAGAGAGATATGTGCAGTTCTTTCGCTTCTATAAACTTTGTTTTAAAAAAAAATATTTTATTATTTTGCTTGTTTAAAATATAAATTGCAAAAACTTTCCTTTTTCAGAGCTAGTGACTTAATATAGTTTGCTCCAGGTGAAGCTTGTTACATTTTAATCCACCCACAAATTATTATTTTTAACGCTTTGAGATTTAGGTCAGTCTGTTAAAAGCTTTTCATTATTTGAACAGAGATATAAAACAAAATAGTGCAGCTGTTCTCAAAATGTAAGTCGTCCTAGATGTCCATGAGCGCCCTTTGCGAGGGGTGCAAGGTGGTGCACATTTACCCCTCTGGATTTTGAGTAGACAAATTGAAGCCAAATTTTGTCCCCATCAAATTAATTAAGATCTAAATAGCAACTGAACGAGTAGTGACTAGTGACTGAAGTACAGATGTAAAGATAAGTTAATGTACTAGAAGACTAGCCTAGGCGTATCAGGAATTGATGGCCGACCAAGTACGTGCATGCCTCTGAATTCAGAGTAGCCACATTTTAGTCAATTTGTAAAACCTTCAAATCCATTAACTTCTTCTCTTAACAAGTAGTGCTTCCACTGAAATAAAGTTGTACAGATAGGATATTATTATAAGAAAATAGAAAAGTTAGATCTGTTTAGGTCCGACCATGTTTTTAAAAAGAATTTTAATACGAACTTCGTTTCAATTGTAAAAAACAAACTATTTTTATACCGCTCAGTTTTCACACATCATCATTAGGCTTTACACTTGACGACAATGGATATAATCAGAGGCCAGACATAGATCTAGATTTATATTTAATTGCATTAAACAATTTGAACAAAACATACATTTATAATCCATTAAAAAAATTGTTTATCTTCTAACAGCTTAGGGGTGCACATTTGTTTATTATGTAAGCAGTAGTATTACATCCATGCATCTAGATTCTATTTATACATTTAGTCTAGATTCTAGTCTAGATTAGGCTATAGATTTAGTTCTGGATCTTTATCTATAGTCTATTTAGTTTAGTCCTAAACCTAGTCTAGGATGGCTGCCTGTTCGCGCGGTTTGCGCGCTGGACTGTCGTTTGAATTTATCGATGGTCCCGGGTTCAAACCCTGCCCGCTCCCATCCCCCGTCGTCCTGCGGGATGTTTGGACTAGGAAGTGAACTATCTTCAACTCTGAAAGAACATCCGAAACATGTAAATCATTTTACAAACATTTTCTAGGCCTAGTCTAGATTCTAGATTGAGATCTAGATAGATCTAAATCTTCAAGAGTCTAGATCCAGATGTAAACTTCATCTATATCATATCTAGAACTTGTCTAGATCTAGATTCTATATATATTCTATATTCTGGATCTAGTCTAGACTAGACCTATTAAGTAAATAGAGTCTAAAGCGATAATGACCAGGATTAGTAGGCCTACTAGTGGTTATGGTGTATTAGCCTATTCTGTTCCCATGGGAAACCTGTTACGTTGTGCAGCCCCCTTTTTTTTTAAAATTTCTTACTACGTCTACTCCAAGATATTAATCGAAATTGTTGGGAAGAAGCAAGTATCTTGGAGCAGTGGCGTCATTGGGAGGGGGGGGGGGCGAGGGTGCGTTTCGCACCTGAGATGAACTCCAATTAATGGCAAGGCTGGAAGAATCAGTCCTCCCGTAGAGCCTTGGTGAAAAACTCTGCTGTTAGGCGTAGTGCCTTTAAGCTCCCATACAGGTCAAGGGACTCTGCAGACAAACTACCCCGCAGCTCTCGGAGCTGCTGACACTTTTGCAAGAGATGCGCCACTGTTTCCACCGACTCTCCACAGTGTCGGCAACGGGCATCAAAATTTGGTTGGAACGGGCAAAATAAGCACCAACAGGGCAGTGCCCCGTTCTACACTGTGCAATGATTGATTGCTTCGGCCTTTTTAGCCTCCACCATGGATCGTCGCGGTCGGGCGACGCAAATGCTGCAAGACTCCACTGGCTTTGTTGGAGCCATCCCAGGATTTCAACCACTTGTCATATACCCACTCTCGGATTAATGTCGTAGCTTAGTTAAACGTACTAGGGCCTTTGAAAGTGGGCACGGCCAGCGCTCCTTCTCGTGCTAGAGCATCAACCGCCTCGTTACCCCACACACCGCAGTGCGAGGGCAGCCACTGCATAAAGATGACAACTCCAATAAATAGGCGGATGTTATTTGCGGCGCCTAATGCCTCTTCGACCAAAGGTGACTTTCCCTTTGACTTTGGAGGCAGGAGCTAGAATCGGTAACCATTACAACAGAAGTCGCAACGGTTTCCTTTTTACGGAGTTTTTCCCATGTGTGGCGTAGTGCCGTGATAATCGACGTGAGTTCAGCGTCAAAACTACATGCGGCGAGGCCGCATGCGCCTGACAGCTTGTCTTGATCGAGGTCCGGGTAACATACAAGGGCACCATACCAGGCTCTCGCGGGTTCCTTAAGCACGGACCCATCTGTGTAACAGAAGATGGCATCTGATGGGTACGATTTAAGAGTTTGTGTTGCCATCTTTTTTAGTATGTCCGGATGTATGTGTCTTCTAATGCCCACCTCCAGTGTTTATAGGAGGGCTGGTCAGGCTTCTCCATGGAGGGCAGGTACTTATCCTATGGATTGGTACCCGGTCGGTGGAGAGTCCAGCTTACACACTCATATTTGATGCAATGTGCGTGAATGATTTCCGTTGGATCCTGTTTCTCTCTCTCCACCGTCTGACTAGCAAGTGGGTGGGGAGCCCTGGATCGCCCGTTTTATAGCGCTCCAGGGCAACTAGTACCGCCCTCTCTCTCCTCAGGCCGAGAGGAGGCACGTTGCACATTATTTCTTCAGCGCATGTTAGGCTCGTCCTAAAGGTGCCAGTTATGAACCGTAATGCGGTCCGGTGGGGGTGTGAGGGGTGCGGTCCGCAGCAGTCGACACTATTTTGGGGGTGACAACCAAGTTGGAAAAATTATAACTTGGTAAAAGCAGACACATGGAAAAATATAATAATAAAATCTCTAGATATATGCCCAAATATGCCTTGACACATCTAGATGGTAGAGTAAATGTAAATGATACAGCACAACGTTATACCATTTAAAGTATAACAAAAGAAACCTGTTCATATGATGTTAAGTCTGTTTATAATTTTAATTATTATTATTATTATTGTAAAATGTGTAATAACAATTGAATAAATGTAATTAACATTGGGATTTTACATTCGAGTAAAAATCAATAAAAGTAGGTAATCAGCTCACACTGTATCGGGAGGTTTCCATGCTGACCTAATTTGGTCACTTAATGCTACTCTGCTTATTCCAGAAGTGTTACAAGAGTCTTATCAAAGACACTTTTTTCTTTTATGTGAAAAATAACGCCAAATTTCTTTAAACGATCAAAATATTGGTGAATTTGATGGGGGCCGCCTCTCTCTTTGTAATCTTGTTTTGTTTTGTTTTTTAGCAGTTCTCGAAACGGAAAAGGACGCTATTAGTTTTGTGTCCGTCTGTCCGTCCCCTTTATTTCTCAGAAACTAAAAGAGAAAATGAAAATCGGACATCATGATATTTTAGATCATTCAAAGTTCTGATGCAACAGCTACTTTTTTCTTTTCCGAAAGCGAAGCATCTAAGTTTTAAAATTATATATGCAAGAAGCAGATTTTCACAAAATTACACCACTTTTCAAATGAAAAACTTCAGGGTAGGTAACTTTTTTTTAAAAAAAGGTCATGGACTTCTTCATTAATAACTCATGCTTCGTTCATAGATTCGCGCATTTGTACAAAAAATTTGCATCTAATGTCACAATGGTAAAAGTGTCAGTAGTTCGAATCATTATAAAATATATTTTCCATTTATTAACTAACTCATATAATAGAATACTTATTCAAATGTTGTTTTAAAAAAGAATTTTGATACGAACTTCGTTTTAGTTATAAGTTTCAAAAAAACGAACTACTTTTATATAACATATCCGCATTTTAGGGGGCCAACACGTGACAGTTACCTCCCCTGAAGTTTTTCATTGAAAAATATGCTTGCATATAATTTTAAAAATTAGATGGTTCACTTTAGGGAAAGAATAAGTAACCGTTGCATCAGAACTTTGAATGATCTAAAATATCATGATGTCCGACTTTCATTTTCTCTTCTAGTTTCTGAGATCTAAACGGGGCGGACGGACAGACAGGCCACACAAATAGCGTCTTTTCCCCATTCGGGGACCGCTAAAGACCTAGCTACGCCACTGCCATATATTCTTTTCAACCGGTTGGTAAATTCTATTTTATTAATTATGATTACAACAAAGGTAATTAACAAAAAATACAAAGACTAACAGAGCGTTGCAAAAATATCATTTCAGTATTCACGTTTTTTTTTCTTCCCGCACGAGTCAGAAGCAATGATCGAAATAACATTCTTGTTCTAAAGCGATCCAATAATATTGAGCCATTCTACGCTGTCAGGAGTTTCTTCCAACAAGGCTAATGAGATTTTCTTGCCAATTTGTAGAAATTTCATGATTAAGGCTGGGGATCGTCTTCTTCGTACTCGGCATCACTGCGCTCGACATGTTTATACATTTTTTCCTCAGTAGGTGAAGATTCTTTCATGCTGTTTGAGCCTGGCTCTGAACGCACAAAGTTTCTTTTGGACGTTACCTCGAAACCTTTCCGGCTTTTTAACGAATGCTCAGAATCGAATTGATAAGTCTTAGCAGTAATCGTCAACTCGGGTACCACTATACTTTGTCCAAATATTGTTATCAACGGGGCTTCGTCAGTTGTCACGTGAATCTTGGCGGCCTTAACAAAACTAGAAGATTCCTTTCGGAGTGCTAAACTGTTTCGATTAGAGGTAGATGGTAATGAAAATGTTCCAAAGGCACTATCTGGTATAGCTGTACTTCGTCGTTGTGTCCCAGAATGCTCTAATGCTTGCTCATGACTTTTTTCTTTTATTTCTGAGCCCTCAAAGAGGGCCGCACTTTGTTCTGGGTATAGAACACCATGCGGCTCTTCATCTTTTGCAGTTGGGAATGAGCTTTTTCGATTACTATCTGAGAATACTGATTTTTTTCCTTGAGTCCTAGAAGGTTCAAGTGTTTGTTCACTAATATGTTCTGTTTCTTCTAAGCCCTCAGAGCTACCCACTTTCTGTTCTGGGTATACAACACCAGGTTGAGCATCGTCCTTTGCAGTTTGAGTAACGCTCCCTTGTTCTGAGATTACAGAATCATTTCGCCTACTCAAAAGCTCATTCATAAGTGTTGTTTCGTCAGAACTAACTCTTGTGTTTACATCTTGCGTCTCATAAGAAATTACTTCGATTGTATCCGTACCAAGATTTGAAACTGCCTCTTCTGTTAAGTACGAGTCTGGTGGATACAAATTTTGGTCTACAGCAAATTTATTTTGGTTTACGCTGTGCCTTTCTTGACTTGGAAATCTGATAGGAGCATCTGAAACATGGCCACTCCGCTCGTAGTACTCTGGATCCAGCTCTGAGACAAGTCTGGAATAATTCAAGGAGGCGAGTGCATCCAAGAGATGCTGATACCAATTCTCATTTTGCTGGGCCAAAGAGTTCAAAAGCAGTAAAACAGCATCTTCGTGATTGCCTTCAGTTTCCAGAAGTTTTACACCACTGACGTAGGTAGCTGACAGAATTCCAAGATTAGAAAGTAGATCGGCAACTTCACTTGGGCTAAAGGATTGACTAACACCCTTGACAAACAAGAACTTCATCTACAGAATAAAAATAAGTGAAAAATTTACTTGAAAAGTGGTATGATTTTTAAATGCCTTTTTGCATGAATGAATTTGTTAACACTTGCCGATCTCGTAAACTATAACAGACCCACCTTTCTAGGATATGAAGTTGATATATCCCATAGAAACATACAATAAATATAATAGTCCGTAAACAATGTGTTTCTAGGAAAGAAATAACAATGTCAACAGATTGTTCTGTAGTATAAAGATATGATGTATAATCATGTTTCAATATTAAGTCTCATAGAATTCTAAAGAACCTTTTTTCTACTCACCAAATCTTCAGGAGAAATAGAATCTTTTTGACTAAATGACATTTCTTCTGGCATAGAATAACTATGCTGAATAATCGCATTTTGATCAGTTAAAATAGAATCCTTTAGATCTTCTGGTTTGACAACATGATTTGATAAAGAGACCAGGGAACTGTCTTGTTTTAATGTATTACCAACGTAGTATGTTGATGGCTTTCGAGTTTTAATAAACGATTTTCTTTGTTCATGTTCCTGAGATCCAATATCTGAGAGATCTTGTGGTTTATCGGCTAAGAAATTCGACCAAATAACTTGCTTAGGTGCTAGTCTTATAGAGCTATTGAGTTCAGCTTGTTGGGCTTCAACCTCTGAGAGGTATTGGTATGTATCAGCGAAGCAATTTAAAGAAGTAGTTTGCGTAGGGCTAGTCAGTTCTGTCTGTCTTGCTTCTAAAAACTCATTCATAAGTGTTGTTTCTTCAGATTTAACACTTGTGTTTACATCAATTGTTGCACCATTTAGATCTTCTGGATTCATAATACGACTTGAAGAGACCAGGGAACCGTCTTGTTTCAATATATTGTCAATGTAGTATGTTGATGGCTTTCGATTTTTAATAGACGTTTTCCTTTGGTCATATTCTTGAGATCCAATACCTGAGAGGTGTTGAGGATATGCATTCGACCAAGTAACTTGCTTAAAAGCTAGCTTTATAGAGCTTTTGAGTTCTGTCTGTGTTGTCGGTACAAACTCATTCATAAGTGTTGTTTCTTCAAACTTAACTCTTTTGTTTACATCAATTGTTGCACCAAAAGGAGTCAACGCATTGTCTAACGAGTCTGGTATATACAAAGAGTTGTCTACAGCAAATTCATTTTGGTTTACGCTGTGGGTTTTTAGGCTTGAATAATTGATAGGAGCATTTGAAACATGGCCACTCTGCTCGTAGTACTTTGATTCCAGCTCTGAGACAAGTTTGGAGTAATTCAAGGAGGCGAGTGCATCCAAGAGATGCTGATACCAATTCTCATTTTGTCGGGCCAAAGAGTCGAAAAGCAGAAAAACAGCATCTGCGTGATTGCCTTCAGTTTCCAGAAGTTTCACGCCCATAGCGTGTGTGGCTGACAGAATTCCATGATTAGAAAGTAGATCGGCAACTTCACTTGGGCTAAAGGATTGACTAACACCCTTGACAAATAAAGACATCATCTACAGAGAAAAAAAAAACAGTGAGAGAGATAAAAAGGATTATTGTTGAAACTATGTTTCAAATGCCATGCTAGATTTAGAAAATTATAAACACTTGCCGATGTCGTAAAATATCACTGAGACCTACCTTTGGGAGTCGTGAAATAAATCTATCCCAAAATTAACATATAAAATAATATAAAATGTAATATGAAATATCCCATATAATTATGTATAATATGTGAGCTTGCGCACCCGGAGCTATTTTTATATATTTTATTTGTATAGGTTAGTGTCAGATTTTATAATTGTACTTCCGCATATTTTATATGGGTTAGGGCGGGTAGTATAAATAGTTAAACCCATGCTACATCCTGTACGATTGACCAGCGGTCAGTAAAGTATATCGCTGTCTGTGTGACAGTTGATGATCTTAGTGATCTGGCATATGATTATTTAATCATTTCTATATTTCTGTACCTGGGACGGCCTGCTATTATTACTGCTGAAATTCATGCTGCTGTATCTAATATTGCTGCCCTGCTATAATTGCTGTTGTAGATCTAGTTTCTAGACTAGTGTTATTTTGTTTCTGTAGAGTGTAGCGTTGCTTTAGTCGGCTTAGACTTAGTGGTTTTCAGTACGTTCTTAGTGTAGTAATACTAATACTGCTGATGATAATAGTAAGGTACTAGTAACTAAGGTGTTCTTGTTTTAGTGTTAGTGTAGATCTATGTCTAGTGTAGTTGTAGTGATTTAGTTAGATAGTTGGTTTTATCAGTTTGTGTTTGATAGTTGGTTTGGTTAATTTGTTGATGTTTGTAGTGGCGTAGATTTAGAGGGTTTTAGTTAGTTGCTGGGTTCAGTTGTAGTGGTTAGTGTATATATTCTATTTTTTACTATTGATTTATTTTTATGTAAATAAAGTATCTATTTGTTTTATTTATCCTAAACTAAAGTGTGTTTCTTGCTTTAGTTAGTTAGTTTAGTCTAGTTGTCTGGTTACTTAGGCGACTCTAGCCCCTTGGTCGTAGACTGAGGTGTCACAGACTGAGCCCACCCAGTAGCGTTAACATCTGCCTACTGTTATAAAATTTAATGTTGAGCAGAGAAAAGGTCTCCACTCGAGCCTCCTGACCTGCTCACAAATATAAAATACCACATTTAAATATACCTTTCTGTTATAAGAAATATCCTTATAAGTATGTTTCTATTATGTGAAATTCTTATTCAAACAAACCTTCAACGCTATAGCTTCCTTCAGTCACAAAGCGCTATAGTAGCATCTCACAGAAATGAGCTGAATGCTGGACATTAGCTTTGGTCGGAACGACGTCGACCACACAGCTCCACTTCCAAATGAACGGCAAGGGATGTTACAGTTTGGCATCAATGACGTCGCAAGCAGTGTCTACTAATGTGTGCTACGGGCATGCTCCTGATTTTTTTTTCAGAGTTGAATCACTAGGCCTTTTCCAAGTTTCAGTATAGCTGCAAGGCATGATGAGGTTTGAATTCAGCGTTTTCCATCTCCTAGGTAGGTAGCCAGCCAAGGCTAACGAGCTTTTCCGTCAACAAGCTTACTGGCTTAGGCGCCAGTTACTCGCCTTTACATTTCTGTCGATTCCGCCGGACCAAATATCTGAGCCACACTTGAAGGGTAAGGGTTGGACTGGTTGTCAGGGTCTCTTGAAGACGCAACCCGTTGGAAGCATTTTGTAGGTAGTGGAGTGCTTATATCCGTTTCCACTTCTGCATTAACAACCATACCGAACATACCGATTATAGGAAATATATTATACATATCCTGTAAATGTTTTTACAATTCCTCTGTTTAGCTAGTGCCTTCGTGGAAAAACTCTCTGAATGGAACATGGACACGGTTCTCGAAAACGACTCTAACGATTTTCTATTGATTGGAAATTAATTACTAGCTCGTAGGCCACACTGGGAAAACTCTAGTTTATAATTGTTCAAAGTATAAAAAGGAATAAATCTATGAAGTGGGGAGGATGAAATCTACTGGCAGGCCAAACTTGACCAAACACCGGTGGGGAAAGAATGAATCGACCTCTGCCCTGAATGACCGCCAAATCACGGATTTAAAATAAAGAATCAATGTGGTCACTGTCCCTTTCTGCTGGCATCTTTCGCTGAATCTTGGTTCTACCCCTTGATATCGCATTGTGTACATATATTCGGAAACCTTTTTTATTTTTCTATTGACTGTATATTCATAATTGCTTGAGCTGGAATATTATGTAGTTTTCGGTATGTGTTTTAGAAGGAAAGCTCGCTCAGGGTTTGGTTTCTATTGTAATTTATTATGTCTTATATTGGAATTTCAGTTACTATTTTGTTTTTGTTTTTTGTTGAGCCAAGCTTATCTTGTTTCATTCCTTTATTTGTTTATCTTTTGCTTTTATTTAATTATGTTTTATGTTTACCTTTAGCAGGTTTTTTTAAAATCTGTAATAAAAGCTTGAAATCGGCGTACACCTTGTCTTAGTCATGTATTCAATTCTGTGCCAAACCCACCACATTTACATTTGACCATTAGACTATAGAACTACAAAATATTTTTCTATAAAGTGTAGTGACACTGTAGTAGATTTATACATTCGATTAAAGTGTAGTACCACTGCAGTAGATTTATGCATTCGATTAAAGTACAGTGACACTGTGGTAGATTTATACATTCGCTTAAAGTATAGTGACACTGTAGTAGATTTATACATTCGATTAAAGTGTAGTGACACTGTAGTAGATTTACACATTCGCTTAAACTGTAGTACCACTGCAGTAGATTTATACATTCGATTAATCAGGATTTTTTCTGTTGTAATATGAAATATCTCATTTAAACTTACTGTTCTATAGTTTAAACATATTTCTATGGTATAATACATTTCATATTAATTTAACATTCTATGACATGAAATCTCTGAAACGAACCTTTTTATGATGCTCATTATCAAAATAAACTGGACCACAGCAAAGGGCACAAAACAGAACAGTGTATTCTGCATTCATTAGAGCATTCGCAAATTCCTAACAATAAAAGAAAAGAAAAATTCATTAATTAAGGGGACGAACTGCTATATAATTACTGTGACTTATCTGAAACTTACAGGATTTAGATATCTCTATGTTATATAAAATAAAATTAAATAATTACTAATAAATGATCAACTAATTGGTTATATTTTGGATTGTTTCTTGTATGGATAATTAAAAGAAATTTAACTTCATCAGAGAATGGGAAGTTGTAGAAAAAAAATGTCAAAACGTAATAAAGGGATTAAATCCATGCATACATCCACATCTATCATTAAGAAGCATTTATGCCCCTTACTTCCGTATCAAACCGTATCAAACAAAATAATTAATCACCAACAATTAACTAAGTAATTGGTAATTTTTTTATTGATTCGTGTCTTGTCAGATTTAATTAAGTGTGCAAAGTTTTAACTTGATCCGAGAATAGGAAATGGGAGAAAAAAACATGTTCAAACTTTTTACCGGACAGACAGAGTGAGTTTGTGGACATGGATCTCGAAAACGGATCTAATGATTTTCCAGGAAATTCGACAGTTGGTATATAACGCTGGGAAAAGAATTGCTATATTCTAGATCTAGCTCGTTGGACACACTGACAACACTCTAGTTTGATCGTTATAATTTTACAAAACACCGGTATAGAAATAAATAAATTTGTATAAATGATTTTTGGTTCGTTACTCTAGGGGAAGTAATTTTGAGTTTCCCCGCTCGCATAAGTAAATATTGAACAGGCACACTACGAGCAACAATTAGAACAAATGAACTGACTGTAGGTTGAATAAAAAAAATACAAATTTATTTAACAACAACAATAACACTACTTGCTTGGGTAGTGAGGCAACAATGATTCAGGTGGATTGATGACATCATTGATTGCATATGAAAGATTGGATAAGTGTTTCTATTTTGTGTTCTTAACTTTCTTTGCTGGTCGGTTGGCCGCTGGGCTTGTCTGGTAGATGTTGGAAGGACTCGGAGCTGAATCTTTTTGTAGATGGATGAGGCTTGAGTCGAAAAGGAGTATGTCTGTAGCGAAAGGTGGGAAGGGTATTCTCAGTACCGTATGTAGTGGATCTTGGGCAGCGGACAGCTGGAGCCTGGACTGGGCAGTTTAAGCTGGGCAGTAGGCGCTGAACACTGGGCAAGTACCTGACACTGGACCGTAGGCAATTGATAATGGGCACTGGGCTTTAGGGCCGTTTGTAGTGGGCACTACTGAGATTCCTTCTCGCTGACAGAGTGGGGGGGGGGGGGGGGGGGTGAGTTCAGACGTTGTAGGCTCAGGTTTGGTGACGCTGCTGATCCAGTCGAAGCTGACGATCTAACAGGTGTAGACAGTGCAGATCTAGTGGTAAAAAGATTGCAAGTCTAGTGATCGTGATATTGCACCACCAATAACAACCAGGCTGAAAAGAAAGAAGCACTTAGCAATCAATCAGATTGTGCATATGAGTCGTAGAGCTCATTCCGTTCAATGAATACAATTAACAAAAGTAAAACAGGGGAAATAACTACATTAAGCAATAAGTGAGGTTATAAGTAAAATAAGCCATGATGTTATGATCATACAAGTAAACAACAGGTTTAAACTTCGAACTTCAATATTATATAAACAAAACAAAATAAGGGAGATAACCCAAGCAATGTTTAAAAGTGAACAAGAATATATGGTAATAAACCAACATAAAAGAAGAGAGTTGCCTACATCTCTAGTGGGCAACGGGGAAAATATGTATATATACAGGGGGGGGGGAATGATATGATCATAGAATAAATCTTATTCACAACATAGCTGGATTGAATAGAAGTAAAATTATAAAGACTGTACATGCCATAGACAGATGTGGTATATCACAAGCCGTCACTAAAATAAGCTGACATGTTATACAGCAAAACATTTACATGGATCTAGTAAGAGAGTACACGATTCGGAATCTTTTAAAAGACTCGATCGCTACAGTAGATCTAGATTAGAACATCTCAATGCTAGGTTGAGGAAAATGAAATAATTAAACTAGGCGAGAACATAGCCCATCGACAATAAAATGTGTTGAAGATAAAATAAAAGGTTACATATTTACATAGTATTAATAAATGCACAAAATAATACACATATAAAGATTTGTATAAATAAGATCAACCTACCACGGTTGTTTAAATTATAGCCGGCCTTATGAGAGAAACTAAGTTCCAGCCTCGCCTATTAAATATAGAAATCTGTCTGGCGGGTGTAAGCGTGGGTTGGAGCCCGCGTCCCCTCTTATAAAGATTGGGACTCGAACTCATTAGCATATCCAGAGGTGCCGGGCCAATGGATTTTGGGTAATTTGAATTTTAAAATAATATTTGTGCTTGATCCAATGGGATTAAAGTTACTAAATTTCTAAAATTACTGCCGTCCCAAACCGATGTGTGCCCACACCTGTTTTTGTGTATGTGTGTGTATGTGTAGCATAACGACCGCAGTCCAACGCGGGACTGGTCGAGAAATGTTGACCTGCTGACCCTTAACCCGCCCTCCTGGTATGAGTCATAGTGGAAAGCCTTTGTCCCTTCCATATCACGCGATCCGGTGACTCAGCCCATATCAAGGGCGGGGTGACCTGGGGGGGGGGGATTTTTTCACCATACTATTCAAATTTAATAAAGCGAGCCACTACAGGTTGTAACTATTATTAGGGTGTTGAGTTTAATATGTCAATTGGATCCAACTCTTCTCTCGAGCGCTTAAGCGCAAATGAAACTTTTATATGCAAGCGTTTACGTATCGTCACAGTGCTGTTGAGCGCCCGCTTGTGCTAAGATCGACAGACTGCAACATCATGAAAACTGGTTCAAGAACGGGTGAATAATTGACGACTATTAAAAGACATCAGAAACACATGAGAAGCAGGCACTGATTACACATATGCAGATTGTCTGGTTTCACTTACAATCATTATTTTAAAACAGGCAAAGATCTTCTCAAAGTTGTGACTTAAAGCGCGAATGAATTCGTGTTTCTCTGTCCATCTTGTCTCACACAAAAGAGGTAGCAATAGTTAAGTGAAGACATTATATCAGTGGATTAACTCTTTCCTTCCCACCTAATTGTGTTGGAGTTGTTTCCTTTCTTTCACTCTCTCCCCACTCTCCGACTCATTTGTAAGCCACTCAGTTCTGATAGTAGACACAGTTACACTAGTCATGGTGAAGGGTAACAAGTTTTGCCACATATATTGAGAAGGCAAAAGATCTCACAATCATTATCATAAGAAGGTGTGCTCCTAACTAGCAGGCTATCACCACATTGAACATGGTCGTGCGGTCAGAGCCAGGTTTAGGCATAGGCAAACTAGGCAGCCGCATAGTGTCTCCGTTTGGGGAGGAAAGATATAGCAAAACGTATCCTTTTTTTCTTATTTTTCTATTTTCTTTGGGGCACCCAAATTCACTTCGCCTAGGGCCTCAGGGCCCTAACCCTAACCCTGGAGAAAGACGGTGGACAAATCCTGCTTGGTGCCCCAACGGTCCAACAGACTAAGGGATAGGTAAAGGTAAAAAAGGTAAGGGCCTCATATTATCTAAGGTGCGTCAAGCTTCAATTTGCAACCAGGGAGTTTGTTTAAATCAAATGATGTTCGATGTTTGCCGTTTTGTGCTGCAACGCATTCACATTCTAGCTCTTGTTAATCTAACATGCGGTGAGGGTGGCCAATCACGAGGGCGGCGTTGAACCCCATTCGACAGAACGTCCTAAGCCCGATCCCCTAAAAAGTCACCTGCGACCAATCTCTATGGAGGGAAATTACCGAAAGGGGCGGGCTGATGTAAGCCATTCTAAGAGTGTGATGGTTTGATCTAGACTAACGAAAAAGATTTTAGTGCAATAAAGAATAGAGTGAAAGACGGACATTCTCACACTTTGGGCTAATGCCTCCAGGCGGAGGACATGTCCTCCTTTTTAGGACGCCTGGTAACCCAGTCCTTGGGCCCCAGTGTGGTCTCTCAAAAGGTTCACTCAAATATCTAATAATTAAATTAATGTAGTGTTCAAAACTGAAGAGTTCTCTAACCTTATACTTCTCTGCGCTTCTACACGTGTGTAGATGGTTTAAAAAGATGTCAACAGATTCTGAAAGCGAGCGCACACTTTTCAAATAGCTTAAGGCGTCCTCCATACATGGCATCATCTCAGCTAGCTGGACTACATTCACGTGTTCCTCTATATAAGGTCTATACACACACGAAATCATATACTCTAAACTACAAGGAAGAAACAAACGGCATTTGTTTAATTAGCCAATAGGATGATGAGCAGTTGAAAAATAATAATGAAAACGCAACAGAAAGAAATGTTGTGCTTCAAGTAATGCTGCTTCTTCTCAATATTATATTAAACAGCTGTCTATGTTGAATTAATTGAGATTAAAACTACTGTCTATGTTAAATTAATTGAGATTAAAACTACTGTCTATGTTGAATTAATTGAGATTAAAACTACTGTCTATGTTGAATTAATTGAGATTAAAACTACTGTCTATGTTGAATTAACTGAGATTAAAACTACTGTCAATGTTGAATTGAGATTAAAACTACTGTCAATGTTGAATTGAGATTAAAACTAATCTCTATGTTGAATTAATTGAGATTAAAACTAATGTCTATGTTAAATTAATTGAGATTAAAACTAATGTCTATGTTGAATTAATTGAGATTAAAACTAATGTCTATGTTGAATTAATTGAGATTAAAACTAATGTCTATGTTAAATTAATTGAGATTAAAACTAATGTCTATGTTGAATTAATTGAGATTAAAACTAATGTCTATGGTGAATTAATTGAGATTAAAACTACTGTCTATGTTGAATTAATTGAGATTAAAACTACCGTCAATGTTGAATTAACTGAGATTAAAACTACTGTCAATGTTGAATTGAGATTAAAACTACTGTCTATGTTGAATTAATTGAGATTAAAACTAATGTCTATGTTGAATTAATTGAGATTAAAACTACTATTTATGTTGAATTAATTGAGATTAAAACTAATGTCTAAGTTGAATTAATTGAGATTAAAACTACTGTCTATGTTGAATTAATTGAGATTAAAACTAATGTCTATGTTGAATTAATTGAGATTAAAACTAATGTCTATGTTGTATCGAATCTCCAAAAACAAGCTTTAAGGTTGATCACGATGTTTACTATGGGCTAATTAACTCTTTAGTAACCAAACGACCAGAAGGTATTAACAATGCAGCAGGATGTTCAGAACCTGGTTTCTGGTAAAAACTCAAAACATCAAACTATTTATCATTGAAATAAGTTGGATACAAATGAATTTTATTATTTTTTTAAATGATGTCTGTTTTATTACATTTCTATTTTGCGATGATACTGCTAACGACAAGAGTCTGGAAATTTCGTTGGCCTGAGGCTGAAGAAGTTTGGGCATTGTGATCTAGTCATTCTGCTTAATTCATTACTTGGAGACTGCACAGATCTAGACAAAATAGTAGTGGGATTACCTTAGGCTTTCAATGAACTCCATGGTTCAGCATTATTCTAGGTCTATGTTAGAATGTTTGTTCATTTATAGCTAGAAACTAGAAGATCTAGACTATTTCTGAACAGTGAGGCTTAGACTAACCCATTTCTTGTTAATTATGAACACACAGAGAACTATGGATATCTACATCTATATGAATCCTTATTGTTTTAAATTGAACAGGACTACATTAAAGTTTACATTTTGAGATTGAAGGAAGCGGAATGACGTCTTTCTATTTAGTTCAGGAAGTCAAAAATAAACCAGAAAACAAAAAAAAATTACTCTAGCATCGAAAAAATTTAGTTGCCTATAATTTTACAAAATTGTCTTGATTTATTAACGCGCCGCTTTTTTTTTAAAGACCTTCCATAAGTAGGATACTTTTTTTTTTTTAACAAAGCTTATGTCGACCATTCTATCTGTCTGTTTCATAGAGTTAAATATATTCCAAGAGCGTAGCCAAGAGAGGTTACAAATTTCTACCAATGGCTGGGCTCAATTACTAAAGTGCAGTGAATAGTCATCTGCCGAAACTGAAAAAGCCTAAATGTGGCTCAACAAAGATGGCTAAGACGAATTTTAGGAGACAGTTTCCGGTCTCAATCAAGGAAATCCTGTGCAGAACTGGGAGTCGACTCCTTATTAAGGTGGTGACAGAGCGTCGCATGAGGTTTGCGGGACATGTTTTCCGACAAAATGAATTACGCATAATAAGAGTTGCGATGACATGGAGGCCATTATATATATATATATATATATATATATATATATATATATATATATATATATTGGCCGGATCCCCCCCCCCGAAAAAAAATCCTGGCTACGCCCATGAAGCACGATGTGAGGTGATATGAATTTGTCAATGGTGCATTATCTCGCCTGTAAACAATGTTATTATTCATTAAAGGAGTCTGCATGATTATTTTTGGTTAATTTTACTTATATACTGTACCCTCTTGAATTTTGACTTATATATTTATTATTATCTTATTTTTAGATGTCAGATGTCAAAATGCAGGGGCCCCTAAAAAGCTCCATCCCCCCGGACTCCCGAATCCCTAGCTACGCCACTGTCTTAGAGCCTGGTAATGCAGTATTCACGAGAATAAGTGTTTAAAATAGTAACTGTATACGAATTGATGTTTTATCATTTTGTTTCTTTAGCTGTGCAAATGTAAAGTAATAAAAACTTATGTAAATGTTTCTTTATCGTACATTCTATTATCTTCAAGTCGAAAAACGTCATTCTAGAAAACACAATTTCATATAGATTTTAAATGCACATTTTAAAAAGAATGATCTATGTCAGTGATGCCCAACCTTCTTCAGCCAACGGGCCAAACGAACTTTCCACACTCTAGTCACGTGGTACATCTCTGAGCAATTAGAAATAAAATAGAACAGACAGAATTTGGATTAAAATCGCGTACACTCCAAACATTATTGCAATAGTAATAACTTGGATGTTTGAAGTTTTCCCTAAATTTCCAATTCAAGGTGCATCACAAATACTTCACCAAGTCAGAGCACAAAGACGTCTGACGAGTTTCGCAAATACTTCACCAAGTCAGAGCACAAAGACGTGTGACGAGTTTCACAAATACTTCACCAAGTCAGAACACAAAGACGTCTGACGAGTTTCAACCAGTAATCTCCTCCCCCCCCCCAAAAAAAATATTCATTCACAAAAATGCTTGAAAACATTCTGGTTAATCTTAACATTTATTTTTCGAATATCTGGTATGTTGCAGGAAATCAAGCATTAGCAACCAATTTTCAGCTGAAAATGTATTGAGCAGTGACCAAGTGGCGTCATTAGAGTGGGTGTCACCCGGTGCGTTCAGTTTAGGGTGTCACCCCCCTCCAAAATTTCAATTTTATTTTTCGTTAAGGCATAATACCATTTACCTATACATATACTTTATAATTACCAACATTAGTTAATTGTTAAATAACTATAGAATGAGTGTCGATTATATTTTAGGATTTCTTCTCTTACAATGTAGCCTATCTATAGTTCAGTTTTGCAACAATGCGGCCTTAAGTAGATTTTATGGATTTCAAACTTGAAAACTGATTAATACAAGTTAAAGTCGATCTCAAATATTTCTTAACTTTAATTCATTAAAAAAAATATATATTTAAGATGACTCCATATATATAGGCCTACGCAGATAGTAAGAAATAGTTGAAGACTTTGTTAATGATTCAGAGATATTCTTTAAGGTCTTAGTGATATATGAATCGTGCACTGTCAATTTTTAGTTTCTTCAGGAAAAATTTTGCTGCCTTTTGATATCTTCTCAATCTTGGTATATCTGTTTAAATGTCGTCTTTTGGGGAATCATCAAATACGCTAATAAATTTGAAACTCACATATACAATATTTCGTCAGTTGTTGAACCACTAGCGGATCCAGAACTTTGGAGGGGGGGGGGGGGGCGATTTTTTTCCAAACCCTAACTCCCAGTAAACCCTAACCTTGCGCATAAACGTGCGTACAGCACACACACACACATATATATATATACATATATATATATATATATATATTATTATTATATATATATGAGAATAAAAAAGCAGCATTTCTCAACCTTCGGCGAAAAACAAAACAACTCATTATTCGTTATTCATCAATGGAGTTCGGAGCAAAGCCCCGACGACAAAAGCGTTTTCTTGCATTCTTCATTGCAGAAACGCATTCTCCTGACAAGTACAGCTGATTATTCATCAATGGAGTTCGGAGCGAAGCCCCGACGACAAAAGCGTTTTCTTGCATTCTTCATTGCAGAAACGCATTCTCCTGACAAGTACAGCTGATTATTCATCACTGGAGTTCGGGGCGAAGCTCCGACGCCAAAACGTTTTCTTGCTTTTTTCACTGCAGAAACGCATTCTCCTGACCTAAAGCTCATTATTCATACTATTAAAAAAGGACCTTTCGAATAATGTTGTACTTGAAAAATATTCTAATATGAATTTATAGGCCCATAATACATTACAAATAAAACCGATTTGTTCCTTGAAAAGATAGGATACCCCACGTAATTAGATTTTTGCTTTGAGGATCGCCGCCGAAAAAAAAAATTCGATAAATAGTATTCAAGAAAATTGTAGTATAAATTGTGAGTTATAGTCCCAAAGTTATTTAACTAGAAACATACCAGATTGAGTAAAGGTTGTGAAAAGGCGACTATGTAAACATTATTTGAGTTTAGAACTCATCTCAATCGTGACTCTTATACTGAAAATTTTCGTTTGAATTCTAACTTTTCCAATGCAGTCTTCTTAAAATAATTATGATAAATTCATGTGAAATTATATAAACTCTGTCTGGAAAGGGGAATGGCAACAAAGTGAAAACGATAAATCCTCGCTCCTTTAATAATTTCTGATAAAGATTGCATTTGGCATTAAAGAATAGGGGTGGGCCGACTCGATATAAGAATTTAATTTATAGATATATACATTATATTAGTGACAGATTTTTTTAATAATGTAATTTCTTAACTATAATACAAAAAAAAAGTATTGATTTGTCCGATGGGGGAAATGCGATTGCATTTATCGCCCCTCCCACCTGGTACAACCATTTTCATTTAAATTTAATAAAGATACAATTTGAGATTAGAGTGGGGTACGACATAATATACAATAGGTCACATATCAATACGTAGTTTATATTATATAGATATTCAACTAATTTTATTCACAAAGTATGATTCTCCACAAAAATAGGACCGACCCCACCAACACTCAGAGGGCTAGAGTGGGGAGGGCAGTACATGCAATCGCCCCCCCTCCTCACCCCACCGAATCGGCCAAAATACCAGAAAGGGAGCGACATATTATAAAATGTATATATTAATTCAACTAATTTTGTTCACAAACTATGATTTCTCTATAAAAACGGACCGCCCCCGCCCACTCAAAGGGTTTAGGTGGGAAGGGCAGTAGAGGTATTCGCCCCCCCCCCCCACACACACCAATCGGCAAACAGGGAACGGTTAAAATATCAATAACAAGTTTTAATGATATAGATATTTAATTGATTTTGTTAGCAAGCTGTGATTTCTACAAATAAATTGGACCGCCCCAGCCCACTTGAAAGTGTAGGGGGGGCGGGATTAATACCATCGCCCCCTCCCGACCCCACGAAATCGGCCAACATACTAGAGGGGGGCGAAATAATCTAAAAATAGGTTGAAATATAAATAATTAGTATATATTTTTAGCATAAGTGATAAATTCGTAATCAAATTGTGTGAATCCTATACTAAAGTTGTCCGCCCCCCCCCCCCCCCGGATCCGCCAGTTTGTTGAACTAAAGACTTTTTGTTTTATCAGCAGCATCAATGATTGCTTGTTGTATGAGTAGAGGCTCAACATTAAAAATGCATAGAGATGCCTCGAGTCTTAGTGGTAAAGCGCTTGGCTTCCGAACCGGGTTCGAATCCTCGTGAAATCTGGGATTTTTTATTTCGGGATCTTTAGACGCCTGAGTTCCCCTCAGCTCTAATGTGTACCTGACATTAGTTGAGGGAAAAGTAAAAGTGGTTGGTCGTTGTGCCGGCCACATGACAAACTCGTTAACCGTGGATGAAACAGATGACCATTACATTAACTTACCCATGAGACCGCAAGGTTTGAAAGGGGAACTTGCTACTAAACAGTAATTCTCTGCACTTTTTGATTTCTCGCCTGATATTTTCTTATTGTTTTAAATTGTCCCCCTTGAATCATAAGTTATTGTTTTTTTTAAAGAGTATTCAATAACACTTTCACCTAACGTGTTGTGCTTTTGGTAAAGAAAAGGTTTAAATTGGTCACCACTTTGTCAAACGTTTTAAGGTAATTTGACCTTCTAGTACATCTTCTCGAAAAAAAACAACAAACAAAGATGGCAGTAATTTCAGAATGAAAATATTCTTTCAATAGTAAAACAAAATTTAGGCAAGAAGCATTTTCTAACAAAGAATGTTGACCACACAAATGAAGTGAATGTTTTGTTATACACTGGTCGTGCGGTTTGCACGATGGACTGGGGTTCGGATTTATCGACGGTCGAAGGTTCAAACCCTGCCCGCTCCCATCCCCCGTCGTCCTGCGGGAGGTTTGGACTAGGAAGTAAACTATCTTCAACTCTGAAGGAACATCCGAAACATGTAAAACATTTTATAAACAAACGTTTATAAACAAAGCTTTTCTGTTCCTTCTTGAAATTTCCTGTACTCCTCCATGGTTCCAGACCTTGGAGCTGCATTTTCATATCCCTGAGCTCCACACATGAAGCTCACCTGTTTCTAAACATTTTAAGATATTAAGTCCATCTCCTAAGCTTTTTTTTTCTCCCTTAAAATCGTATAATTTCTGAATCTGATCAGTGTCTGCTATGTCAGCTGTGCTGTCAAACAAAATACAAAGGTTCTTACAGTCATTCTGACTTAAACGTTGTTTGCTAAATCGTCAATTAACTTTTCAACATTATAGATGTAGTTTCACTTTTGGTTTTTATTGACATTTCCATCATATCAAGGAAACTCTCTATTCAATTGAGACACGTCGTTAATGTGGTCACACAATGTCAATTCTTCTGCTTTCATAAAAACAATGTGTGCAATATTTTATCCGCCCATTGTTTTTACCATCAATCGTAACCACGATTTCTCTTTTATTTTTATTTGTAGCAGGGATGTGCCTTTATTGTCAAATCCAAGTAGTGATAGTCTTCACACGTCTTTTCAGATTCCAATTTTAGACTTTATTTCCACCACCTATTAAATTTATCAAAAAAATTATATTTCATTTCTATAGAATTGAATGAAAATAATTGGAAGAAAAACAAAATTGTTTTCTATTAAGTGATTAATTCATTCCATTTAATGAGCATTTTAAAGAAGCATTCTTTCAACAACTGGTGTACTTTTCCTTAAGCTCTTGATAATTTCATGCATACATCATCTGAATTAGACGCATGTCAAAGAGAACTATTTCCTAAAATATTGAAGACTATATCATTCGACTGACTCATTGTAACATTTTCTTCTTCTTGGCTAAAGCTTTTTTTTACAGCCAACTTCTGAAATTATATCATCGTCTTTAGAAATCTTAATAGCCACTTGGTAACTTTTCAATTCTACGGAATTAACATTATTGGCATTTTGAGATTTTTGTAATATTTTATGCCTGGAGAATGGCATCATTTGATAAACAGTGACTATTGGTTGGCATCTTTCATTACGATGCAAGCTAGTAGCTACTACTTCATTAATTTCTATAAAATGGATCCGCTAAAAATATTTTAAAAACCAAAGCAGTGTTCATGCAGCTGGTATACAGCTTTTACCTTTTGTTTGTGATATAAAGTATACTATGTTCTGGACATTTTGATAGAATTTAATTTTAAAAAGATAAAATACGTTTAGCCTAGACTTAGAATAAAATGTACATTGATATATATATTGTGAATAACATGTTCCAATATTTAGCGATTAATTGTTAGTTATTGCAAATTGCATTTTTTCCCTTGGGTGTCACCCGGTGCGGACCGCATATCCGCGTGACGCCACTGGCAGTGACATCGGTTTTCAACAACTATCGGTTTCAGGTGTGTGTCAGGTTCTTGTACTTATCAAACTATTATTAGATATTTCAAATGTGAATATTTATTTAAAATTAATATTATTTCAATGTGTGTTATTGTTATTCTTTTCTGAACTTGTAATATTTTGGCCCAAGTTCAGCCTGACAAGCACACCATACACATACAGATGTATATAAAATAATAAACTAAGTGTATGATGTTAAATAACAATAAAAATTTATTCCAGTGATATATTTACAAATGAACTGATGTATGATGAATGATAATAATAGTATCAATATCAATAGATATATGTGTAATAATATGTAATCTAAAATGATCCAGTTATTCTCTTTGCGACATATAATGATCATTATTTGAACAATATGATTACCTTAATATATTCATTACAAGTTGTTCAAATAGACTTCCAACACAACAACTGGTACTCCACATAGATCTGGCCTCTAGATCCGATACTGTTCACTGACCACAATTCTAAAAGTTTATAGTTCATACTATAACTTCAGGTCTAACCAAGGCAACCCGCAGTCTGGAATCTTGAACCTCAGACTCATGAAAAACCAACTTGAACACCAGACGACCAACTGAGATTAGTGAGATGAAGACCTCAGTCCTGTAGACCTAAAGTTGTACTCTCAATATAGAAAATTGAGACTGGATAAACAAGTCTTGACGCCAAGACTTGACACTGAGTCTAACACATAGACTTGACACCAAGCTAAGATCACTACTTAGACTTGACACTAAAACTTGAAATAGAGTCTTGAACTGAGACTACGACCAAAACTTAGACTTGTCGCTAAAACCCTATAGAAGATAAAAGAAAGGATTTTTCTAATCATCTAGATCTAGTCTAATTATAGACTTACAAATACGAACGAATTCAAATAGAAAAACTATACAATGAAAAATAAAACTCACCCTAAACAGGGGTCAAGATAATCCAACAAGAAAATGTCCAATGCAAATGTTAAGGCTATCCAGTAACAATAACCAAGGAGAAATTCAAGAACTCTCAAGACACGTCTATCTGTACCAACGTACAAAACAATGGAGAGACTGTACTAGACGATAAATGATGCAAATCACACACACTAACTTTACGTCACTAGAAGTTGTAACAAGCAACAAAAGCTCAGTCCCCTAGTCTACAAAGTAAAATATTAATAGTGTAATGACGTCATCAATATAGTGATCAACGCCGCACTATCAATAGGAGAAATAATTCCACTATACAGTTAGATAGATAACTGCGACAGTGTGTCGTGGAACTTAACGAAAGACTATTTCAATTTTCAAATGAAAAATTACATATTCATTGAAACTATCATTTAAATCCCAGTATCAAACAAAATAATGAACAGTAAATAATTGACTGATTGATTAATATTTTTTATCGCTTCATGTATTATGTTCGAAATGAATAATTGTGTAAAATTTCAACTTGATCCGAGAATGGCTGTTAGCGAAATAAGGTTTCAAACTTTTTACCAGAGAGAGTTGATCTAAGCTTTGTACGAAAAGCTGAAAACTTCTATCATTAAAGATATCTTCTAGCAAACATCTAGCGTCAAGGCAGCTTGCCATTTGTGTTTTCCTTAATCATGTCTTAAAATACCGTTTATTGTTGTGTTCCTAACTTTCTTTGTTTACATTTCATGAACATGCAAATGTTGAGTAGCAAGTTACCATTCGTGTTGCTACCAAAAGTCTAATGTTAAAAATGGACCTTAAGTCAATCCCATTCTGGGACACTTCTCAAATATCCAAGAATTGAATCTAAAATGAGATGTGTGTCAAAAACCGTTTAGCTACCTGACTGGGCTTTGAGTTCCAATCTGGACTTGAGCAGAGTTGTGTTTGCTAAGCAGCTTAAGACATCACTGAAACCTTAGCACAGATACACAACCCCTCCCACTACTGAACCACAAAAGGAATTGGTCCATAGCGCTCTGAGCATGTTATAAGAATGAAAGGTGCGCTATATAAAAACTATTTTTAAAAAAAAAAGTTGTATTAGATAATTTGAAATTATTGATGAATATTATATCATGGAATGAAATCTATCCAAATCAATGGAGTGGCGTCTTCACGTTCCTTGTTTTTTGTTTTACTGTATATTGTGAACATAGGTTTTGAAGGGCAAGAAAGACCTGCGTTGAGGGCCAGATAAGGCCACAGGTCATATTTTGGTCATCCCTGATCTAGGCAATAATTCTGAATTTAAAAAATCAGTTAAACAGAAAAACAAAAGTTATTAGATATGCAATTCAAGTGAACATTTTTTTTTTAGTATAACAAAGTCAAAGAACCAACTTGTACTAATAAATTAAGCAATGTCATTTGGAACTGTTTTACTGACAATATCATTGTTTGAATTTACTAATACAAATAAGCAATGTCCATAGAAATGTTTTACTGACAATATCATAGCTTGGGTTTACTATTACAAATAAGCAATGTCCATAGAATTGTTTTACTGACCATATCAAAGTTTGGGTTTACTAATATAAATAAGCAATGTCCAAAGAAATGTTTTACTGAAAATTTCATATTTGTAGTTTACTTATACAAATAAGCAATGTTCATAAAAATGTTGTACTCATAATCACATAGTTTTAATACAAAGTTAAAGCATGCAACATGTTATATACATTTTATAAAGATAGTTAATTTGTGTACATTTTATGTCAGCTGTACACAGTTATATATATATATAAATAGATATGCCTTAAAAGTTATTAAATTTAGTTTAAATGTTTCTCTTTTTAATACATTTCATTTTCTATAGCACCTTAAACAAGGGCCAGGGGACAATCTGTTTCAAACTGGATGCTGCAATCTTTCCTGATCTTTCAACCTGATGGTATTTATGATATCTTTTAGTGCATGAGAATTTCTTTCTGACTAGCAAAATGCCAAGGTATCTTCTAAGTCAGTAAGATCACTCAAAGATTAAATCTCTATGTTTCACTATGCACTCTGAAGTTCTCAAATGTCAGACTACATAATCATCCTCTGAGCTAAAGAGCTTTTTTTTTAAAATTTACTTATTAATCAGCTCAAGATATATAGGTAAGTGCTTTAGCTCATCCCAGTTTGTTCAGATCATGAATGACTAGACAAATTGTCACTCTGTAAGACATTATATTGGACTAGAGGTCTAATGTAAACTTAACAGTGGCAAAATGGATAGAAAGTTGTGTTTTTAAATGCCAAATAGAAGACAAGACAGACAAAAAACTTCTTGCAATAAGAAATGTTTTCATTAAATAGAAAGGATAGTGCCTTGCCATTTACCACATTGAAACTGTTTGGAAAAGTCACCATCAATGTTTCTAGAAATACTGTTTATATATCGGTGCACATCTGAAATAAGTATAAATGTCATAAGAGAAAAAAGATTTTTCTCAAAAGGAAGTCAATCCCCCTTTACTGCTAGCTTATCTCATTTCCATCTTTACTGCTCACTAATCTCTGTAACAAATGTTCAATATTTTCCACCTTAGAGTTCAGTGTCAATAATAACTGCTGCTGTTTTTCAAGAATCTGTCTCAGGGCATGTATTTCTTGAAATACATCATTGTTAACTCTACTGGGCTCAGCCATCTGATGAACTGCAAGGCTAGACTGCTTTAGGCCAGGGTTCACATCTCCAGCCTCATGGTTAATGTCTTGATAAGTGGTTAATGTATCAGATATGTTTTGACTCCCAGCACCGTCCCCTTGTTTAGAATAATACGTGTCATCTAAAATTTCAACTAGTTCTTTACGTTCATTCCTATCTAATATTTTCAGAAAGGTTTCAAACCATTGATCTTTCATCCTGGGGATAGAGTCCAGAAGTAGAAACACTGCATCCATTGTGTTTTTTTTTTCTTCTAAATTTCTGATTTCATCAAACTGATCTTGACTTATTAGTTCTTCAGCTAAAAGATCTTCTGCTAAAATTGATGGATCAATTTTCTGCTGAATTTTCTTATGGAAGAGCTCCATAATCTGAAAAATATTAACATAGATTGTTTCAGAACAATGTAGTTTGTCAGTCACAGTTTTGTAGTTACAGTATCAAAACATGCAAACAACATCCATTAGAGATGATTACAAAATGTTTAAGAGTTTTCACATTATGAAGCAAAATATTATGAGCGTCAAATATTTTGACATTGTTACTCTGTGCAATGACTACAAAACAGTCTAGAAGTATGCAGAATATAAAATCTAGTGCCTAATTATGTGTAAATATTGTGAACAATTTTATCTGATGTGGATTTTAAAGTAGGATATTGCTACTTAACTCTATTATTTTCAAATTTAAGATTTGTTTTCAATTAATTAAAATCATGTTTTTACACAGTCAATGAAGAGACTTAAGTCAAACTGGTTGTTTTTTCTTAGACAAGTCGTTACACAATGTCAAAATATATTGTCTGCTTTTAATATTATTTTCCCCTAAATTTTTTTATTTTAGGAGCAAATGAAATATTACAAGTTTTTTTTTTCATTAGCTGTTACTAAAATAAAAATTAATATCATTAATTACTGAGACTGCATTTGTAGACTATTTGTGTATGTATATTTGTTTGTAGGTTAGTCATTAACTATTTTAAATAGCAGGTGTAGATGATGGTGGTTACAAGAAAAATAAAGAAAGATGTGAAACAGATTACAAGTTACTCAATCTTCTTAATGTCTTGAGTTTTCTTAGGGAGAAAAAAGTTTCAAATGGTTTGGTTCAATTCAATTTTTAGAATTCAGTTTAAGAATTTTGTAAAGGCCTGTTTTAATAAAAACAGAAATGTTAAAAAGTACAGAACAACATAACATTACAGTTAGAAAATCCCCATGCCATCTAAGTTAGAAACTCAAAATTCAATCACAAAAATTCACCATGCTATCACAGTTAGAAACTCTACATATCATCAAAGTTAGAAACTCATCATTCTATCAAAGTTTGAAACTCAACATGTCATCACTGTTTGCAAACTACATGCCATAACAGTTTGAAACTCAACATTCCATGACAGAAACCCCACATGCCATCAAAGCTTAAAACCGAAAATGCCATCATAGAAAATCAAAGTGCTATCACAGTTAGAAGCTTAACATTCCATGACAGTTAGAAACCCTAAAAGCCATCAAAGTTTAAAATCCGAAATGGGATCACAGTTAGAAAATCATGTTGTAAAAAAGAGAACAAGGTAACTTCCTAATGTTTTTATTTTGAAATATTGAAATTAACTCAAATTGATGCTTCGCTCAAATCACAATAATGAACCATGCCATATTTAAATATTAAAACAATTTTTTTTTGCATCAGCTCCGATATCTTCCTTTTTTCTTTCAATGTGCTAGAACAGTGGTTATCAAAATGTGGTCTGCAGACCCTGAGATGTCTGCAAGGGATCAGCAGATAGTTGAAAATTGTGTACAATTAAAATAACTTCTTCACTAAAAGCTTGTTTTTCCAAATGAAATTTACTTATTTTACAATTTAATCATTCTTTTAATAACACTATTATACTTTCACTAAATACTTTCTATGCCAATCAAAGTGGGCCTTTCAATTTCTCTGCTTTATCACACCATTCAAAGAACTAAGCCTATCTTCATTTTAAAGTTTCCAACCAAAGACAATGAGACTTCGTGCCACACCGATATCAGTTTTCTTATTAATCTTGCATATTTTATAATTAATTGTTCAGCTGTACAGTGTAATTTGTGTTAGTTAAATTGTCTTTCACACGCCCAACTAACTCTTAGATTATGGAGAAATATTTGTAAGGTAAGCAGACATCTGAAGAAGAGCAAGAGTATAATGAAAATAGTGGCAATGAACTGAGACACGATGCTGTAAGAGAGGCCACACCATATGAGGCAAAATTACAAAAATTTACAATTCAGATTTATACCATACAAAGACAACAGAGATCAGCCACAATGTGTCATTTGTTTGAATGTGTTATCCAATATAATATCTGAAATCTGCTAAACTGAAGCATCATCTTATAACAAATCATAATGAACTAAGTGATAAACCCGTTAATTGCTTCAAATGTCACTTGGAGTTGTAGGCAAATCAGTACAAAAATATTAGCAATGCAACAACAGGGAATGAAAAAGCTCCTAATTAATGCTTCATATATAAAGGCATTGCAAACAGCACAGTGCAAAAAAGCACAAACCATTTTGGAGAGTTTGATTATACCAGCAGCTTTAGAAATATTTGATTTGGGCAGACAAATCAGTATGCATCGGGTGTCCACTAATATCATATGGCTTTAAAAGGGTCACTGAACTAAAAATGTTTGAGAACCTCTGTGTTAAAAAATAAAAAGCATAAAAAAAAGGAATTCATCACATCACATCTGAAGTTTCTTTGCCAGTTGTCATCTTAACTAAAACAAGACAAGTATTGTTTCTCTCACTCAATCCTGGATGCACAGCCAATGTCTCTTTTGTTGATTTGACAGGCAGTAAATTTATGCCAAATGAATTTGTCAGAGTAGCATTTTATTTTCTATTTTAGTAAATAAATATGATATGATTTTGCAATCATATCTGTAAAAATGTTCTTTCTAATTTTGCTATTTAAAAAAATATGTGGCATAGTTTTAGCTACCTATGAATTAATTTCTAGAATTAAGCTATGTACATTCTATACTAAAGCATATATCTAAGAATAAAGGTGCAGGCTTGTGACTTGAGTAAGTTCTTCAGACGTTCCTTTAAAAATGAAGACGATATTGCCCATTGTTTACAAGCTGTGTTAGAGGCCTGAACAGGTGTTCCATGAACTACTTGAATAATTAACTAGTAGGCCACCTAGGTGAATTAATCTAAAAAATAAGCAAAGTGTTCCGCTAAATACTCAATGTGTGAAGTGTTCCATTAAGAAAAAAACTCCTGTAGGATAGCAGAGGTTGGTAGAAGGCAGAGTTTGAACCCTGGATCGTTTAAATGGCAATTCAAAGCACATACACCACAACAATGATGCCATGCCTTGCTGTGATAGCTAGCTTAAGTGACAAATATACCAGCTCTAAGAATGAGAATATTTTCATGGCTAGATACACAGCCTAAGTGTGCAATTAAAAGGTTAAAATCCAAAATGTTTGGGAATCTGTAACAGCTGTCTACTTTTTAAAGTGGGTCAACTAAGTTTGGATTAAGATTAGCTTTTCCTTTAAATGTTTTTACCTTTTTATGATTAAAGTCATCTTGTATATCTTCATCTTCTAAAGCTTTGACAATGTTTTGATAATTTGCATGTCCTAATGCCTCTTTAAATGCCTAAAAATAATATTGTAGAAGTCATGCATGTTATTGATATTTTAGATATTATTTTATACATACATTAAATCAATAATGAGATACTAAATAATAGTGTTGACTGAGTAGCGCTGAACTGAGGGGTCTAGGATTTGAAACCCTGGGATTTTCAATTTCAGAATTTTAGGGTGTCTCTGAGTCCACTCAACTCTAATGGGCAATAGAGGTGGCAAGCGGGGCAACCACCCCCCAGGCACAGCAGAAGTATTATTGTCATTAATTTTTTTGAAAACCATTTTGCAAAAGTCGGATCTGTGAAAGTCAAAGAACTACTGTAGCTCCTATCTCACACTTTGTTCTTATATCAAAAAACCAAAAACAGAGCATTGTGTTTTCCTTGTAAATTGTTTGGCATGATGGCTACTGGAGGCCAATTAACAAACAAAGGCTACTGCGACTGAAGCATCTTGGTGTTAAACCTCAGCAGAATGATGCTTTTGTGAATCATGTTAAGTGTGTGTCAATGTGGTTGGATTTAGCTCTGAGAATATCTAATGGTAGCACAATGGATAAAATGATGCTAAACCAAATTATAAAAGAAAAACTTCATTGGTGTGCAGTCTCTACAAGCATTTCTTGGGAGAACAGTTAAACTTTATGCGCCAAACAATGATCAGTTTTAGGCCTGGTTGAGATGCTGGTCAAATTCCACCCAACCATCTTCTACTAATTTAGAACGACAAAGCTCATGACCATTAATTTAGGGATAGGATTCAAAATGAGCTTATGGACCTGATGGCATCAGAAGTAAAAGGGAAAGTTATTGATAAAATCAAACTTGGTAAATATTTTTCTGTCTTCCTTGACTTCAAGCCTGATGTTAGCCACGAAGTAAAAGGGAAAGTTATTGATAAAATCAAACTTGGTAAATATTTTTCTGTCTTCCTTGACTTCAAGCCTGATGTTAGCCACAGGGAGCAGATGTCCCTTATATTGTGTTTTGTGGACTTATCAGATAGAGATGTAATGGTGGAGAACACTTCATCGAATTTGTAGATGTTGAAAACGCAACAGGAAATGTTTTGTCAGAGACCCTTCTCGCCATGCTGGAAAACCTTGGTCTGGACATCACCTATTGTCGTAGCAAGAGATATGACAATTGTGCGAATATGAAAGGAAAGCACCAAGGAGTTAAAAGAACACATAATTCGTATTAACAGTCAAGCATTTTACACTCTATGAGACTGCCATAATCTGAACTTTGCTTTAAGAGACATGGCTAAATGCAACTCTCAAACAGTGACATTTTTTAAAATTTCATACAGAGAATCTATAAAAGTTTTGGAAGAAGCAGTGCCTTTCATAACAACAAAATCACTGTCATAAACATGGTGGGAGTGCCGCCTCGAAATATATAAAGGGCTACCCTATCAAACAAAAGAATTGAGGGAGGCACTGTTGATTGTCACTGACACCGTCAATGATCCACTGGTGAAAAGTAAAGCCGAATTCTAGCAAACTATGAACAAGGAAGTTTCGAGTTTATTCTCAGTTTAATCCTATGCTAAATTTTATTTGTTGTGAATACTGCCAGCAAAACTTTGCAATCTGCTGACACACAAAAGCCTTCTTGCACATTTTAGAAAGTACATCAATTTCTCTGGTGCAATGATCGCATTCACAGCAAAATAAATTGCTTCTGAAATGAAAGACGATCTAAAATTCAAAGAATAAAGAGTTAGACAAAGAGTCAGAAGCAAGAAATATAACAATTTGATTAAGAGAGTATAGACGAATCAACATTTTCGCCAACAGCGTTAGAAGTGCATAAGCCTGTTAACATGATGTGGAAAAATATGTATAGAGTCCCGCATTTGACACTCACCCAGGGCCCTGCGCACTGCTAAGGCCACCTCTTTTAATGGGTACCAGACATTAGTTGGGAAAAAGTTAAGGCAGTTGAACATTGTGTGGCCATGGGCCACCGAAACATCATCTGCCTTATAGATTACAAGATCTGAAAGGGGAACTTTACTTTTAAAACTAAATAATAGCAAAGAAAACAAGGAGACTATCTTTAATAGTGTTACTGAAATTATGGCCAAGGTATCAGCAATATTTAAATGTGTTATATCTGCAAGCAGGTCAAAATAGAGAACACACTATATAATGGATGCCACACATGACTTACTTGATATTTTCCAGGCTCATCAACTTTCTTAAGATGGTCTAAAAATAACACAGCTGCTGTTTTGGAATCACTTAAAGTGTAAATTTCTGACGATATTTCATCCATGAATGGCATAAAGGACATCAAATGTTTAACCACAACTTTAGATATTATATAAGGTCGATACACTTCATTGACTAGATAGCCCAGATGAACATTGGCTCTGCAAGTTTAAAATGTCATAGTGCATTAATACATTTCTTTTTTTTCAAAAATTAACACTATAATGGATCCATACAAAAAAAATACTTACACAGTCGGACTATTCTTTGACATTGTACAAATAAATCATCCGAGACCACTAACCTATAAATGAATAGAAAACAGTTTTTTGAAAGGAAATGCACTTTAAAAAATGTATAATTATTATGTGTGGCATCCTTTGTATAGTGTGTTCTCTAATAGGACCTATGACCTAAGTGATAAAGCATTAGGCAACTGAGCCAAAATAGCAGAGTTCATGTGCAGATAGAAGCAAAATTCTTGAACTGGGATAAAATAACATTACTATTCAGCTATTACAGCAGTGAGCCAATGCCAAGGTGTTTGCTAGCTGACCAGGTCAAGTTGTATGCTTTAGAAACAGGTAGATGCTAGGCATATGTCCAATTCACCTGTTTCAATAGCCAGTGCTTCAGCTAATGCATATAACTATCAACCAACTTTAATATTTTCTTAACAAAGGGCAGCGATAAGAAGACTCAGAAAGAAACATCTTAAAATCTTTCCTCAACTTTCCTGCAATATAGATCTAAACTAAATAATGTATTGTAACAGATTATAGGGATTCAAAATTGAGAATTATCACTTGCTGCCATTCCCATATTTCAAAAACATCCACTAACATCTTTAAAATAATATATATAGATGGACAGCACAATAATATGAATAGTTGGATAAAAACAATTTGATTAAGAGAGTATAGACCAATGCTGGAGTGATCTGGTGCTTTTGTTGTGCATATGTTTTATTCAGCAAAATCCTCTACTGTAAAAAAAGGATTCACCCTTTATAATATTAATACATAGTCCTCATAGACAATTTTATATTTAGGGACAACACATATTGGAGCCCAAGGCTTCTTACAAAGACAAAGATCCTAATTGAAATTGCATCTCTCTCTCTAACAATACAACAAGATAATGTGTATATATAAGCTGTCTTGTGTTCATAAGCACCTAAAAGTATGTATTAAAATTATGATAGAAATACCTCAACCACAAATAGAATACAATTAAAGTGCAAGAAGCATACACTGTATAAGCTATAGTATTCAAAATAATAATAAATAAGTTGAAAATGTTTATAAAGACAGATTTAAAAAATCACTTTTCAAAATTTAAACCTTGTATTTCCTGCTAACAAAATCATTGTGTCTTTTTTTTTTATAAAAAAGTTCAGTGCTTGAAAGAAGAAAAAAAAGAAAAGAGAAAACTAATTATGCAATAGTAGTTAGGACTGCTGTAATTATGTAAAAGCTCAGTAATAATCATACATACAAATATAAGTAAGATTTTAGAGTTGGAACCAAGGTAAAAGGTGAAATTTTTCGGTGCTGGTATTTCCTGAACTAGGGACATCCAAATGTCAAATTAGCATAGCATATTTTTACTACATTGTCATTAACAGTCATTAAGATCACTCACATGTGTTTTTCATTGAATCAATGAATGTATCTCTAAAATCTTTAAATTACCAATACATAATAATACCTGTCTATGTGAAATAAGAGTGATGACAATATGTTGACATGTATATATATATATATAGAGAGAGAGAGAGATGTCTATATAATATATTTATATATTATTATATAGATCTCTAGTAGTGACTCTAGATTATTTGATTATAATTATACTTTATTATACTAACTAGATTAAGTAAGATAGAAAAATTAGAATTACTATAATATATCTCTAGAGAGTAGAGTGTAGAGATTATTTCTAGATCTATATATAAATCTAGATTTAGCATATAAATAAATCTAGAGTTTCGATCTAGCCTCTAGTCTAGAACTACTCTAGAGCTAGATCTAGTCTCTATAACTACTCTAGACTCTAATGCTAGATCTAGTCTCTAGACATCTAGATCTATAATCTTAATCTATCTTATTAATTAATGGCAATGGTTTTAACCTCTTAGACATCATTTGTGACCCTTAACCTGCGACCCCTACAAAAAGAAAGAGTTTCGGACGGAAGTACACCTCCACTTCTAACGGACATTACAATTGCGGCGTTAAAAGAGAGGCAATTTTAAATTTTAAGATAAATAAAGATCAGAAATTTAAGCAGGTAGCTGCAAGCTAGCGTATACAGCTGATCGATTCGAAATGGAGTAGGAGCTGGTGTGAAATGCTATATCTTGACATATTTAAAACAGATCTATACATGAGCGTAGCCGTGAAAGGGCGGGGCTTCGTGGATCATCTTTCCCAGGGAATTAAATCCACCCGCAGAGGGTGGGTGGAATTTTGTGACTTTTTTTTTTCATTAATTTTTTTTATTGTAGGGGAGATCATAAATTTTAAACGTTAAACCATCACTTGAGCCAGCGCAGCAACGAAAGTTGGAGGGGCTTAGTTAAAAGCCCCCTCAAGAGTTTTTTGACGTTAAATATCCCTCTTCAATATAGAACTAAAGCAAACTACAGTCACCAAATTCTATGAGCGTTAACGGGAGGGTGTGATTCGAGCTTAAAATCCCCCTCTAGAAGGTTAAGTTTAAAGCCCCTCCAAAGGGTTTTCCCTGAGACTTTTGATGTTAAAATCCCTCTTCATTATTAAACTAATTCAAACTAGTCACCAAATTATATGAGCAATGTGCAAAGGCTTTTGAGTTTTAAAAAACAACACCACCACCTCCAGATGGTTTTGAGTTTAAAACCTTTCAACAGATGGTTTTGACGATAAAACTCCCTTTAAGATAAAAAGACTAAAGCAAACTACTGTTACCAAATTCCATGAGCGTATAGCCAAGAGGTGTTTTGAGGTTACCCCCACTCTCAACAAAAGGAAAAGCAAAGCTACAATTATTGAATTTCATGAGCGAGGCCAAGGGGGATTTGTGGTTAGCATATAGTTCAAAATTTCTTCCAATAGACTCCATTAATAAAGTGCAGTGAATTGCAGATTTGGTTTTGACCTACAATTTGTTTTAAATAGAAGAGTAACTCGGTAGATACCTCAGAATATGCATTTTTTAAAGTTTTAAATGCCGGAAATATTGCTTGGCAAGAACCCATTTTCTAAGGTAAAAAAAAAACATAAAAAAAAAAATAATGAAGGTCCAGAATGTAATTTAAGATTCATTACGTATGGGTATGTGTGTATAAAGAAAAAATCCCCCCCCCCCCCCCGAAAGAAATCCTGGATACGATTCGACCATGGATCTAGATATGTTGATTCACTTAAAATAGATCTAGATCTCTATCTACAAGGAATAATAAGATGTAAAGAGGTTAACCAAAGACCAATTACAATGAATAAATTAACTAAAAATATATATGGTGTATAAATCTACATACTATATATATATATATATATATATAATGCTTACTGATTGAGCTAAATTAAATAAATAGCTCAAACCCAATGAGAAGACTGTCGTAAGCTATGTACAAAGTAGTCCTATAGATCAATAGCCTATACGGAAACTAGAATAAATATACCTCAGGGGCTCAGGGTGACCAATTTAAGACGCATGCGCCAAAAGTGGAGCATTGTACAATACGGCTACAAGGGCGCATCGCCCCATATAACAAATCAGGAAATGGCACGCCAGCTCGTGAAAAAAATAGTATTAGCAGATTTATAGAAAAAAAAATCATCTGGAATTTAACTCTTTAGCTATAACGAAGCCCAAATCGACCAAGATGGTTATAGTGCTATAATCAACCCTTGAGCCGTGAACATGGTGAATGATGCTATTTTTAGTATCGGATTTTTCCGTCTTCTTGCATGCTCTTTCTTTTCATTATCTTATATCTTATATAATACAGACGTTACTTCAAAAAAGAAGATGATTACGTCCTACGCGTCATGCATTTAGTCATGCATATTAACCAATGACTTAAATTCTGCCAAGTCACTGGTTTTCCTGGCTAGCTCAGGCAACCCATTCCATGCTCTAATAGCACTAGGGAAGAAGGAGTATTTGTACAAATTTGTCCTAGCATATGGGACGAGGAATGTGCCTTTATTTTTGTGTCTTTCAGAGTATTTTATTAGATTTTGTTTTTGTATTTGAAGATTATGGTTCAGTGTTTTATGTATAATTGCTACTTTACTTTTGAGTCTTCTGTCCTGAAGGCTTCCTAAATTTAGTGATTTTACTAATGGTGTTACTCTAGTCAAATGTGAATATTGGTTTGTTATGAATCTCACTGCTCTATTTTGTGTTTGTTCCAGTTTCTTAATGTTTTCTTGAGTTGAGGGGTCCCAAACAGTGGATGCATATTCTATTATTGGCCTAACCAAGGTTAAATAACATTTTAGTTTTATGTTCTTATTTGATTTATAAAAATTTCTTTTAATAAACCCTAATGCTTTGTTTGATTTTTTTATAGTTTCATCAATATGTGGATTCCATGACAGTTTTTCATTTATTATAACACCTAGGTATTTTGCGTTTTTAGTCTGTATTACTGGTTTGCCATGAATAAGACAAGTGGAATTAATTTGTTTTAGTTTTTTTGTTACTCTTAACAACTGACATTTTTCTGGGTGGAAAGACATGCTCCAATTTGATTCCCATTTCTGTAATTCATCTAATTCTCTTTGTAAAATATCTGTGTCTTGTGTTGTTTTTATTGTTCTATATATTATGCAATCATCTGCAAATAATCTGACTTTTGTTCCTGAACTAATGCGATTTGGTAAATCATTTATGTAAATTAAAAATAGTAGCGGACCCAAGACTGTTCCTTGAGGTACACCTGAGTTTACTATTATTGTTGTTGATTTAGAGCCATTTATTATTACAGTTTGTTCTCTCCCTATCAGAAAATCTTTAATCCACTGATGCAGTGGACCATTAATGCCGAAATATTTTAATTTTTTAAGCAAACTATGGTGGTGAACTTTGTCAAAAGCCTTGGAAAAATCTAGTAAAATAGCATCTATTTGTTCACTATTATCTAAACCTTTTGAAAAATCATCAATTAGTCCTATTAGTTGTGTTTCACATGATCTATATTTCCTAAAGCCATGTTGGTATGGGGTGATAACATTATGTTTGTCTAAGTGGTTTATGATGTTGCTACATATTATGTGTTCTAGGATTTTACATGTGATGCTGGTAAGTTAGTCTTGGATGAATCCCCTGACATTAGTAGTGCGTCAAGTTAAACACTTTTATAAGAGATCTTGATGGTAATTTTTATCATGATTGAAGAGCTTTTTGGCTACTCCATATAAAAACCAGAGGGTTAGGCATATTTTAGAAAGCGACCTCATACATCTGCAATTGAATTTTTAGTTCTAATTCTTCTGGATCCCCGTTAGGGACTCGAAAAGAGGGAATGTGAAAAAGACCAAGACGTCTGGATGTAGTCACACAATGAGCGTCTTTGTTTGTTGTGTCTGTTCTCTTTTGTAGATTGCTTTCTTTTATAATGGAATAAAGTAATCCTTGTAATTACTACAAATTTGCACTAAGGATCCATAAAGCAGTCTTAGACCTCTGAATTATCATTTCATTATATACCAAGAATGTGAAACTTTAAGCAAGTTATCATTTCATTATATACCAAGAATGTGAAACTTTAAGCATATCATTTCATTATATACCAAGAATATGAACCTCCCGCTAGACGATATAGGAAAGCAGCGTGCTGGACATGAACCAAGGACCACTGAGACGACCGAACGATAGTCCAGAGCACATATCGCACCACCTGTAGCAACATCCCCTCCCCTTTGTGGTGGTATATACCAATACCACGTTAATTAAATGAAGATTTAAAGTAGGAAGATGAAGGGCTCTCCCTAGGCACTCTATTTCTGGATTTGCCTCAGCAGAAGACTGTTAGACTAGCACTGAGGCCTTTCAGGTTCTGTGAAGAGTTAATGGCTTATTCCTAACCACTGGTCAAAGTTCGAAATGCAAATGAGCTTCAATCTTTCTGGACTTTCCAAATCACTTCCTTTCTCATCTTCCTTCCACCCAGTGGCGTCACTCTTGTCGGTGTCACCTGGTGCGGTTAGCTTAGGGTGTCACCCCCCCCCACCCGGTATGTTTAAATAAACACTTTTGTTAGTTAGTTCTTTTTGTTGAACAAATACAGTGAGCTGATAACCCACTTTTATTGATAGTTACTAAATGTAAAACAAGTGTCAATTCTATTATACAATCCCACTGTTAATGACATTTATTATATTGTTATTGCAAATTTTACAATGATATTTAATTAAAATTAGAAACAAATTAAACATTACCTAAACAGGTTTCCTTTGTTATACTTTCAGACAGAAATAATATAACGTTGTGCTGTGTCATTTAAACTTAAACTACCATCTAGACGTGTCTAGACATGTTTGGGCATATATCTAGAGATTTTATTATTATTATCTTTTCCTATGTGACTGCTTTTGCCAAGATATAGTTTTTTCCAACTTGGGTGTCACTCGGTGCGGACCGCACCCCCTAGTGACGCCACTGCTTCCACCTATCTCTATCTGTCTTTATATGTCTTTCTCTGTCTGTCTGTCTGTCTCTCTCTGCATGTCTATCTGTCTCTCTCTCCGAAGAGGAAAGAAGGAAAAGACACATATATATTAGTTGTAATTATATCAAGGCCTTTCCGTGAATCTAATAAAGATTATTATTATTATTATTATCAAGGAGGCATCGAGATAGTCATATTTAATTTTTTTTTTGGTTGTCATTCGTCATTCTTTGTCAGTATTTGGACAATTCAATTCCACATACCTTCTGTATGTCTGTTTAGGGCTTTAGATAAACTTGATAAAGAAGCCTATTAAGGTTCTTTATTATTATTAGTTAATGTGGCTCTAGAATTGGATCTATAGACTCCAGGCTTGTTGTTATTCACTTCCTTTCAATAGAATAGCACTAAAAACATTTCAATGTTATCGCGGTATTTTCCCAGACTTTTTTTTTTCCCCTTTACGGGCAGTGTAATTTGTTTTTCCATTTCTAAGGTAATGATGTTTTTGTTTTAAAAATGTCTGTAATGTAGGTATTTAATTGTTAAATGTTAAACGTATACAGCGAATTCCCGGTGCTCCACCCTTCCCCCCTAGTACCTATGGTCTATATAAATGTATATATGTGGGGGGGGGTTGGGGTTGGCGCAGATATTAATGACGACGACAATGCCGGTTTTCATCTTTTGTATCGTAGATTAAAAACCTGCAGCCAAGCATGAACATAATAAACTTCGCAAATGAAGATGCAGATGCAAAGAATGCCAGCCGAAAAAGGACAGTGTCTACATTGATTCTCCCCTGTAAAATTGGTTGGTTTGGCGGCCTATTCGGGCAAGGGGCAACTGGCTCTTTGCTGACCGGTTCAAGGTCAAGTTTAGCCTCCTTGTTAATTTTATCCTCTCCACAACATAGATAAAACTGAAAATTTGATTATTTGTATACATGAACAGACAACATTTAGCACCACGCATTTGACTTGGAAGCGAAGAAGGTGCTAGAGTTTATCATGCGTGGAGCACTAAAGCTTATATTGACTTTAACAAAACCCAGTTGCGACCTGGATATTTTTCCACATCTTATGCAGACGAAGTCCAGTCCACCGGGAGTATATTTAAGGTTTTTTTTCTTTTTGTCTTCTGCAACTGTCTTCAACAAGTAATTTTCTTTGATTCTCAGATGTGTGTCCCGCGGTTTCAGTGGAATTCTTTCGTAGAATTCATTGCGCGAAGGGGGTTCAATAAACTCATGCTCTTTACCAAGTGGGCCCCACACGTGCACTTAGAAAATATTAAAATGTTTTGACTGTAAGAATCTAAATGTTTCAACTTCTATATAATTTTACTTAGCATTCATTCACACAGACAAACACACACACACACTCTCTCTCTCTCTCTCGCACCCTAGAAATGGTTCTTTCATAAATTAGTGGAACGACAGTAGATACCCTTCCCTTGCCAGGTAGAAGGTCTAGGGGAGCGCTTTGATCTTCCCTGCTTTTCTTCAATTTAAAAAGTATAGGTCAAATACCAAATATGCTATTCAATGCACTTTATTAACGGAGCCCAGCGATTGGTAGATATTGGTATCTATAGTTTCGCTTTAGTTTTATATTGGAGAAAGGAGGTTAAAAACAAAACCTTTTTTGGCTACGCTGATGGAATTTGTTTTTCATGTTGTTGGGACGGGGGGTTTAACCTAAAACCCTCCCTTGACTATGCTCGTGGAATTTGTTGACAATTTTTCTTTTTTTTAAAATTAATTGGAGAGGTTTAAATTTCAATCTCTCTTGGTTGAAGTACGTTCATCGAATGTAGTGGGTGTAGCTTTGCTTTTTTTTTTTCTCACAAAGCTGATGTCAATTCACTCTGTGTCTGTCTGTTTTGGTAAAAAGTCATTTCTCTCACATCCAATCTCGGATTAAGCTAAAATTTTGCACAATTATTTCTTTTACCTGACGATGCAAGAATAAAACAAAACATCCAATAATTAATTATTTTGTTTGGTATTTAGAACAAGGAAAATAAATTGTAGCCTACTTGACTGGTGTGGTGGTGTGAGTAAAATTAGCCCCCTTAATAATTTGTAGGTTGCCGCTTTTAAGTTTGGACCTAACAATAGATAATTATAAAACCTTCTATTTTCATGAGTGATTCGCTGGCAGAGTGGTTAGTGTATTGACTTGGATATAATTTTGTTTGCTAGCGGTTTTAGCCAGTTAAATATAATATTTAACAGTACTTTGCTAGGATGGCTTATGATGCCGATGGCGTGACTGTTTTTACAGAGTTGTGAATTGCCTATCTTTGGAAGGGTGATGATGAGTGGTTGGTCTTCGGCCATTCTCCTGACTGCCAGATCTTGTTACAAATCTTAAAAAGTACTTTTATCATGGTTTCTCCTCCAGCCCGTAGACTTTCACAAGGAATGTATTGTCAACTCCGGAGGATTATCTCCTTTTCAGAGCTTTCACCGCTGATATTCGTCAGTCTTAGATACTTAAGGGACTTTGAGTAACCCTAGAATCTCCTAAGATTTTAAGGTTATACAACTATACACCGTATTCCGCCCATCTTCTTATCCCATCTTTTTGCTCAGTTAAACAGTTATTGTTTTTGACTTGTAGGTATAGTCGTAGTTCTGCCATGCTTAGAGGTTGTGAGCTCCTTTACCAGTTGGAACGTTTAATTACTAACGTTTCTGTCCAGTCCCTCCTCAATTTCTTGAATTTTTATCCATTTTTTCTTCGCTTCTTTCATTTTCTTACTTAATCCGTATGTTGACACTAATGTATTTGTAGGCATATTTTGGGTCAGACTTTTTTTTGTTCCTAAGCTCTCGTCCCTTATTGTCACAGAGTTGGAGTTATACTTAGCGACAATTAATATAAAAAAAAAGGCTTTAAAGAGTATACTAATTCTGAAAGTAAAATGACCTAGGACTATTTACTAGATCTTTATCTAGACTCTAGCGAACAATGATGATATAACTAAGTTCAATACTCTTGGTTTGGATTATCTTTTTTTTTTTTTTTAAGCTTTGTCGCGCTATCCTACTAGGCCTATTAAAAAAAAAAAACCAACATATTTGGCTGCATGTTGTTGCGGACTAAAATACTGGCGTATATTCAACAGGAAATAGTTGAACTTCAAAATAGTCAACAAAATAATCATAATGGGTATGTACGTTGTTATTTTTATAATTATTAGATCCAACAATAATTTACTATAGCTTTCGGCTTCAAATCCTATGCATCCTCTGTTCATATTTTTACGTAATATCATTTTTATATTTATGTATCCGAAATCGGTTCTTTATTACTGAACACCTACTATTAAAAAAAAAACACACCAATTATCGATAGCTCATCTTTCTCACACTAGAGACACACTCATGATACTCATCACTCACTCACTGAATCAGGCAGTCACGCTGTGTTCACAGTGAGAATCACAATAATCTCATACAAAACATTAACACTGATTCACAAACACAACTTAAATAAATGAATAATAAAAATCAAGACTATGATAATCATGATAATGATTATCATTTGATTCATTTGTCTATGACTATAATGCTTATAATGCCAATAATGGCTATATATATTAATTTATTTTATTTTATATTATTATATATCTAGTTAAAGTTAAATCTAGTAGGAGTTTAGAATACTCAAGAAGTTCTACTAGAAGAAAGATTATGACATTGATGATCATTGATCATACACGACTAATTCTAGATTCTCTACTATCACTAATAAAATACTATCAGTATGAGTATGTAGTCTGACATTCCCATTCTAAATATCATCATCTAGATTCTAGATCTATATAGATTATTAGATCTAATCTATTCTAATCTAGTAACATCTACCATCTAGACTCTAGAATAGATCCCTATGACTCTAGACTCTACTGACTCTAGTTCTAGTTTAGAACAAGCAGCATTACTTGAATTACTATATTGTCTATATTACTATATGCAAATGGGCTAGGGTTAGGAAGAATGGGGCAAAAACAAGATCAGCTAGATTAGTTTGTGAACTGCTTGACTAGTGCATTACGATTTAAAACATGATCAGATAGATTAGTTTGTGAACTGCTTGACTAGTGCATTACCATTTAAAACATGATCAGCTAGATTAGTTTGTGAACTGCTTGACTAGTGCATTACCATTTAAAATATGATCAGCTAGATTAGTTTGTGAACTGCTTGACTAGTGCATTACCATTTTAAAACATGGTCAGATAGATTAGTTTGTGAACTGCTTGACTAGTGCATTACCATTTAAAACATGATCAGCTAGATTAGTTTGTGAACTGCTTGACTAGTGCATTACCATTTAAAACATGGTCAGATAGATTAGTTTGTGAACTGCTTGACTAGTACATTACCATTTAAAACAAGATCAGCTATTAGTTTGTGAACTGCTTGACTAGTGCATTACCATTTAAAACAAGATCAGCTATTAGTTTGTTAACTGCTTGACTAGTGCAGTACCATTTTTATTGCACCACACCACAAACTAAAAAAAATAAAAATAACAAAATTATAATGAAATAGTTTTTAAATTCTGAACTTTTTTTTTATCTTACATTTATTTAGATCTATCAATCTTAAGAAAACTCTGACTAACTAGTCAAGCATTAATCTGAAAGTCATTATTAATGCTTTACTTGAAGTTAATTATACTTAATAATTAGAGTTTTAAACTATGAAATTAAACCTCTAATTTCATTTAGTCTACATATAAATTTAGAAAGTTTTTTTGTTTGTTTTGAAAACTATTTTATAACTTAGGCTTACTGTAAATTACTCTTTTGTAATGTTAACATTGTCATACAATTTTTCAAGTAAGAATTTTCTTTACAAATGTAGTTTATATTTCTTTCCACTTCAAGTTCAAATACTTGATTTTTTTTTTTATTCAATACCTGAGTTTAGTATTTTTTAAATACTATTAGTAGCCAGAAAAAAATAATTTAGTTATATATATATATATATATATAATTTTTTGTTAGATATATTCAGTTACTTTTATATTTTTATTTATTACTTCTTTTTTTTTTTTTTAAATTTGAAATTGTTCAAAGTGTTTCACAAACTTGCAGATTAGAACTAAATAAGAACATGAGGAAAATGATAGTACATAATTGATAATGTGTAATGAAGGAAATGTTATTTAGTAAAGGAGACAATGTTAGCTTGTAAAAATCCTATTTGTTTTCCTAAACAAAATGTCTGATGCACTATCTATGGCAGCCAAAATATGTTCACAAACAACATCTGTATTTTAAAATTTTCAAATACTAAATTGCATTCAAACTATTCAAACTGTTCTTGATTTTTTAATATTCACACAGGGTTAGTATTTTATGATTTTTTAATTTTTTTAATTATTGTTTTATTGAGGGGCATATAGGTGATTATTGGTGAAAGCTCTTTAAGGCTGAGCTGGAGTCCATTCCCTCATTTTATTCTACAGGCTTTCACAAGTACTTGTTAAATCAACAGATCAAGTAAATTTTCTCAGTCAATAGCTATAGACAAGACTATGTATAACAAGCAAAAAAAATAGAATGACTATATTTGTGCTTAGGGATTTTAGAAAAAGACCACTTCCATCAAGCTTTTATAATCAGTGCCTGTCATTTACTGTGCGAAATGCTGTCCACATGCTACCCTTATTAACTAAGATGCTCAAACAAATGTGTATATACACATATGTAACAGATTTATTTCTATTGCATGTTGTAAAATGCATCTTAATGTTTGAAAAACAAAAAGAAACAAGTATTACTTGAAAACAAATTACTCAGAACTGCTAATACTAATGTATATTTTGTAAATCTGAAGCATGCTAAATTATTGATATCCATACCACCAGCAAGATGAATCTTGCAAAATATTTCCGAAATTGTAGAAATGTCAACTATTTAAAGAATCACAACTAAATTGGGTTGTATTCTGAAATGTTTTTGATATTCTTTGTTTCCTTTCATTTCATGTTCTGCTCTATCTTGTCCTCGTACAAACAGCTTCTGTAAGTAATTTTTATTTTGTTTACTTTGACTCAATATATTTCTTAGATTAATTTCACATAACATTTAAAAGTTATTTTACTCACACAGATCAATTAGTCTTGGGGTAGATATGAACTTGTTGTCATTAATAAAAAAAATGATCCCAACACAAAACCTTCATTCAAACATAATCTTGCAAATTAAGAAATTTTCTGATACACTGAGAATGGTGTCTCACAGTTATTTAATGATACAGGATACATTTCTTGAAAACATTGTTATACCCTTTTTAAAAAAAAAATTATTGTAATATAATATCTATTTTGATATTAATTGTTTTATTAAAACAACAACATGAAAATCAACAACTTTTCATTTTGAATTTATTTTTTGTGATGATTATGTTGGACTGTGCAAATATTTATTTACTAAAATGTATTTTCATATATAAAGATATCCACTAAATATCTTATATTTATTTGTATTAATTAGTATGACAAGGCTTTCAATTTGTATTCTTGCTCTTTAATTATATCTGATCAATGAAAACAAAGTTTGTATAAATGTATACCAATATCTCCATTGACATTATTCTTTATCACACCATATTCACAGCAGTGTTATATTACAAAGTGGAGGCAAGCAGGCTGTAGTAGAATATTTTTCGGAAATAGAATTCTATACTAATAAGTGTCACTTGATTGCAATGACTCATTGACTGAAAGTTAAAACAAAAATGTCAAATGAACTGGTGGATCTACTTAGACTGAAACTCAATGGCGGAAACTATACACATTTTTTTTTTGTGTGGAAGGAACAACATTAAAAAAAAAAAATCAACGAATGTATTTAAAAACAAAAAAGGGTATATATTGAGTATACTACGTCCACTAACTATTCTTGGCCTTCATTTGTACCGTTACTATTGTTATGTCCCTTGCATCAATCACTCGAAATCCACACGGGTACAACTATAGTACTAGGTGTTGTAGCCTTGAAGCCATTATATATGTTTCGACTTACAACGACCAACTTGAGTTTACCGGCTTTGTGCGTGTGTTGAGACAGCTGATTTGTAAGACTAAAACACGTGGGACTAGTCTGTATGTCTCTCTCCCTAGTGACCATGCAGAAAGACATGAGCAGTCTTGTGTGGAGGCACGATTAGAAACAAACTTATTTGTATCATTTCTTTAGAGTGTACACTTCACATAATGAACGTGTTGACTCTATACGCACTTGTTTCTCTTTTCTAAGCTTCCCCTGAAAACAGTGATCAAAGTACGGCCTCGATTTATTCTCTTAGGTTGACTTTTTGTGTCAGTATTTGTTAGAGAAACAACAGCGTTGTCATTGAAATGTATTGCAAGAGAAACCTCATCCAATGAAAGCTTTCAAATAGAAAGAGACAGTATTTAAAGCAAAAAATAAAATACAGACAGAACAGTCACTACATTTATAGACAGTAGTTTGTTGAAATATTAATATCACGGTCGTATGTAGATTTACTCCGATGGTGCCTTTCAACTGCCCTGGTCTGATTTAAAGTAGAATGAATCTACAAGATGTGAACACTACACTATAGCTAGCTTTAGGTTCTACCTAATGATATGTGAAGCCCATGACTAATTCAACCAGCCAATCAGCAGTGAACTTTTATACTGCGTTATGGGGCCAAGGCTACAGCCTTACAGACCTGTAGGAGAAAAATGCCTTGCTGTGATCGTCCACCCTCCTTCTCCCCCCCCCCCCTCATAAAATCATTTACGTTTTCTCTCTCTGTGTCTCTCTCTCTCTTCCCACTCACGACGCACCACTGCCTTCTCGTGGGTTGAGAGGTCAATCAACACGTTCGCCGAGTGTGTGTGTTTGCGCGTGAGTGTCGGCTGCTTTGTGCTTCTCTTTATAGATTTCACGTGCGGCCTCGATCTACGGCCGGTATCGTTTCTTGTATTGTGCCCATTTAAACAAGTAAAATGAAATAGTTACACAAAAATACTTGCATTGATTGTTTAGTCAGTTAAATTTGCCAATATGTCTTTAACTTAGATCATGCATCGCTACTCGCTAATGTCGTCACAAATAGCGGTTCTTTGTAAAACATGGTATCGACCACGACACTTTATCGATACTCACTGTGGTCGAAGACTGAGCACATCGACCAGCGTGTCATGGTCGGTGAAGAGAGATTCTGTGCTTAGAGGGATAAAAACAACAAGGAACTTGAGTCTGCGGTGGATGCAGTGTGTGTGTATTTTTTTATTTTTTTTTTTATGCCGTGCTATAGTGCTGATAGTTGTTATTCTTTTAATAAGTGAAACTTGCGAGTGTGTGCATGCGTGTTTTCTAGTCATGTTGTTTTTTGGACTCGTTTAAACTGACGCCTGCTGTCCTCAGTGTTTAGTCACTCTTGTTGATGGCGTTTCTTGGTCACTCTTTTTTTTGTTTCTTTTAACTCTTAAACAGATTTTGACTTGGCGACTTTTTGACTTTTATTTGTTGATTGAAAACTGTTGAAGGCGAACTAGAACTAGAATTGAGATGGTTAGTTAGAGATTTCAGTGAAGCCTGGACTTTTCTTGAAACATTCGAGTGTCTAGATCTAGATTGAAAGCTCTGTTGTCTTGTGTTCATTCGTGATTTCATTCACATGTCAGTGGCGCTGTTCACGTGATCCTTTTTTAAAAAATATAAATCCTCTTTACTTATATGGTATTGCATTCCTTATTGTTTTGTTGTTAGTAATTCGATCTGGATACTGGTACTTATTGTGTTAGCTAGTCATGTTGCTTAGGAAATAGACAGGGATCTGATGCTCAGTAACTTATCGTATAATCTAGTTTGAAGTAAAAACCGTTGTTGTTTTTTTGTTTGTTTTTTTGCCTTGTTAAGTGTTTTAGCAGTTTTGTCATATTCTTTTGTGAGCCTGTTGAATCGTGTTTTAAATATTTTCTATTTTCTTCCATAACAACAACAAATGATGGATTATTGTTTCTATTAAGTTTTGTGTCAAGATTTAGATTTTAAGCACAGATCTTGGATGGTTGTTTCTGTGTTCTTAAGTACTTAAGGCTGACATACAGGAGCATCATTTCGACTAATAGTTGCATGAGCTATTCCTTTTGATTCCCTAACCATGTCGGAACAGCTACCCGTCGTTCAACCCACGGCCGCCCCACGCGGGCCTGCACCGCCACTACCAGAAAAGCCGCCCTCAGTGGCAGAGCGTACACGTCTTCTGAGATCTAGTTTTCGCAAGGAAGACATAGATAAACCCAAGGTCCCGGAAAAGCCTGACAACAAGAGCAAGGGCGCTGACCTGAAGGGCTCCAGTGCCTCTATCAACGGGGACCGTTCGCCATCTCCGCCACACAACGCCCCCTCCACACAGAAACCGCCAGTGCCTGAGAAATCCCCAGTGATTCACAATGTGGACAGTAACAAGGAATTCAATGGCAGGCCGTCTCCTACTGGTCCACAGCCTGTAGGTATCCTTTCTGTTCAATACACACCAACAAGTTATTTTTAAAGTTTAATACTACCAGGATACCTCTAGTGTCTTTGTTGTTGTTGTGTTCTTGAATCCCCCTTTCCCACTCTAGTGTCTTTGTTGTTGTGTTCTTGAACCCCCCCCCCCCCCTCCTTTCCCACTCTAGTGTCATTGTTTGTTGTTGTGTTCTTGAACCCCCCCCCCCCCCCCCCGTTTCCCACTCTAGTGTCTTTGTTGTTGTGTTCTTGAAACCCCCCCCCCCCTTTTCCCACTCTAGTGTCATTGTTTGTTATTGTGTTCTTGAAACCCCCCCCCCCCTTTTCCCACTCTAGTGTCATTGTTTGTTATTGTGTTCTTGAAACCCCCCCCCCCCCCCTCCTTTTCCCAAGTCCCAAGCATCACAACCATTACATACAATACAAATATTTGACGATGTAGACTCCATGTTGAACCAGTCTGATACAAAATCGTGATAGCCATCTGTTCACATAATAGATAGGTTTTCCCAATCGCTTTACACAATGACGCATGGTGTGAACTATGTGACACTAGTCATCTATTACAGTCCTGGGAAACACGTTGAATTTGGCAACACTAGCTATTGAATGCCAGGTGACTTTTTTGTCTGCTACAAATGGACTGCAGTAATCGTCTAATGCTGAGCGAAATGTCATTGAGGTGTTTGAACAATTAGGCAGAATCGAACAACTTATGTTCATTAGAGTATGTATGTTTGCCTGACATACAGATCCTACAAGTAGAATTGTATTATATTTCCCAGAACACAAGAAGTACATCTACGACATAATTGCAATAATTAAATGCATGCATGTTATTAGAACTATTTTCACTATTTTACGTAGGTATGTGAACCCAGCTGTTTTTATCTGTTATCATGTCTTATCTAACACGAGACATTTGTCTTATGGGAGATGGAGGTCTGTTTTCTTATTGTACAGAGTTCTCCATTGTTTCTTTCTTAGCCCTTTTTCACTTTGCCAGTATGTCTACGCTGGTCTATGCAGCACTTATTGGGGCTGAGAGCGCCCCTGTCATGTCACGCCGTCCTCCTTTAGCTTGTTGGTTTACGCTCGTCCCTCATTAGGGAAAGGTTCTCAAACCAAAACCAGTTGTCCAACAGTGTCTCTATACTGTCCAACAAAATGCCATTCACTAGAACCTTTTTTTTTAAAGTTTACGATTCTAGATTTTATGACGTACGGGCACATGGATTGTACGAATAGTCTTAGACGCTTTCTAATACATGTAAAGTAAGTACAATATCTCGTTTAGAGGCTGGCACATTTTGTAGTTCCAAATGACTCATAACGATTTTGTGTGTGTATTGTTTGCCCTACATTAAAAAAAAAGTATCTACATGAAGGTACAATCTAAAAAAAAACATTTTTCACCACTCTAAAAATACCCGGTAGGTTAGGTTTATTTTTCTTAGAAATGACGCGTAGATCTTATGGGATATTATATAGTATCCTATTCGCGTTTGGTACAAACAACTTTTTTTCAAAAAGTCATTTCTTTTTTTGTTAAGGGTTGGTTCAAAAGATATACAAGATCTAGATATTATTTGTATTTTCTGTTTCCCAATTCTAAAAGTAGCTCTATGACAATACCGGAACATTTGAGACTCGCTGGCTTGATACAAGTTGTGTTTTCTTGGGACTAGAATGCCAGGAATTCTCCCTCACCCATCCTGGTGCGATGCTATAGGCACAGGTGCCTAGTCTTATCAGCGTCCTGCGGGAACTTGTTAGTCTCAGACCCTCAACCCTTCACCTCGTCTTCCGGCTCATCAAGGCTACCTTGTATTTCTCTGATGCTTTGCCGACGTAATGGTGCTCGACTTGACAACTTATCACGTTACCATAGTAACTCCTAGTCTTACTTTGCGTTTTGTTTGTCTATTCTGTGTGTGGCTGCTGTGCTACAGCTAGTTTTAAAAAGATTGCTCTCAATACGGGAAGCGTGGTCGAGAGGCTAAGTGCGCATGAACTTGGCTCGGCTACCTAGAAGGGGGCTTGAGGTTCGACACCCGACTCGGGCAGAGTTGCGTTTACTGAGCGCCTAAATGCAGCACGGAAAACCAACTCCTAGATACCCCCTCCCCCCACCGGTTTACAAATGAGATTGGACCAAAGCGCTCTGAGCATGCTATAAGCATGAAAGTAGCGCTATATAAAAGCTATAATAATAATACTCACGTCCCCTTCCCAGTGTTGTTGACTCGGGATCTGGAAATAAAATATTTGACATGTTTTCTGTTAACGAAGCTTCATTTCTGTACAGGCCACACGTTAAGCTAGAGACACGGGCTGGGGAGTGGGATATATTTTGCTGTAACACTTCTTGTTAAGTTGCTGAGTAACCCTAAAAGTAATGGAGAGAGAGAGGGGGGGGAGGCTGTCGGAGATCGAAATACGAACTAGCAGGTCCACTCAAAAACATACGTATTACTGCGAAAGGCGCTATTTACTCGACCCTGTTAAGCGCAGCCATTTCCATCATCTAATTAACTAATCCAATTATATAAATTAGCATGTGCAGCTGGAGATGTATGTAGATTTCCTTGCAACTAGATCTAGAAGTAATATTAAATTTTGCTGTAATTTAGTAAGCATTGGGGCATTTTCCTAACTTTATACTTCCTATCAAACCCAAGTTCAAGTGCTCCGGTGTATTTTCTGTCATCAATACCATGTTGTTCCATGTTAGATAGGAGCTTCAGCTATTGGTTTGTTGTCAGGTCGTCTGTGTGTCTATCACTTGGAGATGGATCCCACCTTTGTGTCGAGTTTTAATAATAAGCTTTAGTGCAACATGTCTTGAGGAAACATCTTAAATATTGTACTGATTTTAGTTTTTATAGAGGCTTATGAATTGGTCCAATTACCGTCCGAAATATTGCAGCATTTTGTCAAGTGTTTATGCTAATATTTTGATTCACATAAGAATGATCTTTCAGTAGGAACGTGGCATGGATTCTCTACTTTCTTCTCCTATCATATTCAGTTCAATGGTTAGAAGCCGTTGTGGTTTGTTTTCTTACACGTACACCAATGATACTCCAGGAAGAAGTCTCGTGTACAAGGGTGTACAAAATAGGTAACAATATAAAGTGGAGATATAATCTCTTTTATCTCTGACAAACACTTCTATCATGTTTTGATGTCTGTCTAATGAGACTAAAGGAAAAGATAAATATATCATCTTCAGAAATCCTGTAAATAGATCTATGTATAGTTTATGGTAGGTAATACATACGTATGAAAAGGGATTGTCTCGCTTTACTCTGCACATTTCTTGACCATGTTCTGGCCAATACTTTTTATGCTCACACAAAGAAACACAATCACGGAAACATTAAAGCTTTTGAAAATTCTCGGTTATCTACCCTTTTTAGTGTGCTCGTTTCAACCCATCAATTAGTCACTAGCTATTTGAATTTAATTCGATCATATTTGCAGACATTGCTATTTTATGAAATAATTAAGAAAAATTGGTCATAAAATCATTTTCGAATTTTTAAAAAATTATCTTACACTATTCCAATGTAATTAACATATTTATACATGAATATAGCATACCTTAATCAAATTACTTTATCTTATAGTGTTGTTTTTTTTTATTCATCTTGTAGTTCTACTTACTTAACACTCTCATTAGACAGTAGTATGTTTAGTCACTTACAAAAAAAATATGTGGATGCCAGTGAACCAGCATCTCATTGACTCTATTTTGCATCATATGCTTTATAAGCCACATTGATCGTCAAATTCTTCTATGTTAGTTGAGAGACTTTATATATTTGTAACGAAGCCATCTTATTTTCCCTAGAAACAAGCACCATGTCCATTGACCTGTACTTCGTTGTGGTGTATTTAAACAGCTTACATTCTAAAAGATTTCATAGTTTTGTTACATTTTATTTTGATTTCAATAACACGTGCAACACCCACACACCGTGAACATGATTTACATGCTCCATGAGCAGAAGATCGTAAATACTGTTTCTATATCCTACAGCCAGTATGTGAACGTGAGCTGTTCACTTTCATCAAACCTTTATCGGTGGTCTCACGCATTCAAAGTAGTGTCAACTTCAAGAACCTGGGCCAGGAGCAGCTTGAATTTAAAAAATATGATGTATTTGGCAGCTCTTACGCTGTGGTTCTAGGGCGCCTGTTTTTCCTTGTTGTATGAGTACAGTACGGGCGCTTGGGGTTGTTTAGGTTGGAGGGCGGCGAGGCTGAATAAAATGCTTTGATGGAGGCGTGGGAACTGCGAGGTCGTGTGTTCAAAAACACGCAGACAGAAGACGGAAGGATGGGTGGCAGAACATTAGCTGGCTACGTTCTAGCAGATGTTAAGTCATTCAATATGGCGAGTTAGCGGGGAAGTCAGCTAGGCTAGAATCAAGTTTAAATGTTCAGGCAAATTTAGACCCCATTTTGCCGCCATGTGCATTTTGTAAAGGCTTGACAAGTAGAGAGTGTCGACTTTTTGTCTTTTTACTTTCAGTTAAAAAAAAACAACCTGTTGGGCTGAATTAGAGTCAAAAAATGTTAAACCCAATTCATTGCTACATCAACTGCAACATATTCATTCATGCAACCTACATACATAGTTTTATTCTTAAAGTGGATACACTTTGTGGTATTGTTTGATTGGAGCACAAGTAGCTAAGGAGATTGATTTGTAGCTGTAGAGTATTCAGTTTGTGTAGTGTAGACTATTAGTCGTACTATGCCAAGTACTAGATTTAGTTACCGGGAATGCAGATCGAATGTAGCGAGTTCATTATCTAATGGTGGGTGTAAGTAATTGTGGAGCCTCTTCTAGTTGTATCTCCCTTGGACTGGTGTGAGTCATTAAGTGATGGTCTAGCCCTTGTCACCACTTACCCCCTCCCTCCCTCATGTACACAGACAACAGCGTACTGGCCTGGGCCTACGTTTAGCGTTGTCTGCTGCAGCGTGAGCCGCCATTCAGAAACGAGAGAGCGATTTTTTCAAATAGTGAGTTGTACATTAGCAGAGAGTTCATTCCTAGGATTAACTTAGCCTGGACAAAGTGTGCATCTTGTCGGATTACTTCTTGGAATCATTGAGTGAATCAAACTTTTTGACCATTGGTTAGACCTTCTTAAAAACAACAACAACAAAAAAAAAAGAACAGGTAATTGTGTGTGCGAGTGTTGTTGGACTAGATCTAGATCAATTCACCTAGTGGTCAGTGGCAAGCATCTTTAATGTTGATGTCGTACACCATTCCAATAGATCTAGCAGAAAAGTACGTTTACTTTCAATTCAACACTATTTTATGATGATTAAATGACCTAACCTGACTGACTAGAATCTAGATGTGAATGGTTTCAATTTGCACATCTTTTGATCTTGACAAAGATTAGATTAATTCGCTGCGTCTGGGGGAGGGGGGTACACGTCTTGTACACGTTTTTTTGTTTTGTTTTGTTCCTCCCACTTCCCATTCTCGGATCCAGTTGAACAGTTGCACTTTTATTCATAGTCGATGACATTACTTGAATCAATAAAAAGTTAACCTATTAGTGTTAATTACTTATTTTTATTAGCGGCCCCCGAAAGGGGAAAAGACGCTATTAGTTTTGTGTGAAATGTCTGTCCGTCTGTCCCGTTTAGATCTCGTAAACTAGAAAAGATATTGAAAATCCGACATAACAATATTTTAGACCATTCAAAGTTCTGATGCAACAGCTACTCTTTTTTTTTACTGAAAGCGAAAAATCTTAATTTTTAAAACCAGTTATGCAAGCAGTTTTTAAAAGAGAAAAAGCTAATTAGTATGCATTATAAGTTAAACTTAATTTAAAACGAATAATAAACTGTGTAAACTTCATTCTTCTAAACTTATTTTCATTGCGGAAATTTTTTATTTTTTTTTGAGAATTCGAATAAGCGATTGAGACTTTTCAAAACAATTAGATTATAAGACTTAGGCCAGGGGAGGCGCGGTGGCTGAGTGGTAAAGCGCTTGGCTTCCGAACCGGGGGTCCCGGGTTCGAAGTTTGAATCCTGGTGAAGACTGGAATTTTCAACTTTGGAATCTTTGGGCGCCTCTGAGTCGTTGTGCTGGCTACATGACACCCTCGTTAACCGTAGGCCACAAAAACAGATGAACTTTACATCATCTGCCCTATAGACCACAAGGTCTGAAAGGGAAACTAGTTAGGCCAGGTTCACATCTAACTTAACATTCACTTTCACCTATTCTTTGATCTGCTGGACCGTTGGGGCACTACACAAGATCTGTTAACCTTCATTCTCCATTCTTAGCTCTCATTTGTCTTTGATATAATTTCATTCGTATGTTCTTTCTGAAAATATTGAAGCCTGCCTGGGTGGACCACTTCGGGGCCGATTTTGAGTTTGTGTCTCCACACAAACTGTCTTTTGTAACCTTGTTTTATATTCAAAAGAGGAATTTAACCCTTGCAGTATTTGATGGTTGTGGCAGTGCTTGGCTCGGTTCTACCCTTAGTTAAGATTTTTTTAAAATACAATTTATATATATTTAGTCAATAGAGTCAGTTTATTTCTATACTATCAGTATCAGCAAGTTTATTTCTATACTATCAGTATCAACAAATTTATTTCTATTCTATCAGTATCAACAAGTTTATTTCTTTACTATCAGTATCAACCCACAAAAGTAGCTGTTTATTTGATTCCACCAAGTTCTCCGACGCTTTTTTTTTAAAACATGAAACGCAATCGTTGCAAACATTTACAGAATGTAATAAAAAATGTATACTATTTAGTTTGATTGTACCATGCTAGCCATCACTCGTACAACGAAACGAAGGAGCATTAGGACAGTTTTTGTCGTTCTTAAATAATGACCAAAAAAACAAACTGTCTCGTGTTCTTCGTATTACTCTTGACCTATTCTTTTCCTGGTGTCCGATATGCTATTTATCAATATTCATTCTTATTGGTTATTTGATGAAAGTCTAAGCCTACGGTGTGTAACAGATGGTCGAGAGCTAGAATCCCGGCGAAGGTTGTCATTTATTTAGGAAGAGCATATTGACTAGCATACAAAGTTGTCTTGAGAACTGCAATCCGTCCATGAGCACCACTTAGCAGAGAAACTGTACGGTGTGGTATAAGCCTGATTTTGATAAAGAACACATTTTGTAAACTGTACATTTATACCGTCCATTTCGTGACAAGTTTTGGAAATTTTTACCGGCGCTATTATTTATGATTTTCTTAAAGCTCTGCTGTAACGTAGGTCTGTGCCAGTTTTCTTTCTTTCTACTTTTTCCTCCATGTAAGTTTTCTTCTTTCAAAAAATTTTTTTTTTTTTTTTTTTTTTTTTGAGGACTAGGTGTACGCCCATGACCTCGAAAATTGTGTATGCAACAATCTCGTTTTTTTACTGGCACGTGATGAGATCGCTCGAGTCATAAAGCAAGACTTCCTCATACTCTATAGACTTGAGAGAAGCAGCGTTTTGTGATGGGCGAGTAATGCTCAGAGCAATATTTCCGTGGATCTAATCCTGCCTGTGTTGTGAGAAGACATTCTTCTGTTTGGAAAGCGTTGCACTTAGCATTAGGCGATTGCAAGCTGTGTTACGGAACTCTATTTTGGTGTTTCTGTACTTAAAGTTTGTGTGTAGCCCTCACTGACAAGACAAAGAGAGAACTATACTGCACATTGGGAAAAAGGTTTTCTTTATGTATTCTGGTCACTCAGTTCTTGTCTTTCGGAAAACTGATAACCAGGAGATTGTGTATTAGTTTGGCTGCAAGCACATTGCTCTTTACCAGTTTCAAAATGTATTGTTCAAAAGTTAGCTTCTAGAGTGCTTTAATGAATCATGTTGTTTGAAAGTAATTGATTAGTTCTAGCGAGGTATATTTGTTATTAAATGTTCTGTTTAATGTTGAAATGTTACATTGAATATCTGCCCTGTCCTGATATACTATTATTTGTAGTATTGTAGCGTGAGACTTGGATAGACCCGTCCAGTTTTATACTTTCAACTCTGACTGCTAATTAAATGAACTTGCTCTCATCTTTCTTGGATGTTGTTTAGATTGTTGCTGTACCACTTCAACTTATCCAATCGCCATCAAGTTTTGCATACACACTCATGATCAATGGCAACACATACATCAGTCATATATCAACCGATTAGTTCTTTAATTATTTCTAATTACTTATTACTTAATTTTATGTATAATAAACAGAAAAAAATGTACTAAGTTAAAGGCCTTCCGTGTAGATAAGCCTTGTGTAGAGAACTAGGCGCTAAGAATTGAAAGATAGAGTAAATAAAATAATTCAATGTTGATGTCACGATTATGTCAAAGACTGTATGTGCATTAATGAATTACAAAGAAAATTTTGCAATGGATTTGTGAACAACATTGTTTTCATTTCCATTTTCACAAATGATAATTATTCTGTATATATATATTTAAATATATACTAGACATAATTTGCCCGCGGGTCTTAATTTGCGTATCACTTTCGATATAGTCACTGAGAGTTTTGTAAACAATTAAACGAAAAAATAATTTTACAAGTAATGGGAATGCGTGAATGTAAAATTAGTATGAAAGGAGCTATCTAAATAGCTAATGGACTTAAATCCATTTTTTCAAATATAAACATTTGCTTGTAGACCTACATATATTTGATTAAAATTTGAAATGAATATACTTAATTTTGTATGTTCATGTATTAAAGTATAAAGTAGATCTAGATCTTGAATTAGACATAGATCTATATCTAGACTAATCTAGAGTTCAATCTGCGCGTGAAGGCTTCGCTCTGCGCATGCGTGACCTTTTTTATTAGATTCATGAATGAAACTATTTGAATATAACACGGCTTCGCAGGCCTAGCGAACGAATGTATGAAAAATGCTTTAGAAAAACAAATTTGAATGTTAATTTGATTAAAATATGAAATGAATGAACTATAATTAGTATGTTCATGTGTTTAAGTGTAAAAGTATCTTTGCGAAGAGAAGTTCTTATCTTAAAGTTGAATTAGAGTTTTAGACCTAGGCCCTAGGAGAAATGTGTAACATTTCGCGTAATGTCTAATGAAAGAATGTTCTTCAGGAATTCTAAATTCGCAGATATAAGGACAATTTTTATGTAAAAATGCATTTGAAACACAAATTTGAAGTTTAATTTTATTAAATAATGAAATCAATAGAGTATATTTTGTATTCTTATGTATCAAAGTAAAAAATTATCTGGGCAAAGTGTAGTTCTTAAAATTAGACCTAGATCTAGATCCTTTCGATCTTTTCATGTAAATATGGCCTAAATCGATGAAGTTATAATGCTTTCATAGAGTTGGAAAACTTTTTTTTGTTTTTGAGGGTCTTAAGTTTGTTTTAGGGCTACAATACATACACAACGGTCTAAGTTAGCACCCAAGGAACATTTCTGCCAAGTTTTATCAACATTGGTCAAACGGTTTTGATTTCTATTCATAACATACATACATACGCCTTACTTTCTACTTTATAAAGTAGATATATATTGTGACTTACAGGCGTTAGAGGCCGATCACCAATCTGAAAGTTACAGGCTAAAAATGCAAATAAAAAAAATTTAAAAAAAATAAAGTACAATACTATACTAAACACACCAAAGTGTTTTTTTTTAATTATCTACTTTTTAGTACGTTTTAATAAAACTTTTTTTTTACATTTTATTTTGGACAGAATTAGAGTTTGACATTTGTTTGTAAGATTCTTTCTTGTGTTGCCTCTCAGTAAATTAACGGAGGCATGCTGTGTGAGAATGCCAGACGTAAATGTATCAATGGATAGGCCTACAGCTTATATTTACCTCCTCCTTATCGTGCCTGCCTCCATGCTATGTGCATTCACCCCGCGCTTGGTAGAGATGACATCGCTAACGATAAAGTAAAGGATAGCTCTTTATCTTAGAGCGGCTCACGTGCGTCATCTTATATGAGTCAGTGCCGGCTTTAGACAGGTAACAGGAGGCTTGCCACAGAAACTTTCAACATTACACGTGAATATTCTAAAGATACTTAGTAACTGTAGACGAGACGAACTCAAGTTTGAGATCACATTGATTTGAATCAACACACATTTAAGAAAGCATTAAATATAGCGTGAAGTGTTACTTTAAGCCTTTGATAACCGTTTGAACGTTTGTTATAAACACAGATGTCTTCTTCAGAAATATTTAGCTCTCAAATGGACATTTCACTTTGTACACATTGACACGCAATTAGGCAATTTTTCTTTTTTAAAACTTTAAAACCTTATCAAATACTTTGTCCTGTAACCGCATTGTGATGTGTCAAGCATACAATTTTACTTGGGGTTAGGTCTATTAGTATTTTATTATTTAATTATTAATTAATTTTTTTTTAAACATCATTGGGTCTGAAATTCCACATTCTTCTTCTTGACGCTCATATCATTGGAATCAACGTGTAACTTTTCCATTAAAATTCGTTTAAAAAAAAAACGACGTTTGCTTGAACTTCTCGTTCACCTCTTCTTCCCCCCCCCCCCCCCCTTTCCCTCTGAAATAGGTAAGACTGGTGGAATCAGCTCCACTTCTGGTCTGCTAGTTTGATGAAGACCATCTTGTGAGTGTTGAATGTTTGGGTAAACTGTGCAGACAACCAGCAGCTGTCATAGGAGTGAAATGACTTCCCTCACGGTGCTTAGTTTCTCTATGGGGCTCCACTGTTCACCTTCAGCACAGACTTTCGTTGCCTTCAATAGCCTGGCTGTACTGCAGCCCTTGGCTTAGTGCACATGACTTGCACCAAACACAAGTGTGTGAGTTAAGTGGTGCGGGACGCTCATTTAGGACTGGACTCACTTCCTGTCCACATGTGCTCATAACGAGCTTGTTCTTCCGAATGTTGTAGCGTGAGGTGCTGAACATTTCCTTGAAGGATACAATCAGCAGGTCATGTTCATTCAGGCTCGACATGGAGGGGAAAGAGAAAAAGGTGAAACTACTTTCGTGTTCCTCTATCACATGCACGCACTGGAGTTTAGAGATAGTGCTAGATGTTTCTTCATGTAGTGATAGAGTGCTAGATGTGTATCTCCATGTAGTGATAGAGTGCTAGATGTGTATCTCCATGTAGTGATAGAGTGTTAGATGTGTATCTCCATGTAGTGATAGAGTGTTAGATGTGTATCACCATGTAGTGATAGAGTGCTAGATGTGTATCACCATGTAGTGATAGAGTGGTAGATGTGAATCACCATGTAGTGATAGTGTGGTAGATGTGTATCTCCATGTAGCGATAGTGTGGTAGATGTGTATCACCATGTAGTGATAGAGTGGTAGATATGTATCTCCATGTAGCGATAGTGTGGTAGATGTGTATCTCCATGTAGCGAGACTCAGTATTTGAAAGCAAATGTAGTAAGTTTCAAGGAGTCTGTGCGCCACACGTTTCACTCAGCACACTCAGCGATTCAGTCTTTATGTCCTGTTAAGTCTTCTCGAAATGAAACAACTCACGCTATTGTCTCACAAAGTAGGCCATTCAACAAAAGACTAAAATCTATTTCTACAAGTTCTATTAGGTAACAAGTTTATAAATAGTTTTTTTTAAACTGTTTTAATTTTGGCCAGCACTAATTGCCTTGAGGTAAAAGCTTGATTTAGTAACAAGAGAATACATTGACCATTCACTGTACGTAGAAAGATGCTGAGAGTTCTGTCCCATTCACTTAGACTCTGGATGTTTCAACGAAATCAATGCACATTTACTTGATCATAGTTCAATGTTTGGATCCAGGGGGTAAAAATCGTAAACAGTAGAGTGTGCGAATTAACTGAATTATTTGTTATATGGCCATTCTTTATCATTGAACTAGACATTACTTGTATGTATCTACGTTCGACAGTATTGGATATTTGACAGTCGATTATATGATGAGGCTTGGCAGTAACTTCTATTGATTTGTATCGATACAACAACAATTATCTGGATTTTAAGTGGAAACCCACCAAACAAGACGCAGAGACTTTGGACACAAATATAACTTACGTTCATTTTTAGTTGCTTTCTTAGATCTAAAAAGCCTTTGTATCGTGTGGCTGTCTGTGATGAAGCACGTCAAATTAAAAGCGCCATCGAGAATCCACACAAGAGTTGTCACCCTGCATTTTTACGTCCCTTTAATGTGTATTGTGCGTTCTGTCTAAATCCATTTCTACTTTCTTTCATTATGTTTGTATTGTAGGAAGTGAAATACACATTTAGCCTTTGTGCTTATTGGAGTTGGGTTGAAACACAAGCAAAGTAAATCTGGGTTTGCATTAGGTATAAAGACACACTGAGATATGCTAGGCACAAGTTCTAGGGTGTAAAGAGACCGCCTATAGATTGAACACTTCCCTTGTTAAGATAATTAAGATAACAATTAAGTGTACAATAGGATAACGTCTCACTGGGTTGAACTTCTCGGATAACACTGCAGTCAGTAGTTTACGGTGTCTATTCTGAAGTCTTGTTTACGGCTATGGACAATATTCAGATTGAAGAGGATTCACTGACTAAGCTGGACAACCAGGTAAGAATTGCTTACCTGAAAGGGAGTGACTTATGTTGACCATATCATTAGAGTGTTTGTAATGGGAGCGTGAGACCGCGAGTGTCCGTACTTTACTAGTCTTTTTACTTGACACTCGAAATGAGTAAAATTATCTCCTTGCCATAACACGTTAGATTTTACCTCAACCTTGTCATTAAATTGGTGGGAAGCGTGGTCGAGAGGCCAAGTGCACTTGGCTTGGCTTGGTCAGAGTTGTGTTTACTGAGCGCCTAAAGGCAGCACGGAAAACCTACTCCTAGATACCCTCTCCCCCCACTGGTCCACAAATGAGATTGGACCAAAAGCGAAGCATGAAAGTAGCGCTATATAAAAGCTATAATAATAATTTTAAATTCATTGATTCCCACGACAACAATCATTGAAACACATTGAAATGTCAATCTTAGTTCCTTACATGTATTGGTTCCCGCCATGTAACAATTCTGTAAACCCAACCAATGTCAATCTAGTGCCTCCTATAGTACGTTGCTTCTAATGTTTCAAATGACTAAGTTGGGTGTTGTGTTTCTTTCAAATGTCCTGCTGGTTCGTATTTGAACACTCACAAACACAGCAGGTACTAACGAACACATTGTATCTAACCACAAAAGTTTCTACAAATAATGCGTTTAAGTAATAGGTATCCATACCTAAATAGGTCATTGAATGAAAGAACTGACTTGAATGAATTCGGAAAAAATCTTCTCTCCAAATGGCTTCACAATAGCCCTGAAAAGTCGTCACAGTCTGTTGCGTACCTAGAAACCTGCACATGTCTGTGTGGATGGCAGAGAGCGTGGTTAGCAATCTTGTAGCAACATTTGCTTGCCTTCTGGCACCATGATTAATGTGCCGATTTCTAACAATTGTGTTCCAGCGTTAGTCTGTGTTCAGGAGCAGACACTTTGGATCGATGACTGAGACAAGTCCGAGATAGGAAGAGAGCTTTGGATGCAGTTGAGGAAACCAGATCGTAAGGATACTTGGTGGGCACTCGGCTTGTCTGTCAAGGTTCAATAGGCGCGTACTTTGGACGATTTAAATAAAACTTTGAGCCTACCATATATTTAATCAAATTTAGGGAGTAAGTCGCATCTTGCACAAGGTTTTGAGCGAGAGATCTAGTTCATGGCCGGGTCTATCCTTGTAGTGGGACAAGGAGACCTTAAGACGCACTGACCGCTTCCTTTGTGCAACGAAAGTCTCAGCGCGGTCGTCTCGTCACTAAAGGAGTTTCAGATAAGAGTAGCTACTACCATAGCATGTTACCTTGCAACCTCCAGTCGCATCTTTTGTTTCAAAGGTAGCAAATACAGCTCCAGACGTGAACTGTTCAAATACTTTCTACAAAGCACACACCTCCATACACATGTAATACTTTGTATCCTAATCTATACTCTAGGAATGCTCACCTAGCAGACATTATTGTCCACGACAATGCTCATTTGTCCGTAGCTCCGTGTTGTCACGTGACACGATACGCACCATTAAATTGACTGTCGCTTTTCTACCAAGCTAACCAAGTGCTATCATCATGTCACCACATAGATCTATGTACACTCCACTGTTAATTCACTTCCTGTGTTCCCCCAGTCCAATCCTTCCACTTCCTCGTATGTGTTCAACAACAATCTCATCAATCATCTCTTATTTTCAGCATATTGAAACCACGGAATCTGTAAGTATTGGAAACCACGTGTCACTGCCCGTCGTCTGCTCTTAACAGCTTTTCTTGTTTGACGTTTTGCTCGTTGAATCAGTTCAGTTCTTTTGTTTCATTATTTAAACGTCCTAATTTTTTCATTTCACATTTGTGTGATGCCATTTTAGTTCACTTTTGACATTGACATGCGATGTTTTTTTTTTTTTTTTTTTTAAACAGTTCACTATTAATTTAAATACATGTATGCAAATATTTCATTAAAACTTTTTACAATTTGACCCAATTTATGTACTGTTCTTTGGTATGAGAATCTCCTTTACACTAGATATGGACATGTCTAGATCTAGAAACGGCAGCAGTCTCTCCACCAAAATACATGTCAAAGTTCATGAAAGAAAATGATGTGATGTCATTTCATTGGCCCATCTCTCTGTTGGTCATTCTCTTTCCCTCTTTCATCTCGTGAGATTTGTTGAGCGTCAAATGAACGTTTCCATTTCTAGCCAGGTTACTTACTAGATTCTGTTTGAGATGACTTGTAGACCTGGTGCAATGGAATAGGATGGTCGTACAATAGTATGGTTTGTTTAGCTGTTGACCAGGGGTAGGGGGGGGGTGATTGTAGGAATGTTCGTACCAATTGTTAATTAGGCGTTTTCTTTAAAAAAAAAATCAAGAAAAAAACAACTCTGATTTTAGAAAAAAATGTACAGAAAATCTCAGTTTGCGATATTTTTGCATAGATCGAGAAGTTAAACATTTTATCTGGCTACTTTGATATTTGTGTACTCTACATACAAGTGAGCTGTTCACTTTAGAAGAATTATTTCCCTTGTCAAATGTCTACAGCCCTTCCTTCCCCACCCCTTCTTCACTATACCCAGTCCATGGTCTTGATAGTTTTACTGCTTGACTACACTAAACGTCTGCAATACACTACTAGGCTGGTATCTGTGTTCAGTGCATATACACAGTAGATTAGCCACTCTGTTGATACTGGAGATTATTCATCTAATCTAGATATGTGTATTATGGGAACTATCAGGCATCTAGTTTCTGATGGGAATTCTGTCCTCTACTGACTGTCCAGTGTCTTTTGTTAATGGTACTACTGACTGTAGTTTCAGTACTTTGATACCTGAAGGTGGTAAGGTGTTGCTGTTTGTGCATGTAGATATCTGTCAGTGCTAGAGATGTATTTCTCATTCTCTTTCTTGTTAAATGTGCACATCAAATATTTTTAAAATAAACTGTGCCTAATTGGTTTTCCTAATATTTTGACTTGACAAAATATATGGACTCAATACTATATCTAGTCACTAATCCAAGGTACATGCAGGTTGACTTTTCTAATATCTCAGTGTCTGTGTGTTATATAGTTTTGTTCTATCTAGGGAAAGTTTTATGTTGAATACTAATTCACATCATTTAGATGTAAAGTTTGAATGTTTTAATTGTATTAAGTTATTGCCTACATATTAGTATTGTTTAGTTTGTTAGGACTGTAAATATTCTGACAATCTGATGAGTCAGTTGCATGTGAATGTTTTCTGTTGTAGACTTGTCATTGGTTGATTGGAATGTCTAAACCTTGACTTATTTATTAGTTAATTTGATTCAAATGCATGTTGTCCTGTTTAAAAGCTCCAATGTTTTGTTCATGTTTAACAAATTCAATGTTGTGTTTGACTTTAAAGCATGTATTTCTCATCATTATTTGGTCTCATTCTGTAACCCTAGCTTGAAACTATCTTGGCCACTACAATGACTCCAGTGCACTTAGTTTGGACAACACATTGTGAGCCCTTTTGTTCATGTAGTCTTTAGACAAGAACAGATCTAAAATCTTTGTAGAAAGTGAACCAAAATGTTTCTGTAGCTAGTGAAAGCTTGTCAGATATCCATCCAATCACTGGGTGTAGAATACTTCTGCCCATCAGCTTTATGCCACAGTACTGAGAGGAGGTCCATATCATTATATTGGGACCACCTCCAACATGTCCACAGGTCATGTTGCAGTATCACTTTCATTTACTGATAGCTACAGTCTCTGGTGGAGAATATTTATATATATATACACACACACACACTAAATCTATGTGACTTTCTCTCTGTGATTCAGTCACTCAACAAACATGACTGAGTGGTCAGTTTGCTTACTTGATATTAGCTGATAATGTTTTAGTTTTAAAGAAATTGAATAGGGCTGAAGAAAACAAAACCTTGCCCAGTAGCAGAGAGAGCATGGTTCTCAAATTGTTTGTTAAGGTGAGACAACACAGTCAAGTGTGTCATTTCTAGCCTCCTCCCAACCTGTTTGTGTTACATCTAGCTAGAAACAACAAGTCTCTGGCTGTATTTCTATGGAGAGGCCAGAGATTGAGTGGGGTGTACATCTGAGATGGCTTCAAGACAATGTTATCTCTGTATCCCCCCTCCCTTCTGCCCTGTCAGTCCTCCCTCCCTCCCTCCCCTCATGGCTGAGTCAGGTATTCTCACATCATTGTGGGTGTGGTGCTTTGACATTCTTGTAGGTGTAAGTATTTGATCGAACTATGTTAAGATCTTTATAAGAAGCAGAGAACCTTTCATTTGATCCTATTTCACAATATTAGTTAAAGTCTGGTGTATGTGAACCCACAAAATGTGAGCAAAATGAGCAAAGTTTGAACAGAAAATCATTTGATCAGCTTAAAATAGTGCAAAAGTTTGTAAGACATGCAGCTGAAAGAAACTGAATCCCTTAGAAGAATTACAGATTCTCTCTAGTCCTTGCTACTTTCAGTCATATAGTAGTCCAAGTAAATGACACATTTGTCATTTTACTAAGCTGCTTTGATACAAGATTTAGAACCACTGGTATTCAGAAACACTGATAAAAAAAAAGTCTTGCTATTGTGCACATTGCATGTATAGGAGACAACAAACAAATTCATAGTGCAGTGGCAGCCTTAAGCTTAGTCAATGTATTTGCAGATACAAATGTTCAGTAGCAGGCTTGCTTCTTGAACTTGAATAAGGTTTATTGCTTTGACAACAGTTTTGAAATAGTAAGCTGTATTTCTAAGGAGTTATTTATTTATTACATTATATTGATAAAATATTTATACAAGCTTGCAAATAAATTAAGATTTTGTTATATCTTAATTATTATAATACATCTTAAAGGACTTATAAAGACAACAGCATTGGCTGAGTGGTTAAGCGCTTTGCTTATATATATATATATATCATTGGCATTGGGATATGAAAATCAAGGATGAATGTATTATTTCACTTGACTACACAGATCCAGTTGAAATAATGCTAATCTGTGATGACCTATGACCTACATTCGAATATGTGTTGACTACTTGAAGTCTTGAGTCCAAGTCAGTGAATGTTTAACATTGAGGTCATGTATGTGCAGATTATAATGAACAGTAGACTACTACATTCTTATCTGAGTAAACATCTTTGTTGACATATTACTTTGTAACTAATGTGTGTGTCACTCAAGGAACTTTGGCCCTACTTTAAGATTTATCACTTCTACTATTAGGCCTGACTGGTTGTAGTGATCTGGAACATTTTAATGCTAGCAGCTAGAGCTTACATGCTTTAGACAAACTATTTGTTAGAAGATGTGCATTTTTTGTTGTCATTTAGAGTAGAAATTATACTGACATTAAAGAGTATTCATTTCAAAATTAATTTATTCTGTACACTCGTTAGATCAACGCAGCAAAAAGAGATGCATTTTTTCGAGCCGGAGGTGACGGGCCAACGACAAAGTTTGATCCAACGGGACGCTATGTTGTAGGAGGAGACAGAGATCGTCAAATCAAAAAGGAAGATCCACACTCTGAAATGGAGAAAGAGAAGGAGAGAGAACGTAAATATGGTGCAGAGACTCGTAAGGAGTTGGAAGGCTATGTGGGCTTTGCTAATTTGCCAAATCAGGTGTACAGGAAGTCAGTCAAGCGTGGATTTGAGTTTACGCTCATGGTAGTAGGTTAGTATGTGTTTATTTTGTGCAGACCCTGAATTTTAAAATTGAAAATGTTCATTTTTTCTTTAAAATACAGCGCATGCACCATTTTAAAACTATTTACTAATATAAAAGGCAATATATAATATAAAAGGCAAGGGATCACCAAAGTCAGTAAGGCAGCTGGTTGTTTTGTATATTTTTCAAAACATGTTTACTTATAGTTTTGATATTTCTCAAAATAAATTCAAATAACTGAAGTGTTGTAGAAAAAAAGCTTTTTGTATGCACCTAATTAGCCACTATTTACAAAGCTTATTTCAACTGTCTCTGTCAGTCTGTCTGGTAAAAAGTGTGTACACGTTATTTCTCCAACACCCTTTGTGGGATTTGCAACTTTGCACAATTATTCATTGGCGTAGACAAGGCATGGATCAATAAAAAAAAAGGAACCAATTAGTCAATTACTGGTAATTAATTATTTTGTTTGATACCAACAAGGGAATCTAATTATTCAGTATTCACAGATATGGCTTAATTTGTTGGGTTTAGTCCCCTTTATTAATTGTTATCACTATTTCTCCCTCGCACATTATCCGGTCAAGTTGATACTTTAAACAGTTATTAATTGGTAATTATTTTGTTTGATATTGAAAAAGGGAAGAAATGTGTACATTATTGATGGATATAGATTTAAGGGGCAGAGTTCTTCCCCTTTAGATAAGCTTTGTTTTTTATGAAAAGGATTTTTTATATTTTGTTTTAAACAAGATTTTTTAGTCAGTGTTTAGTGTTATTTATTCCTATTGTCACTGGTAAAGAAGATGCCAAAGGCCCTTTAGACACTTGAAGAAAGGTAAGGACCTCTTCTAGAGGCCATGATTGAGAGATTGGCTATTCATTAATCCCTTTGTCTATAGGTGAACCATCAATTAGGTGACTATATCCTCATAACAATCAGTTCATTGAATACTTATAAATGTGAGCAATATATAATATCAGTAATAATAATAATAATAACATTGTCTGAACAACATAATCATGTCATTAACAATTTTACTTAGCCCTCATGTATTTATGGGGAGATGGAGGTATGATTGTGGTTGTTGATAGTTTGTAGCTCATAGTTTTTGATATTTGTACTTAAAATATTAGAAACCAGCCTTTTTACCTGCTTTGATTACCAATCAATGTCCAAGGGACTGCATCTGAGTAAAAACACTAACACTCTTACTTACTTAGTTAAGTCCTCCCGCGTCGTTCAGCACATTGGGCGGCAAACTGTCTAAAAAAGATCTGGCAATGTCTGAAGCCTCCTCCCACCTGGTGTCCACTCTTCTGAGGTCCTCCATGAAAGTGTGGCGGCAAGTTATACGAGGACGTCTCTGTTTGTGCTTTCCTCGTATTGGCCTCCATGTCATTACAACTCTTGGTATATGCAGTTCATTTTGTCAGAGAACATGTCCAGTAAATTTCATGCGATGCTCTGTCACTACCTCACTAAGTGTTCGACTTCCAGTTCGGCATAGGATTGAGACCCGATCTTTTTAACTGACTCCCAAAATCTGTCTCAGCCATTTTTGTTGAGCCACATTTAGTCTTTTCTCAATTTCAGCAGATGGCTTCCATGTCTCACATGCATATGTATAGTGTTGCTGTTGTGATGACGATTGTGTTGAGAAGGTTTATTTTTGTCTCAAGTCCAATGGCTTGACTTGCCCAAATAGGCTGCAGCCTTGGAAAATGCTCCCTGTCTTTCCTATTCTGCACGCTACATCATGGTAGGCATCCCCATCGTTTGTTATGATGTCACCAAGGTATGTGAACTTGTTTAACTCTTCAAGCTTTGACTTGCCAAGTTTGACTATCTTATCCAAGTTTATGTGGAGGCCAATTTTGGGTGCCTCTCTATCTAGGCTCTCTGTCATTTCTTGTATGCATTTATTTTGTAGCCCCGAGTAGTGCAACGTCATCGTCCAAGTCCAAGTCTGTCATTCGGTTTTGTTCACGCCATGGAATACCAAAGGCAGTCTGGTTCATTGCTCTCCTCATTATGTAGTCGATGACTAGTAGGAAGAGAAAGGGAGATAGGATGCACCCCTGTCTCACACCTGTCTCGATGCTAAAAAACTGGGTTGTTCCTTCTTCTGTTTTGATGCAGCAACTAGATTGACTGGATAGGTGTCATAGAATCTGGACAAATGTTTCTGGGATGCCGTATTCTCTATTTTCCATAGTGATTTTCAGTGGACACTATCGAACGCTTTCTTAAAGTCTCCGAAACTGATCATTAGCCGTTGTTGGTACTCGAGACTTTGTTCTATGATATTTCGTAGAACGAAGAACTGCTCTGCATATGATCTGCCATTTCTGAAGCCTGCTTTCTCTTCTCTCAGCTTCTCATCTACAGACAGCTGAAGCCGTCTCAACAGAACAGTGCTAAAAACTTTGCCCGGGACAGAGCCCCTTCAATTGTTGCAGTCTGCCAAGTCGCCCTTTTTGGAAGCTTTACAATCACTCCTTTTTGCCAGTCCTCAGGGACCTCAGAAGTTCACCAACAGAGATTTAAGAAATCAGTCATTCTGTTAACAATGCACTTCCCCCCACTCTGAGTGACTTAATAATATAAGAACTTGTTTTATCATGATGTAGATTTTACAGTCTCTACTTGGTGATTGTAATGTCATGTTACAGTTTTGTTTTACATTTTGTTTGCAAAGCTGGTCAGTGACAAAGGATCAACTTAGTAATGGTACTTGAAAAACTATGCACACGTTTGAATAATTTCACTACAAATATATTTGTTGCACCATAAGTTTACGTTTCTGGTTTTGTTTTTTGTCATCACAAGTTTTTGACATTCTTTCATATTTAGCCCAAACCTCCATAAAACTGTTGGGGATGATTGCAGTTAGGGTTGTAACTTGGGATTATCAAGACTGTCCAGACTGTCCAGAGTCCATACGGTATAACTAGGCAGCCATCCTGCAGTTGTGTGTGTGTGCATCTGTTTTACTATATTCATTATATCAATGATCTCTAAACAAATAACACAGGGAATCTACTTACATTTTCTAAAAAAAATTTGATGAATACAATAAGTTAGGAGAAAAGTCTGTAACATCCTCTGTTTGATTATTTAGGTGAGTCAGGCCTGGGCAAGTCCACGCTGATCAACTCTTTGTTTCTAACTGATCTCTACAGTGCTGCTGAATACCCTGGTCCATCACATAGAATACAGAAAACTGTCAAGGTGAGGGTCACATTTTTATAATGTAATAAGCTACATCAGATTTATAGGGAAGACTTACAGAATCATTTGAAAGCCTCCAGCCAGCTAAATGATCAATCTATTAATCAAGTGCTAGACTTGCTGATCATCACTCTAAAAAACAAAGAACTGGGTATATGAGAATGTTAATAATAAATGCAATCGCACTAAAGTTAAACAATATTTTATCTGAAAGAGCTTTTTAATAACGCATATATGAGATTAATAAATGCCTTTTATTTTTGTATGCACTAAGTACATCAGCTATTTTGGTTGGTATCATAAAACAGTGATCATTTGTTTATTTTATTTATTCTTTTGCTAAGCAGTTATCTCAAATTTACTGACACAATTGAAGGCACACAAAGATTTATTTGGTAACAAAGAAACAGACCTATTTGAAAATATTATGAAGTCTTAAATCTTTTCAAATATTAAAAGCCTAATTACAATTAAAATAGTCTTACCTGTGTAGCAAAGTTGCAACTGGTTGTGAACAAAGACAGTAGCATTGATTTTTAGATGGTTGATTTATTTATAAGCATAACAGAGGGCATAGAGACTGCCACATATGTTGTTTAAAATGCTTGGTGTTACTAAGATTTTTTTCTATGTGTAAACCTTGTTTCTAGTCATTAATTGTTTTTAAAATCTCAGCTACATTCTATCTTCTCTCTAGCTCTCACCTATTTCCCTGAGTTTCCAAACTGACCTGTGACTAATTACATTCCACAAACCGTGGTCATTGATAAATGACATTCCAGTCTACATCGATAGTTAAAGTTTATTTCTTTGTATACAGTTGGAGACTTGCTCCATTGTTCTCTTTAGTGCTTTTAGCCGCTTGTGATGGCGACTTATTTCAGCCTTGTGTATTATCAACTATTACTGTTACTGGTATTTTCAGTGACTGAAATTATACTATGTAAAACTGTAAATACTAAAGTAAAGCTCATTGCTGAAACAATGAAAAATGGATATACTTGTAGCTAATTAAATGACAGCATATGAAAATGACATTTAAAGAGAGAAAATAGAGATTTTAATATGAAGAAGTCTAAGGTGCAGCCATTAAATCTTGTAAATTTGGGTTATATAGTTTTAAAACAGGCCCTGAGTACAGCAGACTGATCAAAGCAATTCTTAGAAGTTTGCTAAAACAAATGCACATGTTACACCATGATAGAATTATTTATATTAAATCCATAATTTCATCTCTGGATTATTAGATTTGTTCTATTATTGCAATCATGTATTCTACCATAACATATTTTGATGTAGGGATTGTATTTGTTGTGTTGTTTCATTCTAACATTATTTGGACTTAAGGTTGATATTTGTGAAATTGTTTTGCTCATACTAATAATATAGCTGAATTGTTGAACTGAATACATACTGACTGTTTTACAGGTAAACACAACACAAGTGACCCTCAAAGAAAATGGTGTACAGCTCAGACTGTTGGTAGTTGATACTCCAGGATTCGGTGATGCAGTAGACAATAGCAACTGGTGGGTTATACAGGTTATACACAATTGATGAATGCAGTGGTTATGTTTTATTTGTATACGAATTTAACTAATGGTGCATTATTACATTATTATGAAATGATCCTGTAGATTATTGTTTGTAAAATCATCCATAAGATTTGTACTTTTGTTGCAATATTTAAATATAACAATATTAATATTTTTAACCTTGTGAATTTTTTTACAGCTGGTTGCCGATAACAGACTTTATAGATAGCAAATACGAGGAATATTTAAATGCAGAATCTCGAGTCAATCGTACAGCATGTGCTGACACAAGGGTCCATTGTTGTCTATATTTTATTGCACCTACTGGACATGGGTATATTTCAATCGTTTTATTTTATTGCAATTATATGCAAAACATTAAGAGTAATTTTTTTTTCTTTACCCTGGTTAAGTGTTTATTAATGTTAGTCTGAATGCTGTTCTACATCTAATGTTTGAATATAGTTGGATGAAGATTTTCATTTCTGCTGCCAAATTAGTTCTTCTTTCTAATTGACATATTGTGTTGGATTTACCTGTTTTCACAATTATTAGTTTTATTTGGTCCCATATTCCCTTTCATAGAAGTCATCCTAAAACATCCTAAAAATGATTAATAAATCAAAAGGATTAGAATAGATATTGGCTCCCATGCATCTTGCCCCACATAAATATAGAAAAAAAAAAAAAAGATTGTCCCTCTTTTTTTTTTGTTTGTTTGTTTTATCGCTGTGTAGTATTACAGATTTTAAAATTTCCTCTCTAGTACTATTTTAACTCCCTACACCTTTATCATTGTTTCTATTCCAATATGTTATAGGTTAAAGCCTCTGGATGTTGAATTCATGAAACGCTTGCATGATAAAGTCAACATCATTCCCCTTATTGCCAAAGCTGATACACTCACGCCTGAAGTTTGTCGAGAGTTTAAGAAAACTGTAAGTTATTTCACTTGGTAGTGTAGAATTTTTTAAATTTGTATAGGCTACAATTAATGTTGAACTTCTGAGCGCATATATCATATTTTGTTTTCAATCTTTTGTTGACTAGTATTTTACAATTATGTGAATGAATTTTCATTGTCAGATACTCAATGAAATAGCTCAACACAAGATTAGAATTTATGAATTCCCTGACTGTGACGATGAAGAAGAGATGAAAATACAGAAAAAACTTCGGGTAAGAAGGATTAGCAGACCTCTGATTGGAGAACTTAGCAAGAGAGACATGAATAGATCAGTAGTAGTTAAAAGAAAAATGTGACAGAATTTACTCTTACAAAAACATTTGTTGACTTTAACCTCAGTATGCTTAAAGCTGTAGCTGCTTTTCTAAATGGCAGAAAAAAAAAAAGTATTGTGAAAATAATTTACAAGAAAGTATTTTATGAAGTAGTGTATAGATAGAAAAAATTTAAATGAAATTTAAATGTGATAAAACATAAAGGTGTCAAATTTCCTATCATTAATGACTTATCATTGATGAATTAAAATATTTTTGTAAATACAATTCTGATGAAAGTAGACATTCCATTTAGTCCATGAGAATCAATCATCTTTTTAATTCACATTTATAGACATGTTTGTATAATGTGCATCCATTTTTTTATGTAGTGCATAGGCTCTTCTTATCACACACTGTTCCATGAATGACTTAGATTAGAATAATTTTTGTTAAAATCTATCTATTTGTACTCATTAAAAATCACATTTGATATTCAAGCTTATTTTGAGTCTCTAGCCAATAGCTTTTGGACACCTTCAAGTCGTCTTTGACCATATTTACTTCTCAGCTTAGTGTTTACTTCTCATGCAAATGTTCTATTGGACAACCAGTTGAACACTTCCCTCCTCCCCAGAGAAGTCTCACTATTTGGTTTTGTATTGTCTGACATGGAAAGATCACAAAAATCAGAATTGAAAATCTGTTTTCAAGATCACCTGCATCTTGCTTGATATAAGGGTCTTGGTATAAGTGCCATAACTACTTTTGGTCTTCTGAAAATCTTCTAAAAAAAAAAAGAAGTTTTTTAAAATTACTTATGCATATACAAAAACCATTTTTTAAAATAAACATTAACTCAAAAATCTAAATATGATGATGCAATATTTTTCCCAGTAAACTTCATCTAGCTTGCAATAGTTGCAAAGGCTATTTCTAATTCTCTATAAACATGTTTTACAAATGAAATACATAGTCAAGTTTACTTGTAAAAAGAAATAAATTATTCTCTAGTATGCTATTGTATAGTGTTATTTTCGTCATGTTTTAAATATGGTCATTGGTTCAAAAGCTATTTAAAAGTATTTTAAAAACTATTTATGCCTACTGCATATAGAATCATACATATTAAAAAATTTTACGATAAAAATTCAAAAGACAGTTTGTGATAATCAATAACCAAATGAGATCTCTATTATCCTGCAATTTAGCTTTGAGCTTATGTGACTGAGCTTCAGTGTCCACCTACAAGGCTGTTACATTCTCTGTTTTATTTAGTTTATATATATTTAGTTTCTTTGTTTTTTTTTTGTCTATGAAAACACATTCACATAGCAAAGAATTTCTATGAACTTAATGTATGAACTTTGTCTACCAGGATCGGGTACCTTTTGCAGTAGTTGGCAGTGACAAAGTGATAGACATTGGTGGCAAAAAGGTCAGAGGTCGTCAGTATCCATGGGGTGTAGTTGAGGTGGAGAATTTAGACCACAATGATTTCATAGCACTCAGGAATATGGTCATTAGGTAAACATTACATAGTACTCATTGGTTATAGTTCAGATTTAAAGAATTTGTTTTTAATAGCTTAAGTAGCACTTTTGTATGTTTTTTTTTATTTAAAAAAAGTAAATGAATGGAACAATTCCTATCACTTTATATTGCGTATTGTCATCGTTAGGCTAGAAGTCAGATTTACAAACATGTTATTAATAAATCTTGCTGAACTTAGGATACCTGATTGAATTTAATTATAAAAAGTTGTATGATTAGAAAACAATGTCATTTATATCTTTTTTTTTTGGATGGGGGGGGGGGACTAAATCTGGATGTCTTGAGGTGTATCAGATACTGAAAATTAGATTTTCAAAAAACTTCATTAAACAAACAAAAAATTTAATACAATCACATTTCATTAAACAAACAAAAAATTTAATACAATCACATTTCATTAATCAAACAAAAAATTTAATACAATCAGCTCTTTTGATGATTTGTTAAAGATATAAGGTCAAAGATGTTTCAAGATGAAATAAATGCCAAAATGTGAACTATTTCAGTGTAGTAAGAACAGCATAGAACCAAAACAAATTTTGGGGGATGTCTGCATTGTTGAGTGGAAACTATGAACTGAGTTGATCTGGTTATATTTGGTGAACATAAGACTAGATCCTTGACATTTTCATACAAATGTTGTGGTGTTGTTTTTTTTGTATCTCCTGTCTTTTAGATGCCTTAATGTTTGAAATAGATTTTGTTAAAGAGTTGAAAATCTGGTGTAAATATGTGGTGCCCATGTCTTTCTCCCAACCAGGACTCACATGCAAGACTTAAAGGATGTCACTAACAATGTCCACTATGAAAACTTCCGCTACAACAAACTGGCTCCTTCAACATCAGAAGGAAATAAAGTTAAGCCAGGCTCTTTAACTAAGTAAGTAATCATTGGAAATAATCTGTTCATTTACTAAAAATGATGATAGTAAATTAAATATCTATAACTACTCTACACTTCTGCCTTAGTGTATCACTAACCTATATTTTAAGCTAATGTGTATCATGAATGTAAGACTTCAGTGCATCTTTAAGTTTAAAAAATCAATAGACAGATTTATAAAATTAAGTTATTAATTTATGTGTTAAGGTTTCATAAACCAGCGTTGTATAAAATGTGTTGTTGTGTTGTGTGAATTCATTTCTATTTAATATGCCAATTGTAATCTATGATGATGTTGTCTAGGGATCCTTTAAGTCAGATGGCTGAAGAGAGGGCAGAGCACAATGCCAAGATGAAGAAGATGGAGGCTGAAATGGAACAAGTCTTTGAAATGAAAGTCAAAGAAAAACGACAAAAACTGAAGGATTCTGAAGCCGATGTAAGGTTTTGTGTTGATTCATGAATATATGATGAGAGTATCATCTTACCAGACTCTACCATAACCTTAAGTTCTGTAGCCAACACTTATTAGGCAATGTTTAGATCTAAATTGGTAGTTATTCAGTGCTTATTCACATGTTGTAACTCTAAGTGTTGTGTCTCTAGCTCATTGGCCTTATCTGTGTTTCAGCTTCAGAAAAGATCTGAACAAATGAAGAAGAGTTTAGAACAACAACAGAAAGAGTTGGATGAGAAGTGGAAAGAGTTTGAAAAAGAAAAGGCTGCATGGGAGGAACAGTGGGGAGAGAGGAGGCGCTCTCTAGAGAACCAGAAAGAGTAAGTAGACTTAGTAATCAGTTCTCTCTCTCTTTCTAGAGTTTGGTCTAGGTTAAAGTGAGCACACATTATTAGTGGCTTCTTGCTAGTTGTGTTTTAGGTTGTCAACCCAAAGCTCTACAGCCATCTTTTCATGTCCTATTGGGAAGTTGAAACCAATTCAGTAGGCGGTCAGCTTCCTTCATTTCTTACTTTATAGATTATATAATGTTCTTGTAGTTAGTCCTAGACTTAATAAGTGTATGTCTGACTTGACTCTCTGTTCAGCTCCCCCAACACTAAAGGCAGGAAGTGGATGTCACTGAAGGTATTCCTACAAACTCTTATTTCTTTGTTTTCATTGTTTCTTAACATTTAACAAGCCTGTTCACTAGTTCATTTCCCTTTCAAATGAGTTTTGTTTTGTTCTATTTTTTTTATATATGAAACTTTTTATAACCTATATTTATGAACAATGAATGGCCTTGATGAATGAAAGTGTATGTCTTACAAATATAGAAAAGAATCAAGATTGAAGTCCATCAGATAAAACAGAAGGCCTACACACACAAAAGTGGGCCTATTTCTGTGTGATCTCATTTTCACACTTGGACTTGCCACAGAAGACTTCCTGATTTTATCTGATGGCTGCTTGTCACATTGTTTCCATGTTGAAATATTGTAAAAGTCTTAAGATTAAAAACAGACATCATTATTAATATCAATAATTAATCTTTGATTAACACTGTATATATAAACATAGGATCTTGTAGTATCAAAGTCTTAAAATAACCCAATGGAATGCTTCAGTGTATCTTGTGTTGACATTAAACTAGTGTAAATCTAGTAGTTTTTATTGAATTTTCTTTTTTCTAATTATTGTATGACCTATTTGTAGGAATGTATTTTTCTTGACTTTCTGTTTGAAGCTCTGTTCATATTATTTGTATTTTAATATTCAGCATTGTCAGTTCATTTGAGCACAAACTGAACACCATCTCTTAGTCTGTGTCTCATTAGAACCAAAGATCTGATTAGATAAATTATTTTTATTTGCACTTAGTGACTCATCATTGTCCTAATGTTTCTAGTTGTCAGTATGACATCACATTGTATCACTGTTTGCCATGTTCATAAGCTCTTCGTGCTGATGCTGCATTGTGGGATGTGCTACAAACTTTAGAACAAAAAAAAAAAAAGCTCTGTATTATCAGATTCATTGTTCTCTCTTTGTTCCTTAGCTTCCTAGATTGACACTGGCCATCTTACCTTCTTGTGAAAGGCTTGTTGCCTTAGGTTTACTTCAATATGCTCACTACATTTGTTCAAGCAACATTGTTCCTTTTTTTTGGGTTGATTGCTGAACTCAATTGTCTTGATTTCATTACCCAATGGAGACAGGCTTTTAATTTTGGGTAAATAGGGAAATGTGTGAATAAACCCAGTTCAAATAAGTAGCTCACATTTGTTAGGGAAAGTGAAGTGGCCATTCTCAACTATAAAAACAAGTGAATTCTTCTTCACCTGCTCTGGCCATTCTCAACTATAAAAACAAGTGAATTCTTCTTCACCTGCTCTGTCTGCACGTTTAGGTTTTAAAAGGAAACTTGACAGTAGCTTTCCTTAGACTGGACATTTTGTGAGTTACGTTAATGTACTTTTGCTCATCCTCATCCTTTCTGTTTGATGCATCCATGTGATACAACACTTAGGCCCTATGACTCTGTAAATATAACATCCAATCCCAACATGGTGAAAAAGAATTCCTTGTAGTCAAACATAGTGAATGAACAATGAGCATCTTATGACAACAGTGTATCAAATCATTGTTCCTAACTCCCTAAGTTCTATGATTATCATTGACATAAACCAGCTAATAGTGTCAACATTGTACTCTAACATCTTTTCTTTAACTAGCATTATATTGATATAAATACAGAAAAAAAAGATTGAATGAAAAAAACAACAAAAACTTAATTACAAGTTTGAGATTATGTATGGACTGGTATCTTGTTTATAGGTTATTGATACATCACATTCTTTGACAAGTTATCACTCAATGATAAAGGCAATATATATTTAATTTAAAGTCTTAGAGTGATGGCCATTATAGGTAAGATAGAGCTTAGTATAAAGGACATGACTGCCTTGTTGGACTGAAGTACTGGTACATTCATTTAGTGTTGATTACAATTGATCACATCATCATTAGAGAAACTTGAGATAATTCAGTTTAAAAAAAACAAAAACTATCTGTCCAGATTGCTATAGTAATTTCCTATTTAGTAATATAGCAATTCATACTTCATGATGGTCATTATAATTTTTGTCTAATGTTTTCATTATTCCCAGTAAAAAAGCCAAGAAAGGATTATTCTAAGACAACATAAAGATCTACTCAAGTCAAGTGGGGCCATTTGAACTACTTAGAACTTTTTTTTTACTACTGTACCAAATGTGTGTGCACAAAGCTACCCACAAAAACAATCTTCGTCCAAGTCATTTATGAAATTGTTTAATTTAGGAGTATACAAATTATTTTGCTTTATTTATTTCAAATGTATGTTTCACTTGTATTGTCAATAAGAAGTCAACTTGAATATAATTTTATCATTTGCTAAAAATTGGTCTTTTTTTTCTTATATATTGTGAAATTAACTTTATTTCTAGAAATTTATTTATTTTGTACGGAATTATTGGGTGTTACTTTTTTTTTGTCAGAATAATAAAATGTTTTTATGGGAGCAGTTATGTATTTTTTTAGACCAATTATTTCATACAATATAATTCAGTGTAAACATAATGCTAAGCCCAATAGTGTCTGGGAATAACATGTATAAATACTGAAGTACTTAGAAAAGAAGGGACTCTCTTAGAAGGATCCTGTTCATTTGTTCATGTATTGTTATGAAATTGTTCAATGAAACATTTGCAACTCATCACTGAATATGTATTGAGCAGCAGTATGGCATTGTATATTATTCCCACATAATACTGACACATATGTGTTCATGGCACTGACCCTAATTATTCTGGTCTGTGTTTTGTTTCAATAAAACCTTTTTATTTGTCATCACTATTAGTACTCATGCTATTACTCATTTTATTTTTGCACATTTTTTTTTTAAAAATCAAGTTCTTGTTAACATTTTTAATTTGTACTTCTGCGTTACTTTCTGAGATGGTTGTTTTATATGTAAATAGATTAGATATGTTTCCTTTTTTAAAATCCTGAACAAAAAATAGTGACTATATTATTACATCAAACCAATGTGAATGAAGACATTGATATGCAAATATTAATTTTACACATTTGCTATTAGACTGTAGCAGGAGCATCTTTATTACAACAAATGTCTCAGATTTAAATTTGCTTAGTTTAATTATTTGTCTATGGTAGGCATTCTCTTTATGTTTCATAGTTATATTCTTGATTTGAGATAAATTTGGCCAAAATAATTGAAAAGGTGCTACAGTGACTAATGTATATATTTATCTATTTTATTTTATGATGTTAAACTATTTTATAAGGCTCATTGTTTCTATGTGCAGTCTGGAATGTATCATTTCAACTAGTGCTGTACCTACTGAAAGTTTTTAGAAAAAGCTAAATCTAATCCCAGAGCAAGATATTAAATCTTAATTCTAAATTTGTATAATTAGATAACTAATATATTACTTTTAGAGTTACTAACTTTGTGTCTTTTAAGGCTGAAATTAATTTCACTTCCTGAAATTAATAAATCAATCTTCTACAAGCAGGTCATTACTGTAAGCAGTGATTTTGATTTGCAGTAGGATGAAAACACTTGAAAACATGTATCCTTGACCTTTAAAATTTGTTCATTTTCTCAATGTGTTTAGCACTATTGAAGAATGTTTTTTTCCAAACTGTGTTCATTAAATTTATTTGTATCTGTGAAGATGTCCAAAATTCATTTGACTCTTATTAGTTATGAATTAAAATACTTATTGACATCTCAACCATTGGATTACCAATAGAAACATTTCAACAATTTCTTTCGGACTCAAGATTTGGATTTCTTCAGTGCTATGCATTTCTTTCTGGCTGTATTCAATGTCTGTGTCATTGTAAATAGTAATCCTTGCGCTTGAAGCTTCTATATTTGCATGGACAGCATTTGTTTTTTATTGTGAACATGTTTTATGTCTTTTTTTTTTTTGTAAATCACAGGTGATATCTTAATGAGTTTAAATGGGGTCAACAAAGTTTTGTTTTCATTTTGTATGTACATGCCTATTTTGAAAAAAAGGATTAAATACATTTCTTGCTTATGTTGAAATGAATAAATTGATGGTCACTAGTAGTAACTCCCATCAGATGCTCATGGTGACTTAACTAGCCATTCATTGGAACAGTGCAACATCAGAAAGGAAACTTCTTTTGATATTATTTTGTTTTTATTAAAACTTATTAGAATTAGAAAAGAGCACACATTGTAGATCTATGTAAGACTAAGTTCTAGACTTAGCCTACCCCAGATAAAGGGCTGTACATACAGGTTTAAAAAACCCTGCTATGTTAAAGTGGTCTTCCTAAATGAACCACACATTTCTCTGACTTGGAATCAAGAAGAATCTAGTTGCTGGGTACATGTGCCACTCTTATGGTATCAAGACTAGGGTGTTATTGTGTGACCTAATTTATAATGTCTACTTAATATTCAGTTTGTATTTGTGTGTATGTCACTTTGTACATAGATACTAGCATACTTATGAGTGTATATGCATAAAGAAACTCATAGAACAAAAATGCTATATGCCAATACTTATATCTAGATTTAACAAGTTTTAATCTCTATGTACTAAGATGCAAGCATTTTCATCAGTGGTGAGGATGTGACAGTTTGTTTCTTTTTTTTTTTTAATCTTTAACCGTGTCAACATTTAGGTTTTGGTTAAGTCACACATTTAATCTAATTAAAGAATAATTTATTTATGAACATAACATTATATTTGTACTGAACACTTTGTCAATACTGTGCATATATTAGGGTTAAATGGGTGCAGTTGGCAGACACATTAAGCAGTTGAATAATTTTCAAATATTGTGTGAAAGCAGAATAAGTATCATAAGAAAGAGTCGCAGGTTTAGTTCAGAAATTAATTAAAACACAGAAACTACCTTTTTACTTAGTTAATCTTTTTCTTTGGTAATCAAAGGTGCATTAACTGGTTGAATGTTATCCTAAATCAAGATCTATCTCCACCACCACGACACACTGTATTCTTTGTTGTACTTTTGTAATCTGCTCATCTGTATGTTTTGGCCTTTTCTTTTTTTTACTAGACCAACAATGAAAACAACTCAACCGTAATAAACATTTTAATAATTTTTTTTTTGTTTCTTTGTGTGTGTAATGTACTGAGAGAAGAGATGGTTCTCAAAATGTATTTAAATAGTATTCTATTATTCAAACTATCCAATACTACTTACTAGTTGAATATTTTATTCAATCTTGAGTATTCATAAAATAAAACCTCCATAGATCAAAATACAATACATATATTTAATTTAGACACTTTTTTTTATAATTGGTCAAATGTACATACCACAAAAAAGAAATACAAATATATACAAACAAAGCAGTTTTAAAATACTTCCTTAACAAATGCTGAAAGAACATCATTTATTGTGAAGTTTTGTCAAAGAAATCATAATGTAAGCTATTATAATAAGAGGCTTCAGACATTGCCAGTGACATCTTTGAGGAGACAAGTGCCTAATGGTGGGAGGACCTAAGTAAGTTATAACAAATAATTATTACATTGCTATCAGACACAGAATTCATTTGTTCCTAGCTTGTATTGTGAAGCTGTTGCGCTGTGCACTGCTGGCCACTGTGGTTAAGTGGGCTGGCAGTGGGAACTTGAGAACACCACACTTGGCTAGTTCATAGATTCCATCTAATACAGACTGACCTTTGACCTCAACACTGGATTTGCACATTGTATCCATCACTGGTTTCCCATGGAACTTTACATTTAACTGTAACATAAATAAAATTCAAGTAACTAGCTTCTCAAAACATTTAATTTATAGATGAATATTTTAAAGAATGTTATGAAGTTAATACATATGTGAAGATAAACACAAGTGGCAAGTTATTCATATGTGAAGATAAACACAAGTGGCAAGTTAGTATGGAACAACCTATATGGATGAAATAAATGTACCATACACATCAATATTAAATTGCTCTTAAAACAAAAGTACAATCGATTCAGTTTCTGTTTCAATTATAAACACCAATGTTACTTAACTGACAACTTTTTTTTCAGTCTAGTATTCAACTGCCCAAGAAAGGAAACTTTGAGACAATGCCAAAACTATAGAATGATAAGTCTAATCAGTTATCTGAGAAAGATAAATGCTAAGGATAATTCTCAACACACTCAAGAGAAAAGCTGAGGAGGTCCTTACTTAAGAACAGGCAGGGTTAGAGCTGGAAGATGCACTGTTGAACAAATATTTAACAACAGATTGTTAGCAAGTGATGAGGAAGCTCAACATAGATAGGAACATAACATTATTGATGTTACCAAAGCCCTGCACCATAATGCAAATAGCTCAGTACTTGTAGGAGAGCAGCAAGGATGTATTCTCTCCACAGTTCTATTGAACATATTTCTGATGCAGAAAAAAAACCAAAAAACTAGTATGTGGTGGAGATCTTGCATACAGTTGAATGGTCAAACATTAGAAACATTTAACATTTAAATAACTAAAACTAGAGTCAAACATAACTAAAGATGGAGGATCAATAAAGAGATATAAACCCATTGAAGATTGGCATCCGTTGCCATGAGCAAACTGGAAAATCTGGAAGAGTAATATCAGCTTCCAAGTATAATTAAAGCTGTATTCTTTGCTAGTAGTCTCTGTACTCCTATATGGTTGTGAAAGTTATATACTAAACGCTGAGGCTCAAAGGAGGATTCAAACCTTTGAGAGTAAATGCTACAAAAAAAAATGCTGGGTATCAGATACCAGGAAAATATGACTAATGAGTTTGTACTTTTGCAAGTCAACATTCTGGCGAAAGCTGAGCTGGTCTGGTCATATTGTAAGATATGACTCACTGTCAAAAGTCGTCCTTCAAGGTACAGAGGAGAGAGCATGAAGAAAGGATTGTCCAAAAAAAAAGCTGAAAGAACAATGTAAAAGAATAGACCGACCTCTCTCTTGATATCCTACTAAGAAAAGCTGCTGACCAGGAAAAATTGAGGGATTTAGTTATGCACGGTTACAGCACCCTATGACGAAAGTCAAGGGGCAGATAAGTGACAAGAAAACAGATTGTAAGCATCAGAAACTAATGCACTTGTTTATATTGCAGACAATCCTTTGGGGAATCAAAGTGTCATAAAGCAAAAAAACATTGAAAAGAGACTGTCAAACAGAATGTTCAAGGAGGATTTCTATATAGGAAGAAAAATATTTTGACCAAACTTAAGGAACTGCATAAAATGCAACATCCAATGAAAGCTTGGTTACTCTGTAAATGTGATAATGATGAGCTGGTGTGAAAATGACAAAGTGAGAAATGTCACAGAACTTAATGCAATACTAAGTGTCATATAATAATAATAATAATCTTTATTGTCCGTGAGGAAATTTGTCTTATAATTAGTGCATTACACCAAACAGAACATAGTAACTATGAAGAAATATGTACATTCACACCTGACTCACTCATAATTTACATACGAAAAAAGTTTATATCAAATTGTTTCTATTTAATGATTTGATTGCCAGGGGTACAAAAGAGTGTTTGTGTCTGTTTGTCTTTGTCTTAGCATTGATCTAGAAAACAAAATGTCAATGGCTATATAGTGTAAGAGCACAGAACAAATGGCTTTTACAACTGTGGATGGTTCTACAAATGTAAATATTTGTTGCTTTACATGCTAGATTCTTTCTTTAATATTAGAATGTCATCCCTTGACGGCTCACCTTGTAATCCAGCTTCTCAAGGACTGGTTGGGATTCTGTGCCAAAGAGTTTTACCAATTTTGATTTTCTAAATTCTTTCTCTTCGCTGTCCTCATCATTGATATCATTGAGATCTCCTCTATCTTCTTTGGGAGCTAAAAGAAAAAAGAAAAGAAAAAAAATTCCAAGCTTTGAAAAGTGAAAACAAAGAATAACTGGAGACAGAATTATTTCGTATGTTGTTATATATAAACTAGCTTTACCAACTGGCTAGGCTCATTGATTCGTTCCCTGATTTATTACACCTAAAGGCCTACTCTTTTTTGAAAATTCAAAGATCTCCGAAACATATTGATTGAAAATTCAAACATGACCCCCCCATCTCTTTTATGTCAGTCAATTGGTGAAGAGAAAAAGGTTAGCCTAATTAAAGCCTAATATTTAATACTTCCAACACATACTCTTGAACCATGAATTCTAGTATCCCTGATACTCAGTCTTCAATGCATTAAACTAATTGATTTTTTATATTGTCTGGAACATCACCCCCTCCCCCTTTTTGCACTTCCAATTGGAACGACAAATTATAACATTCCCAACATACATAATTTTAGCCAGTGAATTCTAGTATTCTGTTTTCTTTTCCATCTCCCACATTGTAACCCTTTCCCAAATGTACTTTCACCTCTAATGTCCTAATGCATTTCATTTTGTTTGCATAGTTTGTACATACAAGCAAATGAATTCATGTAGCTATTTTTTTTTTTGGAAAGGGAAAGAGATGGGGGGGGGGGGGGGGGGGGGGGGGGGGGGGGATAAGAGAAGAAATATTAATAATTATTTCTATAAAGTGTCTACAATGTCAAATTATGAACCAATGCTTAAGATAAGAAGGAAGAAATATTTTGTGTGATTAAAAATGTGTATATAGAAATTATACATAGACTGCAGATATTTTGGGAAAATAACGCAAAATTATCACAAATGATAATAAAAGGCTTGCATATTTTCTAAAATTTCTGTTTCAAGATTGTGTATCCAAACCATTTTAAATTTTCACATAAGAGGCAAGACTGTTAGAAAAATATGTGTACAAAATTTCATGTAAATCCGCTTTGTAATTTAAAAGATTTCATAAAGATTAGTGGTATTTCGCATATATTTTATAAAAATTATTTGAATTTGGTGTTTCTTTTCTTTAAAGCCAGCAATGAATAGACCTTTTCTTTTTCTACTTCCTTTGTCAACAAATGGGTTTTCCTCTTCTTCCTGTTCTCTATACACTGTTGACTGAATCTGTGGATTAAATCAGATATCTAGAAATACATTGATGATTTCATTCAGGTCACTTCCTTGTTACGAAATTTTGAGTAACAGTATAATTTACAATCCCAAACTTAACAGTATGAATTTATCATGACCATGCAATGACACACAAATAGATAACTAACTGACCTGTCCATTGCCTTTTAAAACAATATCAGCCAATGACGCCAAATGGTGACCACTGAGTTGGATGTCTACTAAACCCTCTGCATTTGTAGCTGTAGTAATAGCCTGTAATTGTGCAGAGTAATATTTCTTTTCATTCTTGAAAATTTACAATAAGAAACCATAAAGAACACAAATAAACTAGGAAAGACAGAAAGTGGTCAAGTACAGAACTGGAAAATGGAAAGTAATTAAGCAGTGGGGGCAAACAGTTTTGATCTTTGCAAAAAAAAAAAAAATTTCAAGCATTGACAAATCAATAATTCAAACTTAATAAATATGCCATGATCCTTTTCTTTATTTGGTGCAAGAAAATAAAGTTTTCTGAAAAGATCAACAGTTCATCTTCAACTCAGTTTTAAGATTCAAGGCAAGGCATCTGTAATTATTTTGCTCATATTGGATATATAACAACAGAATATTAACAGTATTGACTGAGACAGAGGGAGAACTTCAACTCTCTTCAAAGTCATTATCCTAGTAAGCATGCCTAGTTCAATGAAATAAGCTGCCTACCTTAGTGATGAGCTGTACATGTTTGACTACTGCTTTACTCAGAATAAAATAAGGTGATCCAGGGAATGTGACAACAAACACTGAACTGTTGTGGTTGTAGGACTTCCTCCTGCTTCCTTTAGTTGAGCTCATGTGCATTCGCAGCCACACTCCACCAGCAAATAAACCCATGTTCCCAAACTAGACAATAAAGAAAAGAAAAAGATTCTGTTATCACCAAGACACATATCAAGTCATACTGCATCTCTTGAAATGCCATGCTAAGAAAAGAAACTGATGTTTGAAGGTCAAAGAGAATTTATTTAAACTTTTAGAGAGACACATTAAAAAAATATCTTATTCTTTAAATGAGGCACTAAAAATATTGACTTTTGAACCTATGGTTCTAGATTGATAGTTTATTCTTCAAGTTTGCATCATTCATTAGTTTTCTTGGAATGTTTACATTAAATAGAAACTAAATACATAGAGGTTTAGTCTAATAATAGATACACAATGAAAATGTTTAAAATTATCAGCCTCACCATAAAATATTGTAAGAGTTTATAGGACTGAAGAGGATTTGACTTTTACATGACAAAGCATGGGATCTAGCTATCCCAGTGGTCTTACAGCCCATGGAGGACTCTGGCCTGTATCTTTCCATATGGACCATATTTTCAATATTGCATTTTAGCTTTTAAAATCTACACACATGACAGACAGAACAGAGAATACTTAAATCTCACCACTTGTCCATCCCTCCAGTCTAATTGTAAATTTCTCAAAACTTTTGCTCTTAAAGTTCTGGGGTCAGAGTTCAGGTGCAAATTGTTACCTTTGTGATTAAAAAAAATACATAGATATTTTAGCAATACTTTTTTTTTAATAAGATATACATGAAGATTACTGATAATAATTGTAACAAATGAACAAAATACAAAAAGTTTAAAGTAAAAACAAAGATGCCTCTTTCTGTTACAATCAGAATGTTCACAGAAATAAGTTCATAACTTGTTAGCAAAGATTTTATTAGAAGAGTAGACCAAGTAGACAAGTGTTTTGCAATCAATAGATAAATGAAGTTTATAAAGTAATAAATAATAATATTGGGAGAAAATCAGCTCATCAATTTGAATGATCTTTTTATGGTCCTAATGTCATAGTAATCATTGCAAATATTGTGCTATTGAATAGATATTGTAAGTTGAGTTGGCCATCGAGGGTATGTAAAGTACTGTGAAATTATGTTTTAAAAAATCTTTAGGCCATATTTTATCATTTTTTCTTTCACGACAGATATTTAGCATTATTTTCTTTTCAAAAGAATATGAAATTTTCATGTTATTTGTATTGTCTCTGCACCAAAATGTTTCTTATTTTTACATTTGTCAGGTTTAAGTCAAGTATTGCATGGTTTGACAACAGCAAAACATACAAAATACAGGTGCATACAAAAAATTCATTTGCAGAAAATACCAGTTGTGGCTAGAGATTGTGTTTGTGAAGTCAAATCATCCCAAAAAATCAATGACTTGGTAGAGTTTAAGACTTTAATTGACAAGATTAACACATGGATAAGCGTAGGACGTAATTAATTTTTTAAAGGAATATTTTAGCTTAAAAGATAATATCAGTTGATCAATACCTGTATTTAATTCATTGAAACCAATAAAATTACCTGATAGTTTATACACTTTCCACTGTTTTTGTCTAGAATGTAACTGCATATCTAGCACCAAACAAAAACAAAAAAACAACACTTAAGAAGAGTATTAATTTCTCTTATACAAATCAATGAATGTCAATAAAATTATTTAATAAAACTGATTTATTGTTCAATAATTCTTGTCAAAAGAATACAACACTGCTAACTCTGTGCTATAGTCTCAAGGCTATTGTTTAATCATTAATAAGGCTATTGTTTTCCATACCATTACCCCAATGGATTAATAACAACAATAAACAATTTGTCTTCAATAAATGTGCTTTAGAAGCTTTGGTGTATGTTACCTTTCATTGACATACATTTTCTAAGTATTTAATTTAAATAGCAAATATCAAGTTTCATTCAAAAGTAAACATATTAAACATTATAATAAACACTGATATAATGTACTCACAGACAAGTTCAAGATCACCTATAATTTCTTCATTCAAATTGCTCTCCTGATTGACATAATAAAAAGAATATTAAAATACCTTAAATATAGAAAAAATTCATACTATATATATGGGTAGACACTAACTTGATTATAACCATGACCCAAAGACTGTTCTCAAATCAACTTTTTTTATTACTAACTTACAACTTTAGTTTATGTTAAGTGAACATCAATCAACATTCTGTACACTTATAACATTTCCTTTGCAAAAACAAAATATCATAGAATTCTTATCTTGTATGTTAACAATTTGAATGTTTTACTTCTTAATATTTAATACAATTTATATATTTAACACAATTAATAGCAATATTCATTAATGGACATAAAAAACAACAACATATATGTTGAAGTTTTAATAAATAATTTAAAATGTGTTACTGAATCATAATTCTTTTTTATTTCTTAATATTTACTATAGAACAAATCACTTTTTTCAGCTTTCAAGCATAAACAAATATATGTTAAAAAAAAATTAAAAAAAAATTGTATAGACTATCACAATCATCAATTAGTGGATGTCAGATGTCTATGAAGATGCAATGATAGATGTCACGTTGAAGATTATCTTAGTCTACATCACACTAACAATGATCGTGATTGCCGAGGATCTTGAAATCTTTTAATAAGATGATCGTATAGAAGTAGCTAGATCTAGTTGATAATACGATCATTCAAAATGTTGCCAGTTGATCATCTAGAAGTTGTCTATCGCTAAGTCGATCTAAGTATACTGTATTCAATGAAGAAACTTCTCTTCGTCTAAAACAATTACTTTAATTCAGAACTTGAAAAAGCTATTCACAAATAATTACAATGGTTCAACGTACTTGAATAAAATGATAGATCTACACAATAATATAAATGAGTTCTAATACAAAGCTTTAGTGGATGTTTCACTTCCAAGTTCCATACAATGACTGCCTAATAAAACCCGAACTTTTCCCGGGTCCAGCACTGTCACGTGTCCAACGCAGCTCATTGCAACCAATAAATGCAGCCCAAGTTACACTAATTAACATATCTCCACGTGAGAAATTACCCGAGGTTGCTGACGAGCTAAATATAGACACTTTGTACGTGACATAGACTATATATAAAGTACGAAACTAACCACCTTGCTTTATGTCATTCACTTTTTAGAGCTATGTGTCATAAAAACATGAATTTAACATACCATTTTAGATCTGAATAAAAACTAAAGTTCAGAAATAGGGAACAACAGACTCAAAGATACAAATAAAATATAAATTTTTAAATCAACAAAAATGTCTCTGACATTTATTTTCAATTATCATATACAAGCCTCCCTTAATTTATGATGGCAAATGCATAAAAATTGTAATAAGAAATAAAGGAACACTGAAGAGTAACCTAAAACAAGGCTTTATTAAACTAGAACGACACATGAACTGACGAAAGAGACTTGGATAGTAGCACACTAAATCAATGTTGTGAACACATTCTCACAACGTTACACAAACATAAACAAATACTAACTATTTCACCACATAACAGGTATTACGCTTCATTGCATTATTCACTGTGGTAAGGTGTTGGATCTGGACCATCTGATGATGATTGTGTTCAGTATTGTAAATTTCATCAAATAACAAATATTAAACTACATAACTTCCCAAAGATTTTCTGACAGAAATAGAGTCAAAATACAAAGACCATCTCTTTTCCAAGATAGACCATGTTTCTGTGTGATTCATCTGAAAGCGTTAACCTGTCAAATAGGCGGCTTCTCGCTCTGAAATACTCATTCTTCAGCACAATTTTTTTTAAAGTTTACAATGGTCACAGCTACATCCTTTTCCTAACCAACCTGTGTCATCCAAATAGTAAGTTGCATGCTTACTTCTTTGAGAAGGAACCTTTTCAAGTTTTCATGCATTTCTGAACCAATTTAACAATGGCTCAAGAGCACTGACATTCTGTTGCTCAATAAAAAGAACTTTTGCATGGAGTATTATTGCAATGTTGTGTATAAAATACAGCTACAATTCAGCACAGGAAAGTAGCTTTCGGTTATGGTGGGAGACTTCTCTTGTGAAAAGAAATTTGATTTCGAAGCCCGCATGACATTTTATACCTTTGTCAAGGTGTTTGAACTTTTAATTTTTGTCATTTCTAGAATATGTTAGAATGATGCCGTTCTTGTCACTTGGCAATGATTTTATGATCATAATGCCTCTAGTGTATTCCACATTCCATAATAGCTGAAACAGAAAATTCATTCAAAAGAAATGGAATTTTCATTACTAAAGAAATTATACTTTAACCAGATGTATGTTATGGTTTGGTTAGCTGGATCAGTAACATCTAATTCTTTAAAAGTAGTTTTGTTTATAGCAGAGTTGCCTACTAATATGCATCTTGCTTATTTTTACGCAAATGGACACAAAAATACGCGAGTACGGTTTATAATCTGAAATACACATTTCCCCCTCTAAAGCCAAAAAAAAATAATAGAAAAAAAAAGTAGTTATTGCTAATCATATATATAGATCAGTGCCTCAATGCCTGGAAATGGACTATTCCTATTAGATCTACTACGAGATAATATCGCTTTTTATTTTTCGCACGCGCTGATGCACAATCATTTTAATGTTTACTTGATTTTACTGATCTAAATAGAGCAGAGTTCCTTTCTATGTTTTATTTCACATGACGTCTTCATACTGATTGGGAATTAATTGATAGATTAATTCTAATTCATCTAGACTGGATCTAGAAATACAGGCATCTATAATAGAATTTAGGTTTACAAATAAATCTAAATTTAGAATTAGGATCTAGATCTAGATATAAATATATCGCTATTTGACTAAATTCTAGATTAAGATATAGATCTAATTCTAATCTATATCAAGATGTGACCAGGTGTGTACTAGACTTAGATTTAGAACTAATCTAGATCAAGGTACATCTAATTATAGATGTAGACTACTGAATAGGTCTAATTGCTCAAGGCTCTATACATATGTAACTAGACCTAGATCCACTCAAAAGCAGCAATTTCTGCCATACTACAAAGAGATTTTTTATGGCTATTCCAGGTGTGTACTAGACAGATTTAGAACTAATCTAGATCAAGGTAAAACTAATTATAGATGTAGACTACTGAATAGGTCTATTTGCTCAAGGCTCTATACATATGTAACTAGACCTAGATCCACTCAAAAGCAGCAATTTCTGCCATACTACAAAGAGATTTTTTATGGCTATTCCAACTTTGTATAGGTCTCACTTTTACTATAGAGCCTACAATTCATTGGGATTGTTAAAATACCTTTAAATAGCCCTATGCACATTAAAAACAATCAACTGTTAATCAAGTTGCATACAGATCTAGATCTTTTCTAAATCTAGATTTAATATTTTGTTAACCACCAAATTCAGAAGAGGGTTCTTTTGAGATGAGAAGGACAGAGGTATTAATAGAAGAAAAATTGGTTGAGCTTAATCTCTCTCTTAGCATGACAAAGGGAATCAAACTGATGTTCCCTGACTTGCAGAACGTATCTTTCTGTGGCAGATCAAAAGCTACTCTTATAGTCACTAACGACTAGCTAGGTTCCGTTACTTATGTAGGCCTAAATTCAAAGAATGAAATCAGGGGCATTCAAGGCTGAGTGTGTTTTTAAAAGGAAAGTTTTAACTATGCTGATAAAAATTATTAAATTCTTGATGCTTTGTGCCCTACTTCACAACAACTGTTTGCGTTCTAAACAACTTCAAGCACCAGAATAAATAGCTTTATCTTACAACAGCTATTCAGCAGTCTCAATAAGCCAGCATTTATATTAGAAACAAGTTCAATGACTAATTAGGATTATCTGCCTGAAAAAAAATCTTTAAAATGTCTTATTAGTGATTGTTATTGTACATGATGCAAAAAAAGCTTCTCTGCAGCAAAGATTGGTCTGAAAAAAGAAAATCTAAAATTCTTTCAAAATGTGATAAAATAAAATATTTCCAGTGTCTGGATACCTTGTAATGAAATTGCCTATAATCTAATTCTATCTAGATCTAGATAAAGTTTTTACACTACGGTTAGTACTATTAGTAGATCTAGACTGATCTATCATCTAGTTATAAATCATTAAATCTAGTACTCTACTATAATCTCTCGTACTAGACTAGTACTTAGTGACTTAGAAGAGTATGACTACAAGTACAAGTATGAGTCTTAACTTAGAAGAGTATGACTACAAGTACTAGATCTAGTATTAGTAGTATGAGTAAGACTCAGAGACTCAAGAGTGAGAGTCTGTTACTTACTTAGTTAACTAAGTTAGTATGGTCTACCTGAACAAGTTTAAGTATTTTGGTATAAATTTGTTTTTTAGGTCCTGAGAAAATCTGGTTGTTTAACTGTGAACTATTAAAACGTCCCCATCGCAAAAACGTTTCTTTAATAGTAGATGCTCTACATCTTGCAATTATAGATTGTATTATTTCTTCTATCATTGATGACATTTTACTTTCAAACTTTTATTTGTTTACAAAGAACCGCGTCTGCGTACAATTTTATTTCCGTTCACTTCTCTCAGTTGTCAGCACTGAGCTATATAACTCTCTCTTTTTCAATGTGGGAAAAATATTACTTTTCATACAAAAAGGGTGACAAGTCTAACTGCTCCAACTATCGAGGCATTACACTTCTGTCAGTAGCAGGAAAGATCTTTGCTCGAGTGTTATTCGACCGACGAAACCAGTCTTTAGTGGACGAGGTCTTATCTGAAAGCCAATGTGGTTTCAGAGCCGGTAGAGGTACATCTGACATGATATTTGTTCAGCGACAATTACAAGAAAAATGCAAAGAGGAGAACTTAAACCTGTACGCTGCCTTTGTGGACCTCACCAAGGCTTTTGACATGGTCAGTCGCGATGGTTTGTGGAGGATTTTGGCTAGGCTGGGATGCCCACCTACGTTCCTATCCATTCTCAAGCAGTTTCACGTAGGACAAAGAGGCCAGATCAGACACAATGGTGCCCTTTCTGATCACTTCCCAATAGAAAATGGAGTGAAGCAGGGCTGTGTAATTGCCACTACTCTATTCGCTATCTTCTTTGGTGTAATGCTGGGTCAAAACGGAGCTTCTCTATCCCAATGATTGCGCCCTGCTAGCTTACAATGAACATAACCTCCAGAACGCGGTAAACGAATTTGCATACGCTGCCGCCTCTTTCGGTCTATATATAAACCTCGGGAAAACAGAAGTCATGTTCCAGAAGTCACCCAATGAAACATACTCAGACCCAAGGATCACAGTAAACGGACAGCCCCTTAACGTGGTAGACCACTTCACATATCTAGGCAGTAGAGTGTCAAAAAACACCTCTTTTTCTAAGTTGATAACCGTCGAGATCTGGCCAGGGCTAGTATAGCGCTTTTGGACGCCTTCAGGCGAGAGTCTGGAAGAACAAAAATCAATGTCTACCAGGCGGTGGTTCTCTCAACCCTTCTATATGGCTCTGAGACATGGTCACTATATAAAAAACAACTAAAACTTCTTGAGCGCTTTCACCAAAGATGCTTGCGCTCCATCATGGACATACGGTGGCAGGACCGCACTACAAACAGCGATGCCCTTGCGAACGCCGGTATGGACTTCTTATGGTCAGACAGCTACGCTGGGAGACGAACGTATTTTTGGTGAGCTAAAAGGCGCCCCACGGAAACGCTTCAAAGACCAGCTTAGGCGTCAACTTTCCTTGGCTGACATAGAAGAGAGCACCTGGCTGCATGCGGAATGCGGCGTCGGAACGAGACAGCTGGAGGTCACTCACGAAGGCCGCGGGATACACATTTGAGAACAAAAGAAAGTCCGCCGGTCGTCGATTAAGATTTTCTTTTCGCCATCTGCATCTATCCTCGGCAGCGGATTTTCTTTTGGCCTCAAATGTGTCTTTAGGCCTAGATTCTATATAGACTATATAGTCTATAAATATCTAGATCTAAAAAAAATAATATAGTTTACGATTTCTATGTATCAACATTATATAGGTCAGTGTTTTACCCCTCCCCCGGCAACCTTTTCGTTTTGTAACAATTTTGTTTTTATTTATATTTTTCGTCCTTACAGTTTCAAAGACCAGATCCAGATGTTTTGACCTTTTAGATCTACTGGACTCTACTCTAGATTTATATCTAAGTAGATCTAGCAAGTAAGATAGTGATCGATGTATTACCTATAATTTCTATAACACTATAAAAAGAGATTAGATCTAGACAATTCTAGATCTATATTTATAATATAGTAGACTGTCTCTGATTCTAGTCTAGTACTAGATCTATCATCTAGCTCTAGTACTTGTAGTAGACCCTAGTTTCTAGAATAGATTCTAGACTCTAGATGAGATCTAGAATCTAGATTGGCCACTGGTTCTGATTAACTAGGATTAAACTTAATTAGAGATTTAAAGTAATGTTGATGACATAAACTGAGTGAATGGTCTACACATCCATTAAAAATAGGGATGCACAGGATAGTCGCTTTGGTCGAATATTTTGCAATTTTTCACTATTCGGGGATATTCGGCTTTGGCTAAATATCACTGCCGGATGGTAAAACTATACTGTAGTAGGCCTACCTATATTTCTATTAATATTGTTAGGCGCCTCCGCTTTTTCAGATAATCGGAGGTAACACTTACATACCATAACATGCAGGCGAAAGGCCAACAATATACGGGTTACTATCGTGCCCTTTTGTAACACTTACAGAAACCACGATAAAATGAGTAGCAATTAAGGAAGATGTTTCTTACATACATTGCACAATAAAATAAAACAAAGATGTGTGTGTATTTTTTTTTTGCCTTGTATTAAAAAAAAACTTTAGAAAGAAAGCTAATTTCATTGTTTAATTCTATTGACTTAATATATAAAGGAAAACTTTACAGTAAAGTTTAAAATCGCAAAAAATAAATTGATCTAAAGCACCACAATTAGATCTAGCCAACAAAGAAAAAATATGCTGGAATGTTAAGAAACACTTGACCCCTGTAACTAATGTATTGATATAATCTATCTACATGCTTGACTGACCATGCCAATGTGTTATCTTTTTTTGCCTGACCACTCAACACTATTGTGTATGCCCAAGGAAAAAAAAAGCGTGATGGTTAACACCATCAACTATACACACTACACTAGGACTACATGTGTAAGCCCACTACGTCTATCTGACCAGGTTGTTAAAATCAGTCAAACACACAGTCCATTTATGTTTTTTTGGTAGGGATTGAGGGTGTGGATGAGTTTTTTTCTTTTATTGTTTTTTTTTTTAATGCTCTTAGTTCTAAACAGATATCAATAATAGGCCTACAGACTACTATTAAATCTATGCTTTGGCACCATCTAAGGTTCAA